>JAJTUV010000942.1:335000-667544 GCA_021653895.1 Mastomys natalensis
AATCATAATAGGATAAAAGTGACCTGGGTCTCTTTTAACTAGCAGTAATAACTTACAAAAGATCAGTGATATTGTTTATTACCTAAGTAAACACTGGAGCCCCAGACCACCAGTTAAAGCAGAGCATCCATTACACTTCTGCAATGCAGCAGAATCTTCTTTATCTAACAGGAAACCCAAAGGCTTCCCCACTGGTTTTTAATTAATTGTCATTCCCACTGAGCTAATAAGCATGCTATCAATGCTTATTCAAATAATTATGCAATAATGCAGCTTTCCTTTAAAGTTTTGATAATTGCTCAAGCTACATTTTACAATTACTATTAATAGATTCGATAAAATTCTCTAATTCCCACCATCTTCTCATCACCCTCGACTAAATGTATATTGCCTCCTGTGCCTGGGAACAATACACCCTTCCATTCCTAGAGTTCTCATAAGCATGAATCATGAGAAATTGATGTTCACCCCAAGAATAACATACAACTGGGAAGTTCAATCTTGAAACACAAACAGATTGCTTTGTGGCTAAAAGAATAAGTACTGCCAAGATTGAAAACAACATCAGTTTCCTGAGCTCTTATTTTGTACCAGGGCTGTTCTAGGAGATTTTATGGGCTTTTCATGAGTGTTTACTGCAAAGGACAATCAATACAATATACTAAGGCCTAAGAGAGGCAGAGCTTAGAAGACTGGTCCAGATTCTTACAACTGGTCAGTGGAGTCAGAATATCAGAATGTGTGCTATTTCTATAAACCCCCAGTTCCTTCTGTCTGATGGATTTTTCCCCCATTCCCCTGCGGAATGAAGAATCTGTAATAGGCCCCAGAAGAACCATAGCACAGATACTATCATATCTACTTGGCTATCATAGTGGGATGAGAGCCAATGGGAGGAGATGAAAAGCTACCGTGGTCACACTGGTGGAGATGACAATAGCGTTTCCAGACAGACAGCTGGGAGAAATGAGCAGCAAGAGCTGGGGAACACTTAGGAAGAGGCTGTAAAAGAGATGAGCGAGCCAGAGCTATGAGGGCTCAGTTGCCCTTTTGTCCTGAGGCATTAAGTGGTAGGCAATAAGGTTGGGAAAGAGTGGGGTAACATAAGACAGGCTGGAGACATGGGGTACATTCAAAAGAGGGTGAAGATCAGGTGGTGAAGGTCCCTGCAGACCACCTGAAGTACTTTGGCCTCCTACTTTAGAATCTAGGAAGGGGAACAGTTTAAGCAAAATTGGCCCTGATATTCTCATGGCTCACAACAAGAATCCAGGCGAGGTTTCTAATTTCATACATATTCAAGTTCTTTGCTTTCACTAAGTCAACTGACAAGCAACTCTTTCTTTAGGAAAGCCTATAGCTCCTCAACTCTTTCAAGATCTTTAAACAGCCTACAGCTGAAAGGTTAAAATGTCAAATTCGAGGAGTTTTAAGATTTTTAGTATTTGAGTACAGAGGAGCAGAAAGAGCCAGACCCTGGCTCACAGCTCCCAAGCTTTGGTTCATTTAGTAATTCTGTTTTGCCTATGGACCCATCCAGAGGACTAAATACAAATACAAGGCAACCCCAAGATGTCCAATCACTATCTTAAATACCTGCCATGTTGATCCAGGGGAAGCAGTTATCCTTTTAGCCCCATCCCAACCCCAGATCTTAGCCAATCGGGCAGAAGCATCCAGGGACCTAAGCATCTGCAGTGAGATCTGGAGGAGGCACATGAAGCTGTTTTGAGTGAAACTCACTAGAGGTATGAGATTAAATGTGATGGGCAGAAGAAAGATTGCCAATACACAAAAATATTCCTTCTCATATCTATTTTGCTTTGATTGTATTGACCACTGACAACACTATAGTATTCTAGAAGATGACTTATTTACTGCCCATCATATTTACATTTTTCTATTTTAGAAAAAGGTGGGAATCTGGGGCTTCTACTTTTCTGGGACTGACTGAGATAAACACGATCTTCCTCTGAAATTTCAAATAAAGAAGAACCATTGCCATAATAAACACCATCACCGTCCATCTTGGTACTAATTATCTATTCATGCCAACTCGCCTCAAGATTTAAGCTCTAGTTAAAATGCAGAAAGATGAGCAGATTGAAGAGCGAAGCTTATTTATTTACTTTCAAATGAAGAGTGCCATTCTGCCACCCAAAAGACTTCAAGAAAAATCTGACAGTCCAAATTACTCCCACCTCAGGAAGTGGCTGTGGTGGAATAAGACATATAATAAACAATCTGAGCTTGTCTCTTTTATGCTTGCGTTATTTATTTGCCAGTTCTATTTCATCTATATTTCAAAAGCCAGTTTATTGTAAAAGTCCATATCCAATAGAAGACGGTTAAAAGCAAAGTGATAAAAGAGATATCAAAACCTTTTTAGAGAAAATAGAAATAACTTTACTAAGAGTCCAAAGACATTATTCATGTGAGCATCCACTTGGCTTCAAGTTTCCTAGAATCCAAAAAAAAAAACAAAAAAAAAAAGGGGGAGGAGGGGGAAGATCATGCTTTTCTAGCTTCAACTAAGAAATATACTTTATCCTTAGAAGAGGAACATTATTTCACTGTCACCAATCTTAGCTCCAACAGTAATTGCAGATAGCAATGTTTTGGTGTTAGAAATTTTTCTTCATTTCATTATTATTTGTGTTTAATCTGTTGGAAATTGTTCTGGAGCAACCTTTGCAAATTCATTGTGTTGAAAGTCTAACCCCAGTGTGATGTTATTTGCCTTCATGAATAGGATTCATTAAACAGGGATGCAGAGAGCTCTCTATTTTTATTATCTCCCTGTAAGGACATTGTACAAAATGGCATCCCATCATGCAAAGGGATTCTTTACTAGCACATGACTGTGGTGGAACCTGACCCTGAACTTCAGCTCCCAAACTAGAAAACAGAAAACTATTGTTTATAAGATTCCCAGTCTAAGATAATGTGTTACAGCACCCTGTTTGGACTAAAATATAATGCTAGTGTCTAGCAAGTTTATGGGCAATGGCTTTGTGATTGAAAGAAACAGTGTTGCAAGATTCAATATTGTGCAATACAGAAGATGGAGAGCCACTATATCTCTTCTCTATCAAGTGTCAATTTCTCCAGAAATATGTATCCAGCAAAAGACTGAATTTAAATGCCAAGATTCATGCCAAAAGGCCATTTATAATGTTTTTTATTTTTAACTAAGGGAAGATATATATATATAAACATTTCAACTTTAAAGAAACTACCACTCAATTTATAATTCTTTGTGTGTGTGTGTGTGTGTGTGTGTATGTGTGTGTGTGTGTGTGTTTGTATTTCTCTCTATGTGTGCACATATGATGTGTTGGGTGGCATGTACGGGAAGCCCAGAGCCAATATTGGCTGTCTTCCTCAATCACTCTCCACCATATTTTTGAAGACAATTTCTCAGTGTGCATGGAGCTTGCCAGGCAGGCTACACTGGCTGGCCACTAAGCTCCAGAGACCTGTCTCTGTCTCCCAAGCTTTGGGATTACATAAATACCTCTCCTCTCTGCACCCTGCCTCATACCCAGCATTTTTTTTGTTGTTTGTTAACTTTGATGCTAGGGATAAAACTTGGGTCCTCATACTTGTTTGGCAAGCACTTTCCTCCTTCATCTTTCTTGAAAGAGAACATGATTTCTAGAGAAGAAGCAGTCATCTGGAGCCAAGGGCCATGCAGAAGCCAGAGATGAGAACACTGAGATGAACTGGGGAGGATCTTGGGTAATTGGTGCCTCAAACACTCTCCAGTCCAATTGCATATACTGCACTCTCTTCTCTATAACACAGGAAAATCAAACTATCTTTCAGTTGGTTGCTCATATGGGTTTTTGATACAGCTAAGAAGACATAATCTTTAACTGGTTAATTATCACTTTGGCCTCTTTATATTGCCCAATCAAGCACTAAAATGAGGCTATAAGTCCAAGGAGGTTGAGAGGAGAGAATCAATCCCTCGCTCAATGTAGTGTACATTCTTGTGGGCAAAGTGGGGTTGCATGTACTCCAAGCCCTATATTCTTCAGCTCTTGAGAGTGATATCACTTGTTTGTTTGATTGATTGATTTTGTTTGTTTGTTGTTTGTTTGTTTGTTTTGGAGACAGTGTTTCTCAGCATAAACAGTCCTGGCTGTCCTGGTCTTGCTTTGTAGACTAGACTGGCCTCGAACTCACAGAGACTCACCTGCCTCTGCCTCCCGAGTGCTGGGATTAAAAGTATGTGCCATACCCTGCTTACATTCATTATTTATGAACTATCTAAACTAGGATTTACTCAGAATCTTTAAATTCAACCAGAGATCAGAGAAAAGTGATTGCTCATACAGGAATAAAGAGCACAGTGCACATAGTATGAAGGAACACACAGTGCCCATCCAGAATGTCCTCAACCATTTACAGGACATTTTGTTCCTCAGAGAACATCTCTACTCCAGATGGTTGTTCTGAGACCTTGGCTCCAAATGTTAACCTTGTGTAACTAGGTACCATTCTAGCAGGATGGTCAATGTTCTGTCACGGTATGAATCAAAATCACACCCAGTGAGGGGGTTCCCATGGAAAGTCCTTGGCTAACAGCTGAACCTGAGACCAGGATGGCTTGGTGCTTAGAGCCATGATCTGCTCTAATGGAAAGAAAGAAATAAAAACAACCACATCTCTAAAATTCTGGGAATTTTCTGCAAAGCATTCTTTCCCCTCTGTCATATGACATATTCCAGAGGAAGCAAAAAAAAAAAAAAAAAAAAAAAAAACCAAAAAAAAAAAAAAAACCCTTTTGTTTACTTTATCGCTTCAAATCCTCCCTCAGCAGTATAGATTAAACATGTATTCAAGAAGTTTACAATATGAGGAAACAATACAAGAGATGTTACTGTCACAATGATATGGTAGGATCTCTAAATACAGAACATCAAAACAATTACCCATGTGACCATTAGTACGTGTGTGTGTGTGTGTGTGTGTGTGTGTGTGTGTGTGTGTGTTAACACAGAAGTCCTTGCTTGTTGGGATAAGATCATATGTCATGCAAGCATGTCCTGATTATTTAATTTTATTTTATTTATTTTTATTTTATTTTTTGTCAACTTGTCATCTGGGAAGGATTCTCAACTGAGAAAATGCCTCTATAACATTTGCTTGTAGGTAAGTCTGGAGTGTGATTTTCTTGATTGCTGATGGATATGTGAGGACTCAGTTCACTGTAGGCATTGATATCCTCAGGCAAATGGTCCTGGATGGAATAAGAAGGCAGGCTGAACATGGCATGTGGACCAAGCCTGTAAGCAGCCCTCCTCTATGTCTTCTGCATCAGTCCAGTGTCTAGGTTCCTGTCCTGCTTGACTTCCTGTCCTGACTTCTGTCAGTAATGGACAGGTACCTGGAAGTGGAAGTGAAATAAAATCTATACTCCCCAAGTTGTTTTTGGTCATAGTGTTTTATAATCAGTGAAAGAAACCCTATGACTAAACATGGGGACCTAAGTTTGGATCCCTAGGACCCACATAAAAAGTCTAGTTGAATAGGTGAGTCCTAGGTTCAGTAAAAGATCCCATCTCAAAAAAATAAGGTGGAAAGTTTCTGAGGAGAACATCTTAGGTCAACCCTTGGCCTCCACAGGCAAAAGTACACAGGTACATACACTCTTCTGTGAACATATATGACACACCCAGTAACTAGTTCAATCAATCAATCAGTCATCAGTTAGATAACTGATTAACAAAACTCAGACTTAGGAGCCAGTTGGGTGGATTCACATCCTAGACCTGCCACTTATTAGTTGTATGAGTCTAGATAAGTTACCTTGTCTCTGATGCTTGGTTTCAAACTGTGAAATAGAACTGCCAATAATAACTTTTTACTTCTTTAACTTTTCAACGTTTATATGAATTAGTATACATAGAATGCCTCTGGGAGTGTAAAGGTTGATTGGAGTCTCAGTCATTGTTGCCATTGATTGAGTAGTTTGGGTCAAGAAGTGGTGGTAATTGAAAGAGGTGAAGAGGCCTTTGACCCCATCCAGATCCAGGGCAAGTTCTTTTGGGGCTCTGGCAGCTTCTGCTCTCATGAACACCACGATCCTGTCTTATTCCTCTACAGAGAGCCTTGATCTCTTTAACAATTCTCTGTGCTTCTGTTTCCCTCTCAGAAGCCCACAATGACATTTAATTCTGATAGCTTATAGTTTCATTTGATGCTGATGCTGTTATAACACTAAAAATTTAGAAAGCTTGTTGTTTTGCCTTGGGAAAATAATCAATGCACTTGTTAGCAGTGTTTATAAATACATTCTGAGTAAACAGAGTTACTCTTTTAAAAGTAACTTTCTTTATGCCACTTTACACCTAAGTCTAGTTATCTTAAGGCAGGCTGTCAGATAAAATTGTACAGCCCAGAATGATATTGAAAAGCAAGTAGAAGAATGAATTTGGGAATAATATTAAATACCTACAATATATGGAAGTCTTTGTATACATATATACATAGATATTTAACTGGAAAATTTCCATCTGGGCTGACAATGCTCCCCCAACACAAATCATAGACTCTCTAACTAAATCCCTAAACCAGGCATGAGAAGTCCTCATTTGATTTGTTGGTCATAGTTGTCTAAAACACACGGTAGACTATTACTGTTGCCTTGATTTATCCCCCACTGCCAGGTGAAAGTCTACATCCCTGTGGATGAAGATACCATGCACTTCAGACAGAGGACCCAGAGGACCTGAGATGAATCTGGCCTGAAATCCTCCTACTTGAGGACTAACTTTCCTAGTATCAGAAGGTAAGTGTCATGCAAGCTTCCAAAGGAGGGGAACAACCTATAATACTACCCTGCTATAATACCTATAAACCTCATAACAACCAGCATGTCAATATAACCCTAGGAGTGCAATTGTTGTATGCATGCCTTGGCAGTAACAGTTCTCTAATTAGACTCAAGAACCTATCCAGCTAGAGGGAAACCATGTCTTCTACTGAAAACCTAGTCAACTACCTGAGGATAGTGAAGTCATGAATCTTGGAGGAGAACCTACAACTACCATTCTACTAAACCAGCAAAATTCCTAACTACAGCATTAACCTTTTACTCACAGATAAATAAAGTCTTCCATGTTCTTCAGGGAAACTTCTCCTTCAAACTGACAGATCATTACAGAAAGCTATAACTGATCAAAATGAAGAGCTAACTGAATCATCTGCAATATAACTCCTACACCTATGGCTCATGGATCATTGTGGAAAGGGGGAAAGAAAGATTGTTCAAGCCAGAGAAACAGGAAATTTGCTGTGAGTTTGTGTCTCCTAGAATGTCAGAGAAGCTACACCGATATAGTCTCACAACATGGATTAATAAGCAAGATTCAAAGAAGGACCACACCAAGAGACAATGTGGAGGAAGGAAAACTCATGAGGCTTCAAACCTAGTGAAAGAACTACAGGCAACTAAAGAATGTTGAGTATGGGAGACATAGTCTTCCCCAGGATAGAGCACACCGACTGGTTATACAATACCAAATGCCAAGCCCTGAAATCACTTACATTCAAGTAACAGTATATCGACCGAGCAGGTTGTATTTTTATATTTAGAAACACACACGTATCTCAAATACATAGTAATTGAAAAATAGGGCATGGATTTGAAAGAGATTAAGGGATATATGAGAAGGTTGGATGGGAGAAAAGGGGATAAGGCAAATAATGTAATCATACTACAATTATATGTAATTATATATATATTATATATATATATATATATATGTGGGTGTTGGTGGTGGTGGTGTGTGTTAATTAAAGAATGTTTGTGGATGATATGATATACAGAGAATAGTAATGACCCAGAGTATTTTCTAGACACTGTAAAGCTACCATGCTTTGTTTTTCAATTAATTGTTAGAATTGTCCATGTCTAATAACTATCTTCTCTGATAGACTCTACACTCTCTGAAGGCAGGAGGTATTTCTTTTGCTCTATTCTGTATTTCTGGGCTTAGCATGTTGTGTATGAAATAGTAGACACTCAATAACTACTTGGTGAAAAACCCTTCAAGCAAGATCAACGGTTCATAAGCAGACGATCCAAAGCAGAAGCCTTAGTCTGAAGCCCTTTTTACTTTGTGCTATGAGTATTTAACTTTACAAAACTTTAGCTACTTTGGTATGTCGCCAAGTTCTTATTAAACAGTATCTTTTGCAACATATTTACTTTGTAAGTAAATTGGAGAATGAACTAAGTAGAAAACAGGAAAAATTAGTAGGGATATTGGGTTCACAGAACTAGAGTCTTCAACAGGAGACCTGACAGGTCCTGGGCCAGTGCATGCAGTCTTTCCCTGATACATAGATTCTCAGCATAACATGCTGGTTCAACAGCTTTTCTTTTAAATATCTTCAGCAACAGGGATGCTTGATGGACCATGGACAGAGCAAAAGAGACATGACAAAAATCTCTATTTTCAGTGATTAGAGTTCACCAGTGACGTTTGTGGGGCTTCCATTGAGGGGGCACTAAACATTAAGGTTAGGCATGCACCCTTCATGAGAGCTAGAAAAGAGAAAAAGGCAGTGAACACACCCTGTGCTTTCCAAGTGTTTTGCGTGGGCACTATCCCAGACTTTGAAGTGATTAATAAGAAACAATCATTAAATGTTCTCTAAAGGAGTTTGTATCTTGAACTTCTATCATTATTTCCATACAACTCAAAGCCCTTGGGCCTCCGTTTCTATTAATCCTTTTCCCATGTCTAGTTGGATACAATGATCCTCCCTGGGAATATCTTCACCCCAACAGAGAGCTGAAGAATGCCCTCTGTTAAAGAGAAGCATTTAGCTTCTACTTCTCCAAAGATCTTTAAAAGAAGACTGTATTGGAGAAAGCAGGCAAAGTCTTCAATACTTCTCTAAACCAAATGCCAGTGTAAACTTCAAAAGATGCTTTCTGATAGGATCCCTGAATATCGACAATGGCATGAAACAAGCAAGACTCACAGGAAGATTGATTGTAAAGCACCTAAATGACAAGGCCAAACCGCACCACACTGATGAGACAAGGACAGTATATGAGACAAGGATGTTTGCGTCATCACCTCCAATTGCTCCACATGCTCTCATCAGAATGAACTAGACAACGCTAAATTTCACTATCTGTGAAATGAGAACAGTGTGTGTTCACTACAGTTTATATACCCTAGATAGAGCCTTCAAGACATGATTTGCCCTTAGAAACTGAGCAGAAATAATTCACTCAGAAGGCTTGCCTCAAACCTCCTTCATGCAGTCCTTTGTGCTTACTCTGTTTTACCATCCTTCTGCTACTTGGGGAAGATGAGACCTAGACCATGAGAGAGCCATTCCAGAACACACACAGGAAGCAGACAGCCCTCCCCTCACAGCTGCAAATCAGATTGGGCAGACAAGAAATAATGTTTTTTCCTGAAGCCACTAAGCTTATGGGAGTTGCTTGTCAACTAGCATACTGACCCAGGAAGGCAGCTGAAAACACTTTTTTTCTTTTTTTGGGAGTAAAATAGAGCCACATGGTGTGTTTTCCAGCAGAAGCTGGGCACGGAAACTCTGCAGGCTTCACATGCAACTGACACGTTCACACGTGGGCTATTTTAGCATAATTTACACACTAACCCTCAAGGTACCCAGTGCCAGGACACCTGACCACTTGATGTTGCTTGGTTTTGGTGCTGACTTGTCTTTTTTGCCCAAGTTATAGGATCACACTGTTGGAGAGGAAAGAAGAGAAATGTCAAAGTTATAAAACAGGGGTATGATTTCTCAAAGAACCAGTGTAAGATTTCCCTTCCCCAAGACACAAAGAGCTTCCTAGACCCTTGTGACCCCTCACCTGCTTCTCTGTACTGTTTTTGCTAGGTTGACGATGCAAAGGAACTCAGAAGTTAGCCAAAGAAACTACTTAAAACCACTTAGAAACAAGAAGTCTAGCGTGAAATTAAACCTACGTCGCTGATAAGTGTAAAATACAAAAGAATTACTCACATACCAAAGAACTCCCCCTCCCCAAATACATTTCCTATTTCCATACATCACATATACAGAGAGCGTGGGGTCTGTTTGCAACACTCTTCACTCTGAAAGATGGAGTGAACAGATGAACTGGCATCAGTTTTGCACAACACTCTGACTAATTTCTTCTTTTTCTTTGAGGTGGAAAGAAGAAGAAAATAACAGAATTATCCTTGGCGGGCAAGAGTGGAGCTGAAAAGAGGAGTCAGCTAGAATTATTATCCAACTCTCTATTGTTTCTAGCAAGCTTATGCCATCGAATATTTGCATTGTTCCTAACCCACCCTACCTCTTAATTTCCTGATGCATAAAAAGAAATATTTGGGTGCCTTTCTCTCTATTATGGCGTCATTTGTCTTATTCACTACTTCAGGCCCATAGAGTCCGTACAATTTATATGGTCAGAGATCATTGAATAAGCAGCAGTTAATTAGAGTTGCAAGTCTTCCATCTCTAACTGCCTTCTCCAGCCAGCTCCTCTGCTCTCCCAACTGGTTTCTGACAGGTACCGATGATGTAATTATTGTCTCAGCCCATTGTACTGAGGTGCCAAGAATATCACTTCCTATTGTGAGTGTTGTAAGGGCAGAGCTATCTTTAAACTCAATGTTGCTGATTAAATGAACATAAAGCAACTCAGAAGACAATAAAAGACAATTCTTTCAATAGAATGTCCCTATAAGAATATTCACTTGCTTCTGCATGACAGATGCTGTAACAGGGATCATGTGTAACTTCTCTTTCTTTTCCTCCCCTTGAATATGGTTGCTGTCCTCATGATAAATCTGCAGTGTGCACTGGGCAGAATAACAGCCAGGGCTTTTGTGTATGCCAAGGCTGAGGGTCGCATCTATCATTCCTTCACCTCTGTTTTCCTCTTAATGATCTTGCTTCAGTCAGAAACTTGACTTCAAATCATAAGCCTAAGGAGAAACTAGATTTTAATTTACAGAAACACCAATAAATATTTTTTGTTCCAAGACAATATTTCATTATAAAGTTGGGTGTCTCAGGGATCTTTAAACCAAATGGCAACTATAAACATTTTTCTTCATGACGTGGTGTTTTGCTTCAAAGCAAACCTGAGCTCACCTATAGCCCACTAAGCTAAAAGTTATGATAAGAGTATACTCTCCCTTTGTAATAAACTACCCAGCATGCAGCAACCTGAACCAATCATGTGTTAAAGGGGAATTTTCTTAAATGAGTCACATCTTTGGCTACTTCTGAGGTTGATACTGAGGCTCTATTGGAGTCTAGTTGACCATTTCAGAGGAGTGTTTCCTCTTTCTCAATGTCTGTCCATGTCTGTGGGCTCTAACTGAGCTCATAATCTGGGCCCACCATGTGGCCGCTCAAACAAGCTCACACATTCATTCAGCTCAAGGGTTGTATTGAAGTGCCACAGCATGTTTTTCAGTGCAAGGGCCTTCAGACTACAGAGCAAGCTCCCATGGCTGTCCCCTCCTGGGGAGGTTTCACACCAATTAAGAGTTCTGATGGCCTCAGGATAAGAGGCCAGGAGGGGCTGGGTCTGTTCTTCAACTACTGCCCAGCCTTCTTTGTTGGAGGTATTTCAGCTTTTTCTGAAAGGATATTAGTTCTATGTTTCTCAAGGGCTGGGTTAAGTGTTTTCCTTTCCTTTCCTTTCCTTTCTTTTTTCCTTTCTCAAGGGGAGAAAAGGCTTTCAACTTCCAACAAGGAAGGTGACTCCATGTTTCACGAAAACTGATTGAATGAACTCAAATGTGGCATTATAGTTGCTAGCATCTGAGAATCTGAAAAAAAATTCAATTCTATGGGTCAGACTAGGTAACTAAACAAATGGCAGGTGTCTCTAGGGTTTATAGACTCAGTGTAGAGGCAGAAGGATGCTTAAAGACCATCACTATTTCAGTCAGAGAGCTACACCTTGCTCACTGTTGTACAAATCTGCCACAGAGTTAGGACTAAACCAAGGATTCTTCTCAGTTCACCAAGATTGTGTTGTATGCCTATTATCATTATTATTATTTTTATCATCATCATCTCATACAATACATCCCTAGCTCAGCCTCCCCTCCAAGTGCCACTCCCTTCCCTCTACCCCAAGTCCACTCCTCCTTCAGAAAAGAATAGACCTCCTATTGATGTCAACTGCACACAACATAACAAGATGCAACAAGACTAGACACAAACCTCATTTCAAAGCTGGATGAGGTAAGTCAGTAGAATAAAAGGTGTCCCAAGAGCAAGCAAAAAGAGTCAGAGTACCCTCTCTCCTACTGGTAAGAGGCCCATAAACTCCTTAAGATAAACAACACAACATGTATGCAGAGGACCTAGCCTAAACCCACGCAGGTTCTGTGATTGCCACTTCCACATCTGAGTCTTGTTTAGTTGATTCTATGAGCCATAAGCTCATGCTGTCCTCAGCCTCTCAGGCTGCTATAATTCTTCCTCCCCCGCCTCCATTTTGCTTGCAGGGCACCATGTAAAGGGCACCTGCTAACTGAGAGAAGTTTCCAGGAAAATTAGGACTATAAATAAAATCTATTGCAGTCTTCTCCAAAATAAACTGATTATATGATTTGCTTTCAAATAATTGGGGGAAAAACATCACGACACAAAGTTGCCTTACATTAAAAATTACAAAGTTATTTAAATATGTATATGTGTAAAAGTAAAGCCTTTACTGATTGTTCTTTCAAAAGACTATTAAACAGAATAATTTTCAAATTAAATGCAAATAAAACCACAAAGTCTCCCCCCATCCAATTAATAGCATTATTTAAATGTGACATGTCTATAGGCTTTTGCTGCAACTGAATGACATGGGGTGGGACACAGCACTGGCTCTTAGGACCCAAGTTCTATAGGGTTGAAGAGTTCCACACCACTATGTAATGTGAAGCAATTGGGCAGTCTGTCATTTTGGTCTGGGCTTCTCTGAAGGGATGAGTGACATCCACATGAACAGCATGCAGCCCCAGTGAGGGAAGGATTGTCCAGATATGGCCAGGTTAGCTTCAAACTATCACTGTCCTAGTTACTGTTCTACTGCCATAATGAGAAATCACGATTCAACACACCATACATTTTTATAAAAGAAAGCATTTAATTAGGAGTTTGCTTATAGTGTTGGAGGTCGAGTACTTGACCATTACAGTAGGAAGTATGGCAGCAGCCAGGCAGGCATGGAGCAGGAGCTGAGAGTTCTACATTTGATCCACAAGGATACACAGGCACAAACACACACACACAAAGGACACGACAAACAGACACACAGAGAAGAGAGAGACGAGAGGGAAGCAGAGAGAGAGAGAGAGAGAGAGAACAGAGACAGAGACAGAGATACAGAGACAGAGAGAGACAGAGAGGGACAGGCACAGAGAGAGAGAGAGAGAGAAGAGAGAAGAAAGAAAGAGGGACAGAGACAGAGAAAAGAGAGACAGAGAGAGGGGGGACAGGCACAGAGAGACAGAGAGAGACAGAAAGAGACAGACAGTCAGACAGACAGACGCAGAGAGAGACAGAGATAGACAGTGAGTGACAGATCGGGCCAGCTGTTGGCTTTTGAAACCTCAAAGCCCATTCCCAGTAGCACACCTTTTCCAACAAGGCCTCCCTCCTCCTGAATCCTTCTAACAATCCACCAATTGGGAAGCAAGCATTCAAATCTATGAGCCTGTGGGGATCGTTCTCATTCTGATAGCACAGTCACCAAACCCCCCTGCTTTTCAGATTCTCAAAGAATACACACATGCCCCAGTAATATAGTTCAAACCCAGAAAGGGATACTGGATGCTTAAAATTAATATAAACTCCTTTGAAATACTTTATATCATTCCAAATTATAACATTATTTTTTAATTCCAACCCCTAGCACAAATGGACTCTATGTATTTGGTGGTCAGAAATTATGGAATACACATTCTATATTTATGCAGGCTCTGCTAGAGTAGAGAACACTAGAATCTCAAATGTAAATCACAATGGTGACAATTACACAAAATCTCCGGTGAGAGACTCAACTTGGAGTTGGAAACATCAATAGCACCAAGGAGACATCAAGAGCAATACATCCCACACAAAGCCACCAGAGAAGGTGGCTCGTGAAGAAAGCCAAGTGAATAAGCTCAGCTGTGTGTTCCATTATCTTGAAAAGCTCATCATTTTCTAATGTAAGTAATTTTGTTTCAAACTCTGTTCTGTATGGTGCCACTATAAAACTCCTTTAATCATAATTTCAGAATGGAGTTTTCTTTTGGTTCATGGCAGATGTCCACTTGATGTAGGAATGGAGAGAAGAATGTGATTCTTATTTAATAACCCAAACTTCCAGATTCACTGACCTTGGGCCCTTTTCCAATAGTTACTGCCCAGACTGTCTCCCATTAAACCAATGTTGGATATCTAAATTCATGATTCACTGGATGCAACTTTTTTCCTCAGCTTCCTGATGCCTCACTCTTTCTAGGGAAAAAATATGAGATGCTCTAAAGTGAGTTAAACTGTTGAGATATTTTTCTGATCCTTAATGTTTTGAATTAATAAGGTTTTATTATCTTTAAAATTGGAGACATTTCTAAAATGTTTTCAATATTGATTATAATCTACTACTGTCACATGTATGTTTATGTCTATTTTTAAAAATTCTGTATGTTTTAGTTTAAAAAAAGAAGAAAAAAGAAGGAAGGAAGAAGAAGGGAAAGGAACGGAGGAGAAGGAAAGGAAAGAAAAGAAAAGAAAAAGAAAAGAAATCACAGTTGAGAAGCCACTGCGCAAAACACTATCTATTCATGAGCTGTGCTACAGAGAGATATAGTACTGAGTAAGACAGGACAGCTCTGCAGACCCACCCACACTACACAGGAAGACCTTCCCAGCAGAAGCCACTGCATGCAGTCTGGATAATACCACAGAAGCTTCAAGAAGAGAGACAAGGAAAGAAGCACGAAAGAAGGATGAGAGCTGTGTCTGTGCTGGGATGTGAGGAAAGTGACATTCTTCAAACGGTGGGAACATGTTTCTGAGAAGAAGACCAAGTGGAGGAGATGCAGAGATGATACACATGGCAAACAGAGGCCCAAGTGTATTGAAACTGATGACAAGAGATCCACAGAGCCATTTCCACAGAGCGATTCTCTGTCCCAAGAGCACGACATACAACCATCTTGGTGCATTATTTCATCTACGACATCAAAAAAACAAACACACTAGTTCCTCCATTTTCCCCCCCCCCTCCCAGGAAATCTGCCTACCCCTTCCCCCCTCCTCTTGCCTCTATGATGGTGTACCCCCACCCACCCTCCCCCTTACCTCACCTCCCCCTCAATACACCCCCCACGATCTCCAGCCTTCATGGGACCAAGGATCTCTTCTCCCACTTATATATAGCTCCCTTGCATATATAGCTGGAGCCATGGGTTCCTCCCTAAGCGCTCCCAGGCTGGTGCTTTAGACCCTGGGGGCTCTGGTTGGTTGATATTGTTGCTTTCCTCATGGTGTCACGAACCCTCTCAACTCCTTCAGTCTTCACTCTATCTTCTCTGTTGGGAACCCCATGATCAGTTTAATGGTTAGCTGTGAGCATCTGCCTCTGAATATGTCAGACTCTTGCAGACCTCTAAGGAGACAGCTATATCAGGCTCCTGTCACCATGTACTTCCTGACATCCACATCAAGGTCTACCTTTGGTGACTGCACATGGGATGGATACCCCGGTGGAATGGTCTGCAAACGGCCCCTCCTTCAGTTTCTGTCCTGTACTTTGTCTCCATATTTGCTCCCTTGAGTATTTTGTTACTTCTTCTAAGAAGGACTGAAGCCCCCGCCCCCCACTTGGTCTTCATTCTTCATGAGCTTATGTGGTCTGTGAGTTGAATCTTGGGTATTTCAAGCTTCTGGGCTAAAATACAATAATCAGTGAGTGAATACCATGTATGTTCTTTTGTGATTGGGTTACTTAACTCAGGATGATATTTTCTAGTTCTATCCATTTACATAAGAATTTATCGAATTCATTGTTTTTAATAGCTGAGTAATAGTCCATTGTGTAAATGTACCACATTTTTTGTATCCATTCCTCTGTTGAAGGGCATCTGGGTTCTTTCCAGTTTCTGACTATTATAAATAAAGCTGCTATGAACATAGTGGAGCATATGTCCTTGTTATGTGTTAGAGCATCTTCTGGGTATATGACCAGGAATGGTATAGCTGGGTCCTCAGGTAGTAATATGTCCAATTTTCTGAGGAACCACCAGACTGTTTTCCATATTGGTTGCACCATCTTGCAATCCCACCAACAATGGAGGAGTGTTCATCTTTCTCTATATCCTTGCCAGCATCTACTATCACTTGAGTTTTTGATCTTAGCCATTCTGACTGGTGTGAGGTGGAATCTCAGGTTGTTTTGATTTGCATTTTCCTGATGACCAAGGATGCTGAACATTTCTTTAGGTCTTCTCAGCCATTTGCATTTCCTCAGTTGAGAATTCTTTATTTAGCTCATACCCCATTTTTTAGTAGGGTTATTTGGTTGTCTAGAGTTCTTTGTATATATTGGTTCTTTGTATATATTGGATATTAGTCCTCTATCGGATGTGGGATTGGTAAAGATCTTTTCCCAATCTGTTGGTTGCCATTTTGTCCTATTGACAGTGTCCTTTGCCTTACAGAAACTTTGCAATTTTATGAAGTCCCATTTGTCAATTCTTGATCTTAGAGCATAAGCCATTGGTGTTCTGTTCAGGAACTTTTCCCTGTGCCTAGGTATTCGAGGGTCTTCCCCACTTTCTCTTCTATTAGTTTCAGTGTGTCTGGTTTTATGTGAAGGTCCTTTATCCACTTGGACTTGAGCTTTGTACAAGGAGATAAGAATGGATCGATTTGCATTCTTCTGCATGTTGTCCTCCAGTTGAGCCAACACCATTTGTTGAAAATGGTGTCCTTGTTCCACTCCATGGTTTTAGCTCCTTTGTCAAAGACCAAATGACCATAGTTGTGTGGGTTCATTTCTGGGTCTTCAACTCTATTCCACTGATCTTCCTGCCTGTCTCTGTACCAATACCAGGCCGTTTTTATCACTACTGCTCTGTAGTAAAGCTTGAGGTCAGGGATGGCGATTCCTCCAGAAGTTCTTTTATTGTTGAGAATGGTTTTCGCTATCCTGGTTTTTTGTTATTCCAAATAAATTTGAGAATTTCTCTTTCTAGCTCTGTAAAGAATTGAGTTGGTATTTTAATGGGGATTGCATTGAATCTGTAGATTGCTGTGGTTCAGGAGATGCCTGCTGTCGTCTGTACCTGACAGATTCACGGAACTCAGTGACATTCATAGTACACAGTATGGATATGAATGTACATAGACAACCTTCATGAATAAAGCTCATATTTGGGATTCAGACCTTCTTCCAACTCCATTTCTCATGTTTGATAATGTGTCTCAGTTTTCTGGTCCATATATCTCAATGTCAAGATCCAATCTTAGAGAAGTCCCCAGCCATTGCATTGCCAAACAAATTATCCCCATCACTCTCACTCTTAAGCTACCATTAGCAGATCGATAGATGGTCACTTCAGAAGAAGAGAGGTCTCTCTCTTTCTCCCTCTTCCTCTTCCTCTCCCTCTCTGAGTGTACATGTGCTTGTGCACATGTGCATGTGTGTCCTGCCTGTCCTCACCCCTCCACCTCCTTCCCACATTCTACCTCTCTTGCTAGTCCACCTCATCACTTGTTTTGGCTAGCTACTGCACATCTTCCTGCATTCTAAGCAGTGCAGTTCTCTGGGAACAAAGCTCTTATACTCAAGGATCCTGGCTTTAGCACAATCCACATATGGATGACTATCTTGCATCTCTATCCCAAGATCTAACCTCTCCTCTAAATCTTGGGTGTTTACTCTAACTCCCTGCTTGACAAGATCCCTGATGTCCAGAAGATATCTCAAATGACAGACCTTCTGGCTCTCTACCTGACACTGATTCCACACTCAGTCTTTATCACCTCAGTTAATGGCTCTATCATTCTGCTAAGCTCAGCACATCTTCCTTGTTCTCTCTACCCAACTTCATCTATCGCACTTCTTCTGCATAAATGTACAAATGAGCAAATGGTCTCATCATTTCCACAGCTACTATGTTAAGGTAGTGTCGCAGTTTCCTAACTGGTGTCTCTACTTTCATTCTTTTTTCTCTACTGTAATAACCAAAGTGATCTTTTAAAAACACAAGTCAATAACTCCATGGCTTTAAACTTTCAAATGACTCCCTATCATATCCATAATAATCCAAACATGTCCTGTAAGGACACGAGATGTGTTACTCACCTGTCCATCTACTACATCTCCTCCACATTCTCACATCTTCATCAAGCTGCATACCCAGGGTCCTCCTTGTCACCTGTTAAGTCACAGCATATGTCCTCTACCCCACTTCCAACTTTGGGTCTGGGTTTCTCTTTTCTTGGATTTCTCCATGGCTTCTTTTTCATTCACATCTTTGTTCCAAATGTCTCAATCCACCAATCTGAATTACCTTCTACTGCCAAAGGCTCATTCCAAAGTCCCTTAACACCACCCCAAACTATGTCTTTATTATGTTTTATGTTCTTTATAAGAGAGTTAACTCCACAGGAACAGAGAGATGGTACCTGCTAATTTCTATAAAGTTTGCATTCAGATTCTCCAAGACATCTTCAGAATGTGGTACGTACGCCAACTGGAAATGTTTTAATGATTCAGTCTGTTGTCTTTCTCCACAACCTATGTCTTCATCAAAAGTGGGGTGAATAACCCACATGATAGTGGAGATTCTAGCTAAATTATCAAAAAGCCTCTGAGTCTACAATACTACCTCACAAGCAGAAATTGAAATTTTCCTATTTTATTTCATTTTATATCATGAGTCACATGAAAATTCCTTCTAGACCCCTTTCCATATTTCATCTGTGTGTGACATTACCAGCTCATTCATCTTCTTGAGCTAAGTTACAAGCTAAGTGAAATGAGCATGTTATTACTTACTGGCTGGGTCATTTGAATACTTAAGAACTTGTTGGATTCAGTGCTCAGGCCTTGGTTCCATTTATTAACTACAACACATTTTCATATGAAATCTACTATATTGAAGAGTAGACACATTACTGAGAAATCAACCACTCAAGAGAAGAAAGTAGACACGAGCTAGGCCTTCGGTTGTTGAGTAGCACTGCAGCATAGTAAAGTATGATCTTGGCATCACCAAAGGAAGGACAGGTTACAACAAGCACAGAACAGAGGGGTAAACATTTTGGAAGAAAGATTATGGAAGGCAACTGGATAGGTTAACTATCAATTGTGATAAGCGTCATGCCCAAAGGCAACTAGGGGAGAAAAGGTTTATCACACTCCACCTACAGCCAATCACTGAAGGAAGTTAGGGCAAGAAGTCAAGCAGGAGATGAGGCAGGAACCATGGACAAAATCAGCTCACTTGCATGCTTCTAGAATCCCATTTCACTATCTTTCTTATATTTCCCCAGTAACCCTGCCCAGGATTAGGACCATCCACAATGATGTGGGCCCTCCCACATCAACCAACAATCAAGACAATTCCGTACAGACATGCTTGCATGCCAAACCTACTTTCCTCAGTTGAGGTTATCTCCTCCCAAGTAACTATAGTTTGTTCCAAGTGACTCTAGTTTGTTCCATGTGACTCCAGTTTGTGACAAAGACTAATTATATTTAGAAAGAAATCTACAAAGAATGAGATAAATAAATTTATAAAGGATATGTAAAGAATACTGTTGAACTGGTGAGCATGAAAGACAAAGGCATTTTAAAGACTTTCTGATACCTTAGAATAAATATAAGGAAGGCTAGATAGCTAGACTCTGGGTATGGAGAAATGGAAGGAAAGAAGCCCTGAGTGAGCAGGAACATTGAGGCAAAGATTAGCAATGCATGGTGGAGTTAAATCCTAGATAGATATTTTAAATGAATTGAATGAAAGGGACAAGAATATAAGGGTCAAATCATAGTAATTACCAATTTAAACTCATACCAAAATGACATGTTGCATAAAGAATCACACATTGCCATATTAAGCTGATTCAAGAGAGGACTTGGGGAGGAGGGAGGAGGATATTCACAAGGACTAAGAGGAAAATAAATTAATAAAATAAGATAGAGACCTTCATGGTTTGCTGATCAGAGTCCACTGAACTGAGGAGGAAGTTGGTTCAGTTCTAAATCTGGTCCATTGTGAAGGCATAACGAAACAGTTGAATGGGTGAGGTAAAAGAGAGGCCAGAAATATGACAACTGTAAACCTGAAGGAAGAACATGCCAGGAACCTTTGGAGTAGAGGAAATGGTCTGCACAGTTTTTTTTCTCCTGATACCAACCCACACTTTCACGTTGTATCCTTGTGTCTTTTCTGCAGAGCTGGGTATTGAACCCATGGCCTTGAGCATGAAGTCTGTCACTGACTGCCTCCCATCCTCCTTGCTCATTTCTGAACTCATAATGAAACATTAGGTTTAGATTAACTAGCAAGTAACTTAAAATATTTGTGAGCAAAAATAAAATATTTCTTAATGATAAAATGACACCATATCAAAAATAACATCAATTCACAGTAGCCTGGTTGCTGCTATAAAAATAAATGAAGAGACTAATACCATAGTTAAGGTAAGATCTAGGGAAGATTGGAAATGTACTTGGACTTGGAACAAAATCGCAGAGAAAATCCTGTGGCAATGGAAAATGATTTTAATGCAACCTTTACATAAATGAAGTTGGATCAGTGCATAGTGGCCATGTCAGGAATACAGAGCTTGACTTTGCTACCAATAAGAGAGAGGAGAGGAGGGAAGGAGTTAGGAAGGAAGGAAATAATAAAGGGAAGAAAGAAGGAAGAAAAGAAAGAAAGAAGGAAGGGAAGGAAGGAGAGAGGGGTGGAAAGGGAGAAGTTCCTCATTGAAGGCAAGGATTTCCCAATTCATAAAGAATTTTACACATTCCTCTACAATGAAATGAAGATAAATAATATCTATACCAATTAAAAACTGAAAGACAACTGATGTTTTCACTAAAAGGAAGTCAATGATTATAGCTCTGCTTAAACATAGTAGTCCCTGCAACACTTGGGTTAGCCAACATTTCATATCTGGATCTGTGTGATTAGTTCAGGATATTTCAGTGGGAAAATCATCATATCTTCCAATCACAGACTTAATAGAACCCTAATTCTCAAATTAATGATTATTCTTCCCTGCTAGGCATATTAGTTACTATTCATTCTCAGGCTCTTATCATACCTGCTCGATTTCTACAACAATTTTTTTTCTTGAAATTCTGAATAGCTTTGGTTTTTATCATTCCTCTCTCTAAGTGCTTAGAAGGATAAATACTATTATGGAGGCGTGCCACAAAAGGGAGTACATTTTAATAGGATTATGATAACAGAATCTTTATCCAAGGACTGCTGCAAAGAGCAGAGAAGGAGACTTCTGTTTTCAGATTAGAGCTGAGGCTTTGAAATGAAAAGTGGATTATCTTATTAGCTTGGAAAACGATGTATAGCACTCAAGTCACGTTTCTTGTTTGTAAAAGGAACGATTTCAGGTGAACATGCTGTTGGTGAGCTACCAGTGTGACACGCATCCAACAAAGCAAAAGAAACTACAAAGAGAGCCATTCTGTTCCTCTCATGGCAGCTGTGGTTACTTTTCTTCTGAATCCCAAAAGCAATCAAACCCCTCAGTAGCTAAAACCTGCGCAGCTGCTGTGTGTAAATAGTGGATGAATGAAACTGTAGAGAACCACGCTCTCTCGGAGACTTGAATAGAAATATTTTCACTTCAACTGCAAAATAGTCCAATGAGTTTAACCTTTGTGATGTTTAAGAAAATCTGTGTTTAACTAATGTGGAATAGGAACAAGGAGGCTTGGTGTTAATAAAATTTTGATCCCAAAAGATTTGGGGCTGCATCTGGTGAAACTTCCTAAGGAAGGTCCAAGAGTAGCAGTGGTAAAGGGGCCTGAGGGTGTGTTATGGGAGTCAGCGAAGGTCAGCTTTAGGTACTCTCTTTGAAGGTGTTGGCAACGATGAAGTCCAGGAAAGCCCACAACTAAACCAGTACTCAGGATGGTAGTCAGTACCTGTAATCACCATATAGGGTAGCATTGCTCTCAACAGACAATGTGCACAAACTAACTAACAAACTAACAATGTGCATAGACAGCCCCAGCACACCAGACTTCACTGTACTCCCTCCATTCCCTTCAGGTCTGCCTCTTAACTGGTGATTTCTATACTCTCAGGGATGCACCTGTGGTATCAAGCATTCAGAAATAAGGGCAGTATCCATACTCATATATTAATTACTTTTCTTGCCATAACCAAAGTACCTAATGAAAGTAACTCGAGGAAGGAAAAGTTTATTTTGAATCACAATCTGAGATGTTGTCCATCATGGCGGCAAGACGTGGCAGCCAGATGAGGAGTCAGCTGGTCACGGTGTGTTTGTATCAGGAAGCAGAGAGAGATAATGCCAGGCTCAGCTCACTTTCTTTTGCACAGAGCAGGACCCCAGTCTGTCAATGGTGCCACTCACTTTCAGGAGGATGGGTCATTATTCTTCACCAGTTAAAATATGTAAATATCCTCAAGACTATACTTTAGAACTGTGTTTCCATGGCGATTCTAAATCTAGTCAAGCTGATAAAGAATATTAACTATTACAACCCATTTTTGACAATTTTAAATAGAAAAACATTAACATTGCTTGGTTTCACCTGGTACTGTGGTTTTGAAAGATAGTATTAAATATCAGAGTGGCAAGCTCTAGGGCACGATTGGTTTTGAAAGAATTATGTGATTTACTAACAAAAGAATTAGAAATGATATAATAACTGGGGAAAAGGACATTCACAATATATAATATTTCCTTGCTGTACCAATTGCTTAGCATCTAGATTTATGGAGTGAATATATTGGGAGGGTAGTTTTATAGGATCTTGGGAGAGTAGAGCGGGCTCTCACAAAGTGGTGGCTATTACCAGTCACAAGAGAAAATTTCACATGTAACTGCTAGTGTGAGTGTAGACTAGTTATATATCAACTGGTTGTGATGAAAATAGAGTTATGACAACCAACATTAGATAACAAAGATCTCTTTAAAGTGTCATTTGACCTATTCAAGGTTAAATCTGTTTCCCAAAATAAAATTCCATGAAGTTATATCTAAAAGCTACAGACATCTTCCACTGTATTAACCTCATCTCTCTGTTATACAAGGATTCTAAGGGATCCAAGGATTTCCTGTCATTCTGCGCTCGTACTGTACCAATTCAAACTCTCTCCATTTTGTAGATGTGAAATATGCACAACAATTAAAGAAGCATAATGTGAGCTCTGATAATTGTCCCTTCAGCATTTTTCAGGGTCTACACTTGGTTCTAGAACCAAAAGAATAATGTGTGTAAGGGAATGGCATGGTGTGGCTAATAATGATTGTTGACTTAGCAAAAGCTAGAATTACCAAGACTGTATGCCTCTGTCCATGTCTGTGAGGGAACTTCAGCATTAGGTTAAATAAGACGGAAGATCCACCCTAACTGAGCAGCACTATTTCATGGGCTGAGGTGATGACCTGTGCAAAAGGGAAAGCAGGCTAAGAATCAGAGTTCATCTCTTTCTGCTTCTTGATTGTGAAGTAACCAGCTGTCACAAGCTCCTGCCAGCAGGACTTACCAGCCATCTTGAATTGTATCCTTGAAACAAACCAAACAAGCCAAGCCAAACAAACAAACAAAACGTTGTTTCCTTAAGTTATTTTTGTCAGATACTGTGTTACAGCAACTAGAATATTAACTAACAGCATTTTTACTGGCTGTTTGTTTGTTCCTAATTTAAATGATACTTCATTTATTCCATAAGGATTTTATTCAATTACTTTCATCAAATTCGTCTTCCTACTCCAACACATTCAGATCTACCTCTATCCTCCTAACTTCATGATTTCTTTTTCTGCTTCAAGCTCATCTAGTCTAATTTGTGTTGTTCAAATATACTTGGGTTCAGGAGTATCCCTTGCAGCATTATCTATCTACAAGAGGTCACACACCCTTAAGGAAACCTGATTAGAAGTTATAGTATACCAATATCTCCTCAGCTAGAGCGGTACTTGATGCTTACCTCTTCCATTCATTGTGGGATTTCATTTGCCTTGAGCTCGAGGGTTTTGTGCATACTGTCCCAACTACTTCAATTTTTATCCTTGCCCTGCAATATCCAGAAAACACTGCTTCCTTGTAACCATTCACCACCACTGTCTCTTACAATCTCTATTCCACAATGATCCCCAAGACTGGAGGGGAGGAATATGATATTGATGCCCCATTTATGGCAAAGTACTTTATAGTCCCTTATCCATGGCATATTGACAGGTTCTGTTAATTTCCACCTACAAAAAAGGAGAAAGAGAAAAAGAAAAGAGAAAGAGCTTCTTCGATGAGGGTTGAGAGATGCAATAATCTATGGATATAGTGATAAATCATTAGAACTCAGATTAATGCTATGTCAATTTAGCAAACTAATAGTAATATGTTCTCCCCTAGGATATATAGCATATTTAGCCATAGGTTCTTGGCTCCAATAATGGTGCCAAGTATGGGTTGTGGCAGGCAGAACAAATCTGAAATCCAAATCAGAAAGTGTTTGTTTATTCCTATAACATTTGTGCCACTACTGCACAAGTGGGCATGTCTTGTCAGGCCAACCAGTTTTGTACCACACAGGCTTCACATATAGATATGATTAATGGTTGCTTTTACCTCTGGTAGTGTTCAAGCACCTCCAAACACTATGAAACTAGCTACTAGGCAAGAAGCTTCAAGGTCAGAACTAGTTTGTATTTTCTATATCTATATCCCAATTATGTGTCTTTAGCAATAGACTCTTACCACCTAATTCAGGAGGGCAAATAAGAGTACCCGACACCCATCTTGAAGTTTAGAGTCTATGCTCTAATCATAATTGTGACTGTGATGCAATCAGAGAATGCTGACAGACATCAGAGGTTCGTACAAATTCAGGCATTTATTTCAATATTGTGGAGGAAGCATGAAGTTCGTAAAAAGTAATCAAGAAGCAGCTAAATGTGAGGGACAAAATGTGGATTTCCCTGGATGGATGTTTAAATACACTGCTGAAATTTCAGGAATGAGGAAAGTCTAAATAAGTAAACAACAAGTTAAAGATGGTTTGCAATTCCACCGATTGTAAACCCACAGAAATGGCATGTTGAGGTATATTGTAGAGATGATGACCCTGTCCCTCTAAATACTTCAAAGTGTGTCTCCTACGTGCAAGAACATTCTCTTACATGATCACAATACAATATCCAGCTAAGAAAAATCTTTTAGACATTTAAGGAATAAATAGTCTTCCATTTCTTGGCTGTCCTCTATGGTCTTTGTCATAGTGGAGGTAAAAAAAGAATCTGGGGTCTAGTTAAGGTCCTCAGGATACATTTGGATTCTCTCTCTCTCTCTCTCTCTCTCTCTCTTCTCTCTCTCTCTCTCTCTCTCTGGTTCCTCTACAGCTAACACAATATCATTGATTTTTGTTTGACATATTTCATGGCGTTGACTTTCATAAAGATGCCAGCCACTTATAAAATGTCTGACATTTTGAGTTCATCCAATTATTTACTTATGATTAGATTCTAGTTTGACATTTTAGTCAAGAGCACTAGGGAAATGACATTGTTCTCTTCTTTTGGAACACATTGAGAAGTAGATAACATCAATCTATTCTACCCTTGATGACATTAAGTTGAGTAGTGTGTTATTCTCAAGATCTTTTCATTTTGGAGGCATATATTTACCTAGTAATAATCTAAATCAATCAAGATGTGAAACTTGGAGTCACTATAGTCATTTCGTGAATTCAAGAATTTGAATTCACGAAATGACTATGGTGGCCATTAATGGTCTTTGCCATCATATTTTATATTTATTTGTTGATATTGCATGAAGAATAGCTTTCTGCATCCCTCTTTACTATTTTCTTTCTTCAGTTTAGTTTCAGAATCTCGTCCTGGAGAATGGTCCTGCCCATACTACACAGGTCTTGCTTTCTCAACTAAGGAATAAAGATGACACCAGAGACATGGGCCCACAGGTCAATCTGATCCAGACAATCCCTCCTTGAGACTCTTCTCAGGTAATTCTAGATTACTAATACTAAAACTAATACTGATAACTAAAACTAACCATCTCATAGCCTAAGCAGAGTAAAACAGTCTTTCTTGCATCTCCCTGTACACACTTATAATCAGTGATGTCTTCCAGGAGTATTACATCTTATAGAAATTACTAATGAATTGATAAATTATAAATGACAGCCAGACCTAGATCTCACAAGAAGGGAGGTCGAGTTAACAGACAAGAATTAAACATCATTAAATCTCGCAATATAGAAATCGGGCCTATTTTGGGAGTAACATCTCTTATTTTCATGAATTTCTCTTTACCTGCAAAAACTTGAAATGAATGAAGAGAAGCACACACCTTGTGCTCACTTCCTGGCTCCTTTAGTGCTAGAAGGAAGGTAACATCTGGAGACCCTAGACCAGCTCCTCTGCTTGCCAACTGTGTAACAAATTTATTTAACATTTCTAGTATTTCTTTCCTCACCCATAAACCATATTCAATAATAGCAATGACATCACAGAGTTGTTATGAAGATAGAATGCAAACCATGCTAAAGAGATCTAACATCTGCTGTCATTCCATCAGCCAATATGATGCATCCATATTGTTAATGGAATGACTTTACCCAGTACTCCCTGGGCAAGCTCACAAAAAATTTACCTAACCATTTCTCTGGGAATAGTTTTCTGACTCTTCAAGATTCCTCATTTCAGCATCTTCTCTTACATCCTAGAAATACTCTACTAAACTATTCTAGCTTCTCAGAATCAAACACATTCAAACTGCATTTCCATCTCTTTCTAGGATCTCCATCTTTATTTTCTTGTATTTTTTTAATTTTTTAAAATTTTTGGATAATTAAAGATTCACAGATAATTATATTTAAAAATGCAAGATATTGTCTACTGTCCACTGAGTTGTTTTGCATAACAATAGTCTAAGATCATAAGCAGGAAACTAACATTGACACAACCTCCTACCTTAGCCAGATTTCTTCAGGCACTGTGTTATTGAGTTCTTTGTAATTTTACCATGAGTATATGTTGACATAACTACAGTCACAGTGAAAATACAGAAAATTTTCACTACAGGAATCCCTCATACTATGATTTTATAGCATCTTCCCCCTCCTGACCATCCCTAAGTCTTGTCAACTACTTATTTAGTCATCCATCATTTCTACAATTTTGTTACACCATGATATTTATAAGAATGAAGTCACAAAATAGAGTTTTGAGACTTCCCTTTTAAAACTCACAGTTGTTCCCTAGAGATGGTCAAAGTCATGATTATCAATGAGTCTTTGCTTCTCACTGCTAAGTAGAGCACCATGATCTGATGGAGCACAAACATGTTATTCAAGTAGCTCTCAGTTGTGAAGAAAGCTGACTTGACCATTTGCTTTTCTGTTTCTGTGGGTCAAATATGTAGCAAAGCTCATGCTATGGTGAATGATGACCACATATTTGGTTAAATTAAACCTAATTGGCTATTCCCTATGGCACCCCCACAGAAATGTGGGAATGGATCAGTGTCTATGCTTCCTGGTGTTATCATTACTTCTTATAACAACTGTTTTGATCAATGTACAGTGACTTCTCTCTTTCATTTTAATTTACATTCGTACCAGTAGCTCATGGTTGTTCCACATTTTCTCACACTTGTTTATAATCTCTATAACCTCTTCATTGAAAGGCTTGTTTTTGTATTCCATTTTCCAGTTGGATTATTTGAATCATATATTATTTACTTCTAAGTTTCTAAGATTTTAAATATATTCTAGATACATGTTCTTTGCTAGATATGTAACTTGCACTGTATCCCAGACTGCAGCTTGCTGTTTCTTCCAGAATCTTTCACAGGAGAAGTGTTGATGAACCTGCTTGCTAATTTTGTTCTTTTTGTAGATTGCGCTTTTCCAGCACCAATTCTTCACTTTTAAGAGCCTTACCTCTTGGTGTTTTTTTCCCTGTTCCCTAAATCATTCTTAATGTTGTGTTTTACATGTGAGTTTCCAATTCATTACGAGAGTTTTTAAATAAGACCTGTGTGCTAGTGGAGGGTTAGTGCCATGGAAGGACAGGGATCCTTAACTCATCACACAGAGTCCAGACAATGAGCAGGTTTCCTTAGCATCTCTTCTCACCAATGTCCCCAGTACCTTACTCACACAAGACAACCTAGGGTTTTTTAGGGGCCATTGTTCCTGCCATGAAACTAGTTTTTCTTGGACTTTTCCATCAACCCTGGTTTAGAAGGTCACCTTTTGTGTATTCCCCATGACATTGTCCCTCCTCCTCAAACAAAACTCTCTGCACCTCGATCTTCTTGCCCCTGATATTCTTAGCCCTCTCTATTCTATCCCTATACCAAATGGGGCTTACAGGAAAAACTATTTTATAGAGGATTTTTTTTTTTGAGAACTAAATTAAATTACATGTAAAGCTCAATAAAAGCTAACCTAGACCACATCAGTTATCAATGTATTAGTCATTGTAATAATTTTAATGATTGTAATAGTGTCTTTGACATATCTCATATGATAGTTTATTATTCATATTTGTTATATATTCATTCTTTACTCCTCTTCTCTACCAATCCTGTAATATTTTCTACAGTACATCTTTCCATTACACCATAGGCTCTGACAAACACTTGTAGAATTGAATTGTATGTTCTATTTCAATTACTATGCTAGCTTTTAAAAAAAAGAGCAACTAAATTTTACTCCCAATTAACATACTATTTAATTGACAATTGGTAAATAGCCCTTTTCTTCAATTGTTTTGTGTTTTATTGCAACTTTAAAAGTTAAATGACTTATGGAAAGAAGATATAATTAGGTTACTTAATAGAGATAGAAAAGTAGGCTTAGAAATGGTGGCTGTTGTTGCTTTTCTTCCTCCTCTTCCTCCTCCCTTCCTCCTCCTCCTCTTCCTCCTCCTCCTCTTCCTCCTCCTCCTCTTCCTCCTCCTCCTATTCCTCCTCTTCCTCATCATTCTTCCTTTGCTTCTTCATGATTCCCCAACAGAACAGTATTCTTTTTAAGAGCAAATTCAATATGCAAACTTTATTAGACAGTGCTATTGAGTCCTGTCTCACATTCCATCACACCTGACTTTCCCCACATTTTTTGAAGAAGATGCATCAAGAAGGGTTAGTGAAGAAAAATTAGTTAAACATTGTGGCAAAGAATGAGAATTCAGGATTCTAAAAGATAAAGCTAATGGAATTGGGAAGGCTTTGACAGACCACACTGAAAAAAATGACAAATTCATTTGTAGAAAGTGATAACATAAAAATAAAACTTTCTAGAAAAGAAGTAGAATCTTTTTTGCTACTGAGAAGCTCAGAATATGGATGTAATTAACTACAAAAAGGAGAGCTCAGAATGTTTGGGTACAAACTTAAAGCTGGGTGGGAGGTATAAGTTCTGGTGTTCTGCACAGTGGTGTGTCTATAATTAACAGTGGAACATGCACTTCAGCATCACCAGAAGAGAGAATTCTCAGTGTTTCACCACAGAAAAATGATAAATATTTATGAAGGTGGGCATTCAAATTGTCTGATTTGATCATCATACAAATCACATCTATATCAAAACACCACGCCATGCTGTTCAGTTTATACCTATATATCCACAGGGGGGGAAAGCATAAAATTATTTTCAAAACCTCTCAAAAGCTGTGTGTAAGAATTAGGTTGCCACTTGCTGCCACAAAGCTGGCTTTGGTTTCAAGATGTACCATCTCCAGCTCAAGGGAAAAACATCTTAGCTAAGCCATTGCCAGTGCTGATATTTGATTTTGGTAGAGGCACATGACACATTCTGGGTGATGAGATATAAAGGAAGGTCTACTGAGACCTTTGTCCTATTCTTTATTATTATTATTATTATTATCAAATTATTTTATTTATTTACATTACAAATGTTGACCTTCTTCTTTGTCCCCCATCCCAAAGTTCTTCATCCTATTACCCCCTCCTCTTTGCTTCTGAGAGGGTGATCCCCCACCCACCCTCACACCCTTACCTCACACCCTCTCTACCAGCATCCCCCTTCCCTTGGGCAAATTAAGTACATCCTTTCCCACTAAAGCCAGATAAGGCAGTCCTCTGCTACATATGTGCCAGGGGCCTCAGACCAGCCCGTGTATGCTCTTTGGTTGGTTGCTTAGTCTCTGGGAGCTCTGAGGGGTCCAGATTGGTTGATATTGTTGTTCTTCCTATGGGGTTGCCATCCCCTTTCAGCTTCTTCAGTCCTTCCCCTACCTCTTCCATAGGGGTCCCCGACTTGGCTCTAAGTATCTACATATGACTCACTCAGCTGCTGGTAGAGCCTCTCAGAGGATGGCCATGCTAGGCTCCTGTCTGCAAGTACAACATGGCATCAGCAATAGTGTCAGGGTTTAGTGCCTGTTCATGGGATGAATCCCAAGTTGGGCAGGTCACTGGATAGCCTTTCCTTCAGTCTCTGCTCCATTTTTGTCTCTGCATTTCCTTTAGACGGGAACAATTCTTTGTCAAAAATTTTGAAGGTAGGTAGGTGACCTCATCCCTCCACTGGGGCCCCTGTCTGTGTACTGAAGGTGATCTCTTCAGGTGCCATCTCCCCACTGTTGGGCATTTCGGCTAAGGTCAACCCTATTGAGTCCTAGTCATATTCTTAAAATAAACAGATGTGAGAAAGGAACCATGCTACACTCCACCTTTGTCAATTTTATTAAGATGCTGTGCTCTGAACTCTTGAGGTCACCACACAGCCTAAAAGACACCTACGAGCAAACACAGAGTGGCAGACTAGAAAACTTGGAAGGAGCAGGGTGCCTAATGAAATTGCATAACTTTGGAAAAGAAATAAGAAGACCTCTAGCTCAGTTTACCCTGTCAAAACAGCTTAGCTTCTCCTTTCTGGTCAGCTTCGTTAATTTTGTTTCTAGTCTACAAAAGTCGCTTGATTGACCCTGCATTTGGGTGGACTCTCTAAGTGTTGCAGTTTGAGTATAAACTGACTCTCGCAGACTTGTGTTATATAGGCTTGGTCTTCAAATGAGGAACTATTTGTGGAGACTGGAAGTAGATCACAGGGAAAGACCTTAAGTGTATCTTATCTCTAGGCCTTTCCCATTTGTCTCTACCTCTGTCTGCTAGGAGGAAAACTGCTCTGCTTTAATCTCCTCACCATGATCGACTGAAATCTTTGAAATGATAGGTTAAATGACTCTTCTTTCTTCTCTCAAGTTGTCCTCTCTAGTAGTTTGGTCACAGTGACTTAAAGTCTAACACACTGAGTCTTCCTGACAGAGAAATTTTAAACAGGAAACTTGCAGTTTAGTTGGCTAAAAGTTCGTTCATGCTTTCAATTAATATTCCAGAAAAAAACAAACAGGCTTGCTGTACACACAATGTGGATGAGGGAGAACGAACAGGGACACAAGACACAGGAGGTCTTCGTCCAAAACCCACGTTCGTACCTCACCAACTAGCTAGCCCTGTGCAAGATGCTTTATTTGAAGGACCCTTGGATCCTGTATTGTAAAATCCACAGTAATGCCTACCCATGTGGGTTGATGCAGAGGATTAAATGAAATCATGCAATAATAAAAGGCCTGTCAAATAGGAAACAGAATAAATGTTAGTTTCTTCTCCCCTAATTAATCCTTTGGTAAGATGCGACACTAACATGGTTTATTAGACTATTAATTCAGATGCTGTCTTTCCAGAAGAAATTACTTTGACAGTTGGGCTTGTGTCACCAAGTGTAATTTCTGTTGAAAATCTTCCAATCTTAACACTTCGCCCAGGAAGCCTGATGTGTTACAGAGGGCACAGGCTGGGTTACTTTCAGCCCTGGGGAAAAATTGATGTGAGGATCCACAATCCGAGGGTTTCTACACCCTTGACTATTTTATGCTCACACCTTAAAAAGAGTATGTGGGTGGAAATAATGGACTTCAAGGAAGCATGCTTATAAGAACTCTTCCTTTATTTCCACACTTTCTGGGACATTGCACCAAAAGCTAATCATATCCTGATAATTATCACCAACCTTCTGAATACAATTAATTAACATACTGTGTATATGTTGTGTCTAGAGCATAGAAACAGAACTAGAGCTTGGTTTTAAAAAAGAAGCATACTGTCTTAAAAATGCAGGTACTCAGTGTTTATGATAAATAAATAAGAGCCATATTTACCTAGTCACTAATCTTCTTGCATGCCACATAACAATAGGATTAATATTGGTTAAAATGCAACTAGAAGAGTCTTAAAGATGCATTTACACTTTGACCTAGAAGCTTTACTTCCTGAGACTTATTTTGCAGAAAGAATTGAGTATTTATGAAATAATTAGTTGTTTTATGTGTATGGGCATTTTGCTTTTATGTGTGAATATGCATGTGCACTGCATTTGTGTCTAGAGGCTGTGGAAGCCAAGTGAGAGTGCTGGATCCCTGGAACTGGAGTTAGGAAAGCTGTAAGACACCATGCAGATGCTGGGAACTGATCCTGGGTCCTCTGCAAAACCACCAAGGACTCTTAACCACTGAGCCATCTCTCCAGGCAGTGATTTTTAAAGAATATTATTACAAGAAGAAAATGGTCTAATAATTCAACCTTACAAGATTCAAGAGAGTTTCAGAACATCTACACAGTGAAAGACAATATAACTACTGAAATTAAAATTATAGAAAGGTATTTATTGTCATGTGAAGATTCACATGATATATTCTTGGATTTTGAGAGGTTATACACTATATGTACTGTATTACCATTTAATTAAATTTAATGTGCTGATGCTTAAAACTTTCAATATTGTAAACCAAATAAATATGAACACTAATCCTATTTTTTACATCTTGGTTTATTGTTTTTGTAGTAAACAAAAAGCATTTGTATAGAAAAGTAATTTTTAAAAACTCAAAACAAAAAAACAACAGCAAGAGTTTGTTAATGTTCATTATATAGATTGTCTTAGTTTGCTTTCTGATGCTGTGATAAACATTATGACCAAAACCAACTTGGGGAGGAAAGGGTTTATTTGCCTTACACTTCCATCTCACTGTTCATCACTAAGGGAACTGCATGCAGGAACGGATGCAGATGCCATGGAGAAATGCAGCTTACTGGGGAGGAGCGCAGCATATCACAGCTTGCTCAGCTTGCTCTTTTTAATACAACCCAGGGACAATGGGCTGGATCCTCCCACATCAACAAGAAAACACAAACTTGCCTATCGGTCAATTTGATGGAGACATTTTCTCAATGGAAGTTCCCTCTTCCTAGATAACTCAAGATTGCATAAGTTGACAAAAAGAGACCAGCACACCGATTCCCAACCCTGGCTTCTCTGATTTTCCCCATGGTCTGACGTAGGAGACTCAAGACAAACTGAGAATAAGAAGATCTTAGGGCTATTTTCTTGGGGTATATAACTCCTCTGAGGTTAACAGAACTGGATGAGTGTTTCTTCCTTCCCACTCATCCTACTGCTGGCCATGATCTAGCCAGCTGATACATTAATCCAAGCAAGACATCTAGCCATCAGCAGTACTCCAAGTCCTGCACTGATGATGGGGGAGAATCGGGACTGTTCCTATGCTTGGTTGGTTCTTTGTGTTTTCCTGATGGTTTCCTTCACTAAGATACAACTTGATTTGTATCCACTCTGGGAAGTAGCTCCTGCCTGTCATTGCCAAGCAGGCTCTAGCAGAGCCCTGTCTACTGACCTACATTCAGGTTGATTTATAATATTCGTAATTGTTATTGTCACTGGTTTTTACCCATACTATGCTATTTACTCAGTCAAGTACTTCCAACATATTTCACCAAAACATTTAACAACAATATTGGAAGGTTAAAGCTATAATTATTCATTTTATAGATGAAGGAAAATGTTGCCCAAGATTATGTAGGTAGTAAGATATAGCATCAAAATGAGTCACCAATTCTACTTGCATCATTTTAGAGACCTTGTAAGTCAGCGATTCTCAACCTGTGGGTCATAACCCCTTTGGTATCAGATAGCCTGCATATTATATATTTACATTATGATTCATAAGAGTAATAAAATAACAGTTATGAAGTAGAAATGAATAATTTTATGGTTGGGGGTCACCACAACACAAGGAACTGTATTAAAACATCACAGCACTAGAAAGGTTGAAAACCACTGCTAAATGTAATTGTTTAAATAATAATATTTAAATAATTTTAATCATTTTCTTTGGGTAAAGAGTTCAGGTGCCCACTGGAAGGTGTTCCTAGACCTGAAAACAAGATTCTAAGAAAATAATACAAAACTACTTCCAAGTCACAGAAGTGATTTGCTACAAGTCAATGTTCTTGGTTGCTTGTGGCAAGGACGTCCAAGACATAACTTGAAGCTCTGTGTATTCGCTCCCTGCTGGATGGCTACATCCAAACCTCTGTAAACCTTAGAACCCGACATAGAAAATGAACTTTATAAGTCCTAAATATCTCATCTGTGAGTATCAAATGAGATGGCATACATGTGAGGCACTTTCCAACATATGAAGGTCAAGAAATCTTGATTATGTCTGAATACCAACTGCTTCTGCCTCAAACCCCAGGCAATGTAACTTTTATATAGCATTTTGTAAAAGATTGAGTGAGGGATTTTAGAGATCAGGAAAAACCTTAATGTGAAGAAGTCCCACGAGTAGTGTTTCCCCAGGTTTACCATTAGTAATTCCTGAGGCAAGCTGTCGGCTCAATGGCCCCATCTCCTGTCTAATGCCTTTGATTTAATGGTTCCATGCTAGGTGCAAAAGGTCTTTGCCACGAGACCTGTTAGACGTTAGAAAATCTCCTTACTCATTTTGGTTTCAATTCCCTAGGAGCAAATTAGAGCTTTGGCAGAGAGTTTATACACACTTTGTTTTAACTTCATGTGAGAGCTGGCACAATTATTCAAGGCTTAGGATTACAGTCGCATGAGGGCTAATCTTAAACAAAGCAAAGCCCTAATATATTAGGGTTGGGAGAAGCAAGAGTTTCTTTTTTTAACTATATATAAAAGTGATACGTGGTCATGTTTAAAATATAAATGGTCCACATTAGGAGAAAGGCAGAGACCTCACTGCAAAGTATCTTCATCCTGTTGACGATTTCTTATATGGACTTTGAATGTCTTATATGGTTACAAAATCGAGTGACTATAAATATCTGTTTGAACACAATGCCACTCTTGTAGACTGCTCTTGAAAGTGATTTTCTTCTTCTGAAATTTTGATTTTAGTTTTCACATCCATATGTATGGCTGTAACCATTTTAAACTTGCCTCCACAGTATCTCATTACATGGCTGGGTCATACATTATTTAAGTGTTTTTCTCTAGATTGAGATTTGCTTATTAATAGATTTTTAACACCATGGGCAATTTTACCACATCTTCCTTTAATTATGTGAGTATGTCAAGGAAATTTCATGTACATGTACATGCATGCACATGTTTGCTGCATGTACATAAGTATGTGGGTATATGTGTCCCTGTGTATGCACATGGGAGAAAGGTAAGACATAGACATATTCCTTTATTATTCTTTTCATCATTACCTTATTACTCAGTGAGAGGGCATCTCACTGGACTGAAAGCTTGTTTTTTTTTCAGCTAGTCTGGCTGGCCAACCAGCTCTTGGGAAGTGCCTGTATCCTCTCTGCAACGCTGGGGTTATAGTCACATTTAGCCATGCCTGGCTCTTTTATGTAGTGTCTAAGGATTCAAAAACTATATCTTCAGGTCCTTATGCTTGCAGAGTAAATATTCTTACACATTGAGCCATCTCTGCCACCCACTGTGAGGAACCTCTCAGAAGTAAAATCAGTAAGTCAAAAGTTACAAAGCCAGGTATGGTGGTTCATGACTGCAATTCCATCAGAAGAGAGACTGAAACAAGGAGATTGCTGATAGTTTGAGGCCAGCCTAGATTATATAATGAGTCCCAGGCCAATCTTCACTATAAAGTGAGATCTTATCTCAAAGCACCAAGTACTGTACATTCAAATATTGACAGATACAACAAAGTACCTTCTCTTGGTAATTGTGTTAGTTGCTCTTCCCCAAACACAGGAATGAGAACCCTATATGAAGATATAGATTGTACAAGGAGCTGGATTACTAAACTGAGGCACATGATATCAGTGACTTGGTGGACACTGGATTAAATATGAGAAATGGTAACTGTTTGACTTTGGATGGACTGGAAATCACTAGGCCTTTCACCTTGGGAACAATGTTGGAAAGAACTGAATTTCAGGAAGGGATTAACAGTCATGGTGCTGATACTGTGTGCTAGAACCATTCTAAGTGCACTGGCCACATTAAGTCACCCATTCCCTCTAACACCTCTACAGAGAAGGTGTTGTTATAGTTATAGATGAGAAAAACAAGGCATAGAAAACTCAAGTTTTCTCCCAGGGACACCCAGCTGATAAGTGGTAGAGCTCAATTTGAACCTAGAAAGCTTGGGCCCAAAGTCAGACACTTTAAACATTGTATATTATACCTCTGTGTTTCTAATGATATGCTAAACACATTTATGAAAAAAACCCAATCTGTGCCAAGAACAGCAGAAACACAAAGAAGTAGAAAATATTATTCCCACCTCAGTCATTTCAAGTGGCTTTCTAGCACTGTATTCACCCCCATCAGAACTACACTAACACAACAATGTGCTCACATTCACTGAATCACATGTGCATCATAACACATACCATATAGTGGCAATTTGCTTTTTCCCATAAAGTAGAAGGCCACTATGTTCCTTTAGCTTTCGGTAGGGATGCTAAGAACCACTGTCTTCTGGACATGACATGGTGGCTGTACACATGAACTTACAGCAACTCCAGTTACTTACACAGGACCTATAGAAGATCAAGCAAACTAAAAAGGTAAGCATGAATAGAGAAGGAGCTACTGAGATCCTATCCTTGCTGAGAGGATATTAGCAGCTGATGGCTGCTGGGGGGAGGGAGAGTAACTTTCTGTTTCAGGGGTAGCCCCATGTACCAGAGGGGAGTTGGTTGGCCATGCATGAGTGGATGGCTCCATATCCATGCATATATTAGCGATCCTAATTAAACTCTGAGGACAAAAGAAAAACATCTCTAATTGTCCAAAGTTGACTAAGATTTAACATCTTCAGACATTGACAGATTAAACATCTTCACATTCTAAATATTAATAATTCCACCATGAAAAGAAGGGTATAGCTCAGTGGTGAAGGGGATATCCACTCCATTACAGAAACAGGCCCTTAGAACACAATAGCCACATCAGCAAGAGCAGCATTACCAAGCCACAGTTCTATAATTTCCAACCATGTGTGTCTCAAAGCATATGAGAGCAGCAGGAGGAAGAAAAGCTCCCAAGGAGAGTCTCCTCATCATCCGGCTGGCACATCTCAGAGCTCAGACGCAGGTTCAATTCTTTTCTGCCACTCCCCCACTGTGTGGGCATCATGTCTCTGGCCTCATCTAAAAGATAAGAAGTAATCTAGAGGGCTTGAAGCAGTGGGCTCTCACTGAGACTCAGAAAGTCCAGTGAGGATCTCTACCCAAAAGTTGGTAAAGCACAGACTAACTAAACATCCAATCGAAAGACACCGTCACCCCTATTCTCCATTCCTCCTTCTCCCCTGTTTTATTCCTTTTTGGGTTGAAAAAAATCAAACAAGCTAACAAACACACAACAACAACAAAACGTGATGCCTTATAACTAGATCAGGAGCCAAAAAGAGGCTTGGCTTGTGAAAACTCCATGCTCTAGCAGATGCTCAGAGTGGCTGGCAATATTTTTTTCTGGGCAGCTGTAGTTATAAAAGGCCATCAGACCTATGATATCATCTTCACAAAGCCAACTAGCAAGCAAACAACACATCTTATTATCATAGATTATTAGGCAAACATCAGTGCACATGGCTATTTAAATAAGTTTTGACAGTTTGTCTTACTGCTTTAAAGTTTTCTTTCTTCATTTTGATTATTGTCTGCTATTGTGGGTAGAACCCAGGTCTCATATATGGTAGCCAGTGCTTTACCAGTGGGGACCATTCTCAGCCATGAAAGTTTTCTTTTTGTACACTATGATAATAATGGGAAGTTGATAACAGGCTTTTCCTGCATTGTTCAATGAACCATTGCGGCCTGAGCTAATATGCTGATTTGACTGTCATGTCATTCTGTTTTAAGGGCAATTAAATATTTGCTCTGAGCACCTCAGATTACAGTGCAAATCTTCATGAAACTCATACTTTGCATTTCTGTTCTTACAGTTTATTTAGCATCCAGGATATGCTGTTCTTCTCCTCTGTTATGCTTTCAATTATATAGTGTGTAAATCTTCATCTGAAAATATTTGGTTTTTTTCTTTTCTTCTTTGTTCATGTTGGATAAATTACCTTTGTCCTGTTGTTAGCTAGGCATCATGATACAGCCATTTAGATTCCTCTATGTCAAGGTGCCAGCATCTCATGACAATGGCATTGACCCTTGTGTACCTCCCCACAGAGTGAATGGGTACCTTCAATTAGATGGTCTAGCTTTTACCAGCCTTGCTAGTCAGGATCGGATCTATGTGATGCCAAGACAACTTTGTACAAAATAAAGTAAAATGATAACAATTTATTCATAACTGCCTGTTAGAAATTTATGATTTCAAAGAAAAATATTTTTATAATTGAATTTAAAAAAGGGAAAGGTATATTTTGTCAGAATGATTGGTCTCTAAAACCATAATTTTTATTCCATGCCTTAATCTTTTATTTAACAGAGTATTTTCCTAAGTCTCTAAATAGCAGTAAACTTAAAACCAACCAAAGTTTGAGGAGATGAGTAACTGTGCCTGACAAGTGTACAGCTGGAGCAGTGGTTCTCCACCTGTGCGTTACAACTCCTTTGGGGGGGGTCATATATCAGATATCTTTCATATCAGATATTTACATTAAGATTCATAACAGTAGTAAAATTAAAGTTATGAAGTAGTAGCAAAAATAATTTTATGATTGGGTCACCACAACTTGAAGAACTATATTAAAGAGTCACAGCATTAGGAAGGTTGAGAAGCACTGAATTGGAGAGTGTGGCAACTAGGCTAAGACAAGCAAGGCACTAGAATGCCATGTTTCAGTAGACAATAGCTCTAAGAAACCAAGGTGCTGTCACTTTGGTGTCTCTCTCACCTTACCCTAAGTTCATCTGGTGGACTCTGTAGATACCACCTTGTCAGAAAGAACACCCTCATATCTCTCTCCAACACTTGGCATTGTGCTGTAAGAACTGCAACCAATGAAGACTGTTCATTGCCATGTCAGTATATCAGAATGGTTCAAATCTTTGGCTCTTGCTTTATGATCTTTGACTCATTTTGAGTTTATTTTTGTGCAAGGTTGAGAGATAGGGATCTATTTTTAGTTTCCTCCTAATGCATATATATGTTAAAGAGGATGCCTTTTCTTTGACTCGTTTGTCTCTTTTACCAAAAATCAGCTGGCTGTAGATAAATACATATATGTATGTTCTCTATACTACTCTATCAATCTATGTGTGTTTTCATTGCTATGCCATGATGCTTTTGTTGCAATGGTTCTATGGCATGTCTTGAAATTGGGTACTAGTATGCCTACAGTATTGCTTGTTTAGCTCAGGATATCTTGAGTTCTTTAGGTCTCTTACACATTGATGTGAATTTAGAATGTTTTTTTCTGATACTGTGAGAATGTCATTAATATTACAATGTGGTTTGCACCAAATCTATAGTTTGCAATTAATTCTCCTATCTATAAACATGGGGGAGGGGGGCTTCCAGTCCTTTAGCATCTTCTTCAGTCTCTTTCCTTAGTGTCCTACAGATTTATCAACACAGTCTTTCACCTGTTTCATTGGGTTGTATCTTAGCACATTTTTAGACTACTGTACGTTGGATCACTTTGCTGATGTTTTCCTAGTGAGTTCATTATTTGATTATTAGCAAATCTCTAAGGCTGTATATTGATTTTGTAACCTGCCACTTTGAAGAACTATTTTTTTCAGTTCTAAGAGTATTCTGCTGAGATCATGAGGGGTTTCATGTACAGAATCATATCACTGGTAAGCAGGGATCACTTAGTAGAATCAAGAATTGAAATACAGGACTACACCAAATTTAAAAAAAAAAAAAAAAAAAACTTCTTCAAAGCAAAGAAAACAATTACATCCCTTTAAGTATTGCCTTCTTACCACTTAGTTCAATTAATCTCACAATATTACATACATACAAGTACAAACACATACTCACACACACATATCAAGTCACACTTCATATTTTTTCATCTTTCCCATTTTTTTTCATGTCTATTTCAAGATAGCATTCATTCTAACTTATAATTACGATGGCCTCCTAACAGGTGTCCCTGTGTCCAATTGGTTCCCAATCATCCCAGCCTCTATACTATGGTCACATTTATACAAACTATTTTGATCATATCAAGAAAAGAGATGGTCTACAAAATGGGAGGTCTTTGCCAGAGATTCAAATCCAGAACATATAAAAATCTTAACAACAGTATAAATTATCAAATAAATGGACAAAAAATTTGATCAGACACTTCTCAAAAGAAGAAACACAATCAGTAAATATGTAGAAAGTGCTCAACATCTTTATAATTAAGGAACTATAACTCAAGACTAAATTCCAACTAACTGCAACCAGAATCAATATTACATTTAAAAATAATAAATGCTGATAGAGATGGAGGGAAAATGGAACTCTTATACATTGTTGGTGGGGATATGAGTTACTATAATCACCATAGAAAACATTATGGAAATTCTCACAAAACTAAAATTAAAAGTACCTTATGATCCAGTTATACTACTCCTGGGCATATAACTAAAGGAAATGAAGTATGCTTGCATAAGAAATACCTGAATAGCTAAAAAGCTTATTGTGGCACTATTCACAATAGCCAAGTTATGGAGTCTGTCTAACACATATCACTAGATGAATAGATTAAGAAAATATAGTATACATACCCAAAGGAACATTATTTACCCATAGCAAATAATAAAACCACATCATTTGCAGGAATATGGATGTAACTAATAAGACATATACAGAAAAGCAAGTATGGCTTGTGTTTTCACAGATGAGATAACAAGAATTTAGGAAGCCAACTTGAAAGTAGTAGAGGGATTACTAGGGACAGGGACGGAGGAGATAAGAAGAGAGGGAAAGAACGATGAGAGAGAACCTGTGTGAGGGTGAATACAATGGAAGCATATAATTTGTATGTACAGAAATGTCACTTTGAAACCCATTAACATGCTCAATTAATATGCACCAGTAATTATATGAAATACAGTTTATAAAGAAATGCCATTAACTGAGTCTCTAGATATAGAATATTCTGATATCCATCAATTATTAAACAAAGCCTATTCTTTACAATGGAAACCCATTTTCTGCCCAATTTTGTTTTTTGTCTTTCATCTTTATTGTCCTATGAATGTACTAAGACTTTTATCATTTCTTCCCAGAGGACCAAATTGACATATCCAGGAAACAACTAGGCATGCCAGTTGGTAAGTAGAGCTAGAGATGAGGCGATAACACTCCTATGATTATGCTATGCAATGATTAGAAGACTTGACCCTGGAATCCAGGTTCAAATCCAAGCTCCTCCACTTATCCATTATACAATTACACAAGATCTACTACTTCTCAATGTCTCATCTGCAGAATAGGAATATTAACAGTAGTCATAGGATATGTGTGATAATTCATTTAAAGTACTTAGCACAGAGCCTGAAGAGAGGGCACAACAGTTAACAGCATTTGTTGCTTTATCAGAAGACCCAGGTTCAGTTCCCAGCACCCTCATGGTGGCTCACAACCACTTGTCACTCCAGTTGCAGGGCATCTGATTGCCTCTCCTGACCTCTGATCACAAGATACAGTGTACATGTATGCACATCAGGTACACACACATACACATAAAGCAAATACACACATATTCAAGATACTTAGCACAGTACCTTTCCCACAGCTGACAGACAGAAGAACATGCTCAATAAATAGTAATTAAAGATCTTGCCCCCCCCGTCTGTCACACACACACACACAAAATCTTCTTTCAGAAAGCTGTTCCTTGTATTGAGACAAATGAAGATAATTAGAAACATTTTTAAATCATCCTTACAATTTGCTTCTCAGTTCCCTTTCCTATTACCTGCAGTGTGGCTCCTCTCCCCAGAATCCCCCACCTTCTTGTCCACTGCTGTCATTTGTTTCTTCCATCTTCTTTTCTTATCCAACCCAAGTGGCCATTTCTTCTTATAACCCAGTATGAGAGTTCCTCTCCATGCCCACTGTAACCGTCCCCTACTGGCAAACTTACAGACCACGCAATCTTGAAACCAAGTAGAACAAATGAGAAGTAATGGAAGTCTCAAACTGTGCTGAGGGTTTTGTGCTTCCACACATGGCTGCTATGGAGAAAATTTCTCTGTTCCCATAGAAGAACAACCTCCTCTCTCCTCCCCACCCTTTCATCCTAGACCAGGAGATAGGCTGCCAGTGTAGTGCTTAGTGAGTGGTTAAAGAATGGGTGACTTCAGTTGAAGATGCGTGGTCAGCTGATAAGTTATATTTTTAATATACGTGAGCCGTAAAATTGAGATGTCTGGTAAAGCACTCTCAATTTTCAAATGAGGACACTATTGCATGGGAGAGAGTGTTTTTTTAATCACTTAAGTGTGGGAGTCGTATAAATTGGTTTATAAAATAAAGACCCGATCTATCAAGCCACTAAAAGCAAGCAAGAAGTCATAATCAGGGGCATATGGCAGAAGTGGCATTCTTTTCTTTTCACTATTGAGTGCATACGTTATTTCCTACTAAATAGCACTAAATACTAGCGTGTTACCACACAATGCCATAAAAGCTCAGAAAAATGAAACCTCTTGTATTCCCAATAAAAGTGACTTCACACAAGACTGCCAACTTCAGAAGTAGGGCAAAAGTGTTTTCAATATGACTGAGTTCAAAAATTGCTTTTACAGTTCTTAATAACATATATATTAGCATATATGACATGCAATATACTGCTACTGATGCTTCAGCTGTCCTGGGTATGTAAATGAAACCATCTACAAGGTATTTATATTCAAAACAATATTCTTACCTGATATAGAACACAATCTTAGATGTATTTATAGAACTGGAATAAATAGTACCTAAAATAAAACCTACTTATGTACAGAGCAATATATGAACATAACATCAAGTGTCTCACACTGGTTTTTAAAGGCTCCTGATACTCTGTGCTATTTCAAGAAATCACCTCAACATATTGAAATCCCCTATAGTGCTTTTAATAATCATTAAGTTGACATAGCTGGTAAAAATCACTATTAAAATTTATGTAATTAAAAATCACATGTAGTCCTCTATATTAACTTGTAAAATACTAAATTATGAAAAATAAGAAGGAAAAGTAATATTCACACTAAACTTCAGGAATATTTATTTTTATTGTTACAACTATATAAGCTGTGTTACTGAAGTTTTCAGTCATCTTCAATTCAAAGAAAATAAATTCCTTTTTTATTTTATAGTCAATATCATAAAGAAAAAATAACGATTAGTCAATATAAAATAATGAGGCTATTTACCACCTTGTTTAAAGTACAAGGAACTACCAGACAGTATAAGCACAAACCTAGACTTTTCCAGCTACCTGGTTATTATTTAAGAAGGCTCCACTTTCAAATACCCATACCAACCCTACACTTGAACATTCACTGGTAAGAATGAGTTTTGTTTCATTGCTTACAAAATTGCTTTTCTTCGTGGGTTCTGACTTGCTTATTTATCCATTTTTATAATTAGTCAATAATGGTCTCCAAGAGCAAGAAGACCATGCAAAATGACAAAGAGAAGGAAGCAAGCTGTTGTCACCTCGGGAAGCAATGCTCATGAGAAGTTGTTTTTCCTGGGCATTACAACCATAATTAGCTCACCACTACAATTACATACTCACATACTTATTCTTCAAAACTAGTCTTTTAAATAAAGTAGTGCACGCATCTCTCCAGCTTAAGGATTTGAAATAGCAATTAAGCCTGCACCTTAAATCATTTGTCTTTATAACTAGAGGAGCAAGTCCCGAGGATATAAATCTCACCCAATGAGACCAGGGCTGCAGAATGCATTATTAATTGCTAAGTAATTTCTTAATTTTAGAATCTAACTTTCAACACTAGAAAATAAGTACTGTGATTTATGGAGCTCACATACTCATGCCGCTTTCTGGGAGTTCAAGAACCACAGGCACATCCTGTGTACAGCATAAATGTGATCCCTACAAGCCAAAATACATTACTGGATTCAGCTACAGCAAAGCCACTCTGACTACATCTCGCCGGAGCACTAATATTTAGAGTAGCTAAGATGCCTGCTGAACACTGCAGCTCAGCGTCCCCCGGGCTTACTCCGGAGCACAGACACATCTCTTCCCGCAGCGATTGCTGACTTTTAAGGAGGCAGGTGACATGGTCTGGAAAGCTCTGCAACAGTCAGGTAACTCTTCTGTGCAAATCTTCAAAACCCAAGCCTCATTCACACACACACACACACACACACACACACACACACACACACACACACACACACCCTTTCATTTGTTTTAAGAAAAACAAAAGGTTTTGAATCGCTATCTAAAACATACCATCTTTATGGTTTAAGAATGTATTTTCCTTATACTTGCTGCTGATGTGTGAGATGTTTCCAGATCTGATTAGAAAACCTGGCTACGCATAAAAAGTACTGCTTTCAACAAGACTCTTTTAGTGAAATCTGTCTGAACAGACATATGTGCACATAAATTACCCATATTTCTAGACACATGCCTATATTAACAAGCATGCATGCACACGCACACCAAGAGCTGCAATTAATCCTCGGGTCTATAAGCCCTCTTTCACAGGCTTTTGCATGCATGTTATTCAAGAGAGAGATCTTTAGAAAAAAAATGGTAAGCAGCCGCATCTATTGCACACAGAAGTGGCGTACTAGAGAAGCAAATACATTACCAGTCGCATTTTGAAGTTTCCAGAGCACCTGCAGGTAAGAGGAGACTGAATCAGAGGCTGGCGCACGTGTTCCTGGAAACACAGAGCCCGATGGATGTCACTGTGGGGGAATGCGAAGCGAGTGTGAGCCTGGAAACCTTTGAGTTGAGCTCGCTCTAAGCATCAGAGAGCCTCAAAGAGGAGAAAGAAAAAGGCAGCTCACAGACAGGGAGACGAGAAACTTCTGGCACCTCTCCAACTCAGGAATGAATTCTCTGTAATTTGGAGATGGATGGTTGATGGAAATGAAGAGAAACTTGGATTTCCCAGCGAATTTGCTCAGCCACGCAGAAATGGGCAGGTAATAGCCGAGCTCATTGGAAAACAGCCATTCAGGAATCAGGAGCAGATAAAAAAAATAACAGAAATTTTTGTTGGAAAAATATTAAAAGGCTACTCCAGCCAGCTTCCCCAGATGCCTTTACAAACTTCAAATGGATCGTTCTCTGAGCTATTTGTTGCATGTTTCATTAATCCCAGTGCAGAGGTAAACTGGAAAAATCTAATTCCTTTTATGTAGCAAACTGGATTTATTGCTACTTTTTATAATGCACTTTACACATATAAATACATGGGTTTACTTACAGAGCTCCGGTTTCTCCTGAAATGCCACTGATGTTTAGTTCAGATAAAAGGCGTATATACAGGTTTGCACAAAGTAGAGAAAAAAACCTTAATTCTCAGAAGCTGAGTACTGATACTTGAACATGGAGTTTGAAGCACAGAGAGTATAAGAAGGAGCCCTGACCCATTAAGTGGCAGGCACATCAGAGAGGCAGCTACACAACGCCCTGAGCTGAGCAGGCAGGTGGCTTACACCTATAAATATATCCGTAATTAAGGATGGGCAGAAAAGAGCTTGAGCAAATTAAATTCTTAAGGACAATAACCACGATTTTGTTAGGCTACCAAAGAGGCTGATCATTTCTGAGGAGCATACACGGACTTCACCTTGTCTGAAGAACTCAACCTCAGACAGAGAGCAGGGTCGGCAGGCATTGTGCGTTGGCAATCTATATTCAAATGTAATGAGCGGAGGACGATATTACCATGAGGAATGTTGTCATATTACATTGTGCCTGTGTGGCTTAACTACCCATCTAACCTTGCAAATGGCCATTTGGCTGGATTCGAGAGTGAATATGCTATTGATGGGAGGGAGGGAAGAGGAGGAGGTGGGAAATTGTTCTTACTTGTTTTACTACAGGACCATCTCTGAGAGGCACGGGGATAAAATGCCGGGGCTGACTGTGGGTGTAATTCTTTCCAAGGCCACACTTACCAGTAATAAATCTACAGCGGAATTAATGATGACCAATTAAACTATTTATTACTTTAACTCCTGAGGTCAAGGGCAGCCCAGTGTTTACGTTTATTGATAAGGAGTCCATGGTTGGAATCTAAAGAAAGCTAGATTCACCTTTAAGTATGTTCAATAAACATATATTGCCCAGGGCACTTCCACTTCTCTCACAGCCCAGTGCTCCTTACTGCACAGAAGTTTTCATTCTCTCTCCTAACCATTTGCTTCAGCCATTCATTCAAAAATATTGACTGAGTTAGATCCCAGGTGCTCTGCAGAACACAATGACACGTAGACCCTCCCTCAGAGTTTGCCACTGTCATTCTCAGAGCAGACTCCGCAGGGGACATCAGAATTATGTGTGAATGCTGGCACCCACAGCCACCCTTCTGACATCTTGGAGTCACTCTTAGTGGTGGTATAAGAGCAGTATGTGTGCTTTGAAAATTTCCCTAAAGGATTCTGATGGAGCCCCTCACACCTCCCGTAGATGTAGCTACCATTGAAGAATGCGCTGACAAAGTCCGACAGCCATGGAGGGAAGAGCAAAGCCCATAGCTGTAAGACTCAAGGAACAGAGTTACTTCAGCTGACCGCTCTTCTGGGTCTTTCACTGTGGGCTAGCCTACCAATGGGAAGTCCCATGCTTCATCAGGTTGACCCAAAGCCCGAATCTGCAAAATTCTGAGGAGCTTTGGAAGCCAAAGATGAAGGCAAAATAAAGTGTAAATCTTGTGGTTCATTTACACAATCTTCCTGACCCTCCCCTTCTTCTGTAGGACAAGAGACCAGGCTTCAAGTCTATAATTGTTCTACCCAAAATCTTAGGGAATGTCCTCCAAAAGAGCCAGTATATTTGTGCCCAAGAGAGGGCAAGCCTAAGGTGAGAATGTGGGACTTGTGGCTTAGTGGTACTCAAGCTACAGCAAATTAAATCTGGTTGGGAAAAAAACCTTCATCCTGAGAAGTGAGGGTCCCAACACTTATAAGACTGACCTTCTATGCATTTCTACAAAGGCCTCAGTCTCAGATAGCTAGATTACCTACCCCATGCCCCTTAAGTCAGCCCCCCTCCACCTCACATACATACACCACACCACCACCACAGTGAGAATGGGAATAGTTCAAAGCAGAAGGCACCTTCATCCTCTACAATACTTCATACACTCGGGAAGAATCCAACCTTGATGGATGCCTTAATGACAAAGACCATGTGATCAAGTGCAACATAAACCACCTCATTAAATAATAACATTAATTTTCTGCCTCCCTGTCCTTTATTTTAAGAATATTGGAAAATCTTGAAACAAAAAGATACAGGGAAAAGAAAGAATGTTCAATATAAAGATATTAGAAACAGACAGGCCTGTGGTAAAAGACTGAATTTTCTGTATAGTTGTCTTGTGTCTTTGGGTAAGCTCCAGGCTAAGGGTGCAGCTCAGCTGATGGGGCTCTTGCCTGCCATGAACAGAGCCCTGATTTGATCCCAGCACTACACAAACCAGAAGCAGGGGTGCAGGCCTATAGTCCCAGCACTTAGGAACAGGAGGAAAATCCAAGTTCAAATCCTTCTTCCATCACCTTAGCAAGTTTGAGGCCAACCAGACAAGATCCGGGAGACCTTGCCTCAAAAATAAATAAACAAATAAAATTCCTCACGTTTTCTCCCTTTGTAAAAGAAACCAAAAGCTGCCTTAATGAATTACTGTGTGATTTAAAAAGAAAAAAACACCCAACACATACTAAGTACCTCAAGAAACAGAAACTCAAAACAAAACTTTCACTTGCTTCTGATACACATTGACCTGTGAGCTCCTCGAAGGTAGGAACAACTGTCTTTCATGTTCCTCATATCCAGAGTGATATAGCACCTACCTACTCCCATATTCTGGGCTAGGTCACCAAGAACACATTGCAAAGGAAGCAGAGGTGGCCTATGCCCTCCTATGACTCTCAGTCCAGTGAGGAGATGAAAGTTAAACAGTGCCTTGAATAACTGAAAAAGGCAAATGAATTTTTTTAAGGCAAATGAATTTGCTAATTAGTTCATGAGAATCTTCTTGGCTTTTTGTTCATAATGACCCAGACAATGTCAAGGACACAAATGGAAGAAAATCTGAGTGCTTTGGGGTAATTACCTTCAAACCTGGGGACTCACGCTGATGGGCTGGCCCTCATTAAAAGGGAGATCTCTCCCAAGAACAGTCCCCTGAGACCAATCACAGCAGCCCAGGCAACTCTTTTGTCTCCACCCAGTCCCTTCCATCCCACCAAGAGACAAAAAGGTTCTGGTTCCTGACCTCATTGTTTTGCATTCTAAAATGCAATAACAGTGAGGTTTTGGTTGTTGTTTTTGCTTTGCTTTGCTTTGCTTGCTTTGCTTTGCTTTGCTTTGCTTTGCTTTGCTTTGCTTTGCTTTGCTTTGCTTTGCTTTGCTTTGCTTTGCTTTGCTTTGCTTTGCTTTGCTTTGCTTTGCTTTGCTTTTTGCTTTGTTTTTAAAAAGCAACTGAGGTTTTAATTAAAGTTCCAGGGTCCCAGAGACAAAAAAATATTTTTTATAAAAGAAGCAATATCTGGTTTTGGAGATATAGAATGTCTTATAACGAGGTCTCATACTCTGCGATGAATGAAAAACAGTGACATGAGCTGTGCCCTTGAGAGAGAGAGAGAGAGAGAGAGAGAGAGAGAGAGAGAGAGAGAGAGAAAGAATCCACATTGTACTCACATATTTCTGGGTATGTTTGGTTCTCATCCAATCTAATGAGGACAGAGACAGGGAGACAAATGCACTCCACTTACTTAAACCATTCAGATGTTTAAGGCAGACAGTTAATGGAACAACATAAGGGGCTGTCTCTCAAGAGCAGGAGATTACCTTTTGTTCTCCAGATGATTCTCTTTGATTTAAAAGGTTTGGCTAGCGGACTTGCAGGAAACAGCCATGGGTAAGAATGCCTGCAAGTACTGGTGGGCAGATGTTGACCACATACTTAAATCTATAGAGTGACCACTTGGGATGCATCAGTTCAATGCCACACATCCTCGATGGTAAGTGGATAAAAATCACATAAAACCCTGACAGTATAGCTAGTCTTTTAGCAAGATTATTACATCTATGAATTCTGTGGTTCTGTTAACTCATTCTGGCTGCTTGGCAAATCGCATACAATCCCCACTCACCAAGCCAGTTACAGAAAGTGAGCTTCAAATCGCCTAGGTAGTTTTCCAAGTCTGAAAAATGTGTCCCTGTGCCACTGTGGACAGTGCACACTCATACTCATTCCTTACGGTCTGGGAGGCCTGCGATGCTCTGGGTGTGGGTGTTTGTGAGCGATCTGTTGAGTGCTGTCTATCTCCTCCAGAAGGGATGGGAGATTGGCAGCTTCTGCTACCAGCCCATACCCAGAGACCATGGCAGTGGAACAATCACAGATGCATCCTTGCCGAGAGGTGGATGACTATGCTATGGGTCTGCCACAAAACCTCAGCCAAGGTACTGGCTGGACTCCACAACTAAATCTGTAGATTGGAGGCTGGGATGGTGCTATATTATGTTCCATACCCCTGATACTGTGGATGTCCTGAGACAAAGGATAAGGAGTTAAACTTATGAAAGTGATGGGCGGATAGCTCCACTCTAAGCCCTTATTTATCTAAGAGAAAATTGTGTGTGCCTTACATACACCCTGCCAATCACCAACAGCTCAGCAAAGCATATCAGTTCTAGCTGGTGTCACTAGATACAAAATCCCAGATAGTATAATATGCCCTTATGTATATTACTCTATATTTATTGCTATATGTCTTGCTATGAACAAATATATGTTTGAGCTGGGATATGGATCAGTGGTAGAGTGCTTGCCTAGTATGCACAAAGGCCGGGTTCACATCCCCCCATATTACATATATGTAAATCTTTCAGTGACAACAGGAGGTTAAAATACTTCCAAGCCCAGAACAATCAGCCAATGAATATGTAAACCAAGTACATCCACGACACGCAGGATTCCAAGGCATGTAAGAATGAAGGATTAATAACCAGTCAACTACAACCTCGGAATCACAAAGTTTAGTTTGTGAGAGTCACTAATTTTCAGATTGTATAGACCATGGAGGGCAAGGGGTTTCTACAGTCAGGCTTATGTGCCCTTAGCCTTATGTGCCATCAGCCTTACATGCTGTCTGTTGTAGAGTGGTGGCACTGGGAGAGAAGGCTCTGCTCTTCTCCACCATCTACCACTGGAGTTTAGCCTCAAATCCCTTGTCAGTGTGAAGGGACCAGCGTGGGGAGGAGCAGCATCTTGCTTCTTTCACAGTACTGCTGTGTGGAAAAACCACACTATACACAGCAAATCTGAACACCAAAAGGAAAACAATTTACAAATAGGTTGTAGCCACACTGCCCAATAGCAAGCGAAGGTACCAGGGCATCACTAATACATCACTACTGCTTATCAGCATAATGTAAAGCAAGAGGGAAAACCTGCTTATTAGAATCCAAAGAAAGAGTCCATGAGGAGCGTTAAGCAATACGAAAGGGAGAGGAAAGAAAATCAAATTTCCCTCATGCCTGACAATATCCCAATCAGGGACAGTGCTGATTTCAATTAAGTGCCAGGCTTCCAGAGATCCTTGTAGATTGACCCTCAAAGTTCTGGCTCAACTGAACTGAAGCCTCACGAAATGACTACCACTAAGGCTCACCGAGGAATTCCTCATATAAACAGTAGTCAATGTCCATTAACCTTTGAGAACACGAAAATTAATTAAAAAGACTGAGGAATCAGCAAAAAGATAAGCACAGTTGTAAGATGCAGCGTGGTGTTGCTGTATATGCTATAATCTCGTGGTGGTTTGTTTTAGGATACTAGGAACAGCACTTGTGATAAACAATCTTTCCTAAAAACAAAAGCACGTTACAAACAGGGATTGAACCTAATTTCCTTTTCTCCATACAGCACTCTGACTGATCCCACATCTGCAGTGGAAGTGTAAATATTTATCAAAGATGTCATATTGGTGCCACATGTATGACTGCTGCTTCAGTAAATACACTGCATTCAGCTGTGTATCACTCAACTTCCTCAGTTGAAGATTTCAGCAGAAATTAATTAAATTTGTAAGTTACAATGGAATCACTCCCCTTAGGAGGAGACACGATCTACAGTATAGGTCTGCCTGAGAGCCTTCTCATTAAAGGCAATAGTAGGCCTTGAGTGGGTGGGCCATTGCACTTGTACCCATCCATTAGCCCAGCTTGCCTCTCTTCACATCACTGCTTCTATTCAGAGAAGTCTGAGGCCTTGCAGGCATGTGTGCCCAGAAGATAATCCTTTCTCTGTTCTGACCACCAGATGCCTATTGCCCACTGCCTGGAGCAGTATATATGTACACCAATTATACCATAAGGTTGTGGACCAAAGAAAAAGTCTCCCCAGACTTCAGAAGACCCTTTTGAGGTCACGATAAAGGGACTTACAAAGTGGGATATGGAGCTACTCTCTAGAAGTGAGCATTGTGTCTTTAATCCCAGCATCTGAATCAGAAAAAATAGTAAATTCAAGGTTAGATTGTTGTATGGAATATGTTCCCTAAATCAAAACATAAAGAAGGGCTGAAAGGAAGGCTCAGTAAGTAAGAGTCCATGCTGCTTTTGTAGAGGAACCTGGTATGGTTGCCAGCAACCACATGGTGCCTCACAACTGCCTGTAATTCCAGTTCAAGGAAGTTCAATTCCCTTCTGAGCTCCTCAGGCTCCTGCATGTATGTGTTGTACACCATGCGTACACGTGTGCACATAAAACAAAATAATAAATGTTTTTAAATAATTAAATAAATAAATAAGGGTCAAGAGGATACTTCTGTGGGTAAGAAGCATGTACAAGCATGGAAATATGAGTTTGGTTCCCTACCACCCATGTAAAAGACCATTTGTGCCTGTAACCCCAGCACTAGGAGAGGATCAGAGACATAGAATCACATAGCCATGATAGCAGAAAAACAGTATTCTTGGGGTTCAGTGAAAGACTCAAGGTAGAAAGTGACAGAACAAGACAAGCAGCAGCATCCTTTGGCCTCTGAAGGCTCGTGCGCATGCACATTTGCACACACACATACACACACACATCTGTGCATGCGTGCACACATTCATTTTGAACACAAGATGTATGTTTTATATGGGGATTTTTGTTTCTCTCTCTCTCTCTCTCTCTCTCTCTCTCTCTCTCTCTCTTTCTCTCTCTCTCTCTCTGCACTTTTCACTGCTGATATCATTCTTCACCTAGCCTGTATCAGCCTTGTTCTGCCAACAAACACTTCTATTCCTACTTCTGTCTCCACCAAGACTACATTTCTGTCCCTTTACTTACATCCGTTCTTTGGAGATAAGTTCTGTTCTAAACCAGAGGCCTGTCCTCAGATGACTACCTGCTTCCATACCTACATGATCTCAGACATGCTTGTTCAGGTTTCTCTAACTCAGGATGTTTTTCTCCACTTTTACAGCAAACTGAATTTCTTTGTTCTTTTGAGACACACAGAGCTCGTCTTTTCTATGGTGCGGTTCTGCAGTGACTCCACTAAAACCAATCCCACTTACCTTATGAAGTAATGTCAAGGCTGGGCCTCAGGCTCTAGTGAATGGAGAACAGGAGATGGGACAGGGGGCACCTTTAAATTTGCCAAGTCTAACTGCCTATTTGCATATTTTCTAACATGACGTTTCTTCTGCTCTGTTAAGACAATAACCTCCAACATTCTGTCAAAATGCATAATCTCCAACATTCTGTTAAAATGCACATTCTGCTAGAGTAGGTCTAAGTTAGTCAGAGAATTTATATTTCTAATAAACTCATAGGTGATCCTGATGTTACTGATCAATAGGTCATAGTTTGAGTATAAAAGACTTTATAGTAATTTTTTCTGAGTTAAGATTTAAAGGGCAAGGATGACATATTTGTTAATGATGCCTGTCCTGAGCATAGAAACAGAGAATGCCAGTACTGACTGTGCTGTTCAGTGACTCATTGGTTCATTGATTTATTTACCAATTATTATTGAGTGTATGTTCAACCTGTGAACATATAGATGATTAAAATAAGGCTGATTTATGCAGTCATCAGGTAAAATATCTTTTTGAAACTTTTACTGTATAGTACTAATAATGACCCAATGATGACTGAAATACTCTCATTCTTCCATCTTTGGCAACATGATTTTGAAAAAAAGTCATATTCCTTTGTGAGTATACATTCTTATTTTTCATTTTTAAAAAGTGGGTTTTTTCTTCTTAGTTTGTAACCTTTGAATTTAGGGAACATAATCTTTTCAGCTGTTTGGCATCTTTGTTCACACAGTATTCAACATGTATTTTACTAAATGCCAAATAAGTATGTAGATCCATTATCTGGTGGATATATTGGAGGCTGTGTGTTTGCATGTGTTCATATTTATGTGCACATACACATATGTATGTGCATATGGAGTCCGGAGGCTGATGTAAAAATATTCCTATGTCCGCTCTCCATCTTATCTCTTGAGAGTTTTTCACTGAAGCTGCAATACTAGCTGACCAGTGAGCTCCCAGGATCCTTCTGTCTCCACCTTCCCAGCACCAAGACTCTAGGCTTCTGTCACTGCACTCAGCTTTTTATGTAGGTGCTGAGGATTTGAACTCAGGTTCTCATGCTTGTAAAGCAAGTGCTTTATCAACTGAGCCATCTGCTCAACACACCCCTGGTGACTGTATTCATTGACAAGACAAGTAAGCATCAATAACAAAAAACACAACCCAAATGGTTAGAGCATGGTAAGAGGAGATGTGGGTGGTAAGAAGAAACTGTTTTCATTCTTAGGGTGGCTGGTGGCCAGAGGTCTCAATGACAAAGTCACACTTAGGTTAAGGCCTAAGGAGTGAAGCTATGTGTCTCTAAAGGAAGAAGTTTAGGGGCAAGAAACAGCAAGGGAGGAGAAATACCACAGGTTTGTGTGTCTGTGTAAAAGCAAAGAGGCCAACGTGACAAATTCCAACGTCTTGTAAACAGGGAAATGGAGTCCTTAAGAAAATCTTAGCTGCAACAAAAATAAAACTGTCTCAAATTCAAAGCAAATGTGCATCCTCCCTGCATAAAGCACATGACCACTTAGCCAGAGCGGTGAGGACCTCTCTTCTAGTAGTGATTCAGAGACCCGAGATTGAGATCCTTCTATACTGTGCCTATCATCTTTCTCCTCCTTGCTGTTTCTCTGCCCCTAAACTTTTCCTTTTGGACACATAGCTTCACTCTTAGCCTTACCTAAGTGTGACTTTGCATTGAGACCTCTGTAACTTCCAGGGTTACTTAGACCCAACTTTCTATATCTGGGCAAGGAGAGCACATCACTTCTGCTCACATTCATTGGCACAGTACTTTGGCCACCATGTACCATAGACTGGGAAAATGAAGTACACTTGGAAGATGGGGATAGGATTCGGTAATTACACAGCTAGTCCTCAGCAGAACAAGTCACCTTCCTCCTAACCCAGTAAGTTCTCTATAAAGTGGCCAGCCTCTTAATGATAGTTGGCACTTCTAATTGTGGCAAAATGAATTCATAGTGACCTGCTGATAGTCAAAATGCTAAATAATTTTATAGTTCAGTGGGTAAACTGAAAGGAATATGAGGTCAAATGCCCAAGGTGAGGAGACCTGTCCTACATGATAATTTAAGTCTGATTGACTGACTATGGTAAGCTGAAATGTTAAGGGCTGGGGACACAAATTATCTTAGCCTAGTTTTAGTCTCTCTTAACAGCTATGTACTACCCACCACTGTGTGTGTCCTAGAACCTTTGGGATGATTAGATAAATACTTTGTGCAATATATAAACATGACACTCATCAACACAATGTTTAAGCATATCACCAGATAATATCTAAGGTGTGAGTAGTGGTTCTCCCATTTGCTGTAGCCTGCCTACCCAAGGTTTCCACTGATAAATTAGAAAAGTGCCATGATTTATGAATTTTGTTTTGCTATGTTACACTTCATGAAGCCATTACTGTGCTGGGACATTGTAATTTTAGAGCCACTCATGTCAAGTCATGGTGACTATAATCAGCTCCAAGATAGACAATCTCTTGTGCTATTTGTCAATAGAAAATTTCAATGTGGGAATGGCAGAAATCAGATTCAAGAACTGGGACTCTACAGAAAGTATTTTTAGATATAAAAATAATCAAAAACTTTATACACACACACACATACACACACACATATATATATATATATATATATATCAAACATAATTAGTATAGAATAGAACAAAATTCAAATAGTAGCTAATGAACAAATCTATAGTTGAAAACCTTGACCTTTCATCCTAAACTAAAAAGCTAAAGTCTTTTAAAAGATAGTTCTCTGTCATTTCAAATTTCATAGTATGAATGGAACTAAATTATGTAATTAAAGCCAAATTTGTCTTACTTCATACAGATACCTATAATAATATCAATATCATGGATAAACACAAATCAAAGTTGAAACAATCAAAACTGGTATATCTTTTGCTAGAAAATCTACTTAAAACACTAATAGGTTTGCTTTTACTTAACACACATTATTGATTTAAAAAAAAACCCACTATGTAAAGTAATTCTGCTACTGAGTTTAAAAAGAGTAATACAGATAAATACTAGAAAATCCTGCCAGAATAAAGTTGTGAAAAATTTGAGTAATATACAACAAAAAGCAAGACATTGCCTGTTAGCTTGAAAAACACTGAAATTTTTAAATTAATGTTATATTAATATTAACATTCATATTTATTTCAATAGATATTTGTTGAGCACTTCCTATCAGTGCTCTTTGATGTCTGCGTCTTGGAAACGACCCTATCAACCTTGACATCTGAAGAGTTTAAACTCTTCTAAATCTTAGCATGAGGTCTATGACCTTATTTATCACTAATGCCCCATCCTTCCTGTTCAAGAGAAGGTTGGTTGATGATGGTGTGAAAAATGGCCATGGGTTTGGGGGCATGTTTCATGGAGTTAATTAAGTTGTAGTCAGTAATGGGCACCCAGAGAGTTCACCTTTCTCAGAACTCATTATTCTAATTTCCTGTCCCACTGATTTGCCAATCAATCATTGATCAGGCATCACCTGTGGCATTTCCTGTCTTGTCAATCTATACAAAAACATTACTGTTAGGCTGCTGTGGTTTTTTTCATTGCCCCAAATCCCTGCTTCTGAAAACATAAACCACGTCTAGCATGCTTTAACTTCTCTGGAAGCACTTTGGCACACAGGAGGTGCACACATATTACAATGCTGGGTGATACTATGGATGAATTTAAAATCTGAATGTTGTTATATTAGGATAATTCCTCTAGACCAAGGTGAGGCAGAGCCTCATCTCTGTGATAGAGGCATAGAGGCCCTGACTGGAAGATTTGGAGAGAATATGCTTTTATAAACTTGATGAAAAGCTTTGAGTAGAAAGAAATGCAGAGATGACATGGAGAAAAAGGTTTTGAGGAAAGAATAAAAGATACATGGATTGAGAATCATTTCACAACCAAACTTCATAAAAACCATACCAAAGAGCTGGCCAGAATCTCAGGAAGGCTGACATGCAAATGAATACCAAAAGCAGAAAAAGGGTCAAAGTCAAATAGTTGGTAGAAGACCTTTAATGATGCCTTTATAACTAGAAAAAGTTAATATTTTACAATGAATCATGCCTTTAAAGCAAATGTATTACTTTTAGAAAATGTTATATCTATATAATGAAGTACAGTTGATTTTTAAATCAATTAATGATCTATAATCATTTGATGAACAATTTATATTTTTTTCAAGATATACTTTTACTTGTAAAACTATATAGTGTGAAGAAAATTGCGAATATAGTATATTAAATGACATGGGGGAATTAAGAGTGTAGATGAGATTCTTTGTTAATGACTGACTCTAACACAGTAGACTTACCCAGATGACTCAGATAGCCCCATAGTCATCAGCAGTTCCTTAAAATCAGACACAGAGGGAGAATTATGGTCAAACTGGTGAAACATGAGAAACATGGCCAGCCACTTACGGTTTTGAAGGTAGAGGTAGAAGGCCAGTGGCCTGGAAATTCTGGCACTTCTAGGAACTAGAAAGCAAAGAAAAGACTTTCCTATAGTGCCTTCAGAAGGAACAAGGCCTGGTTGACCCCTTCAGTTGAGTTAGTGAGACTTGTGTCAGACTTCTGACCAACAGAAAACTGAGATAACCAATTTGTTTAACCATTGTTTCATGATACTAAGTGTATAGAAACTTTTTACAGTGGCCACAGAAAACTCATTCAACCGGAAAGACTTTCAAAGCTTCCAGACCCCTGAAACTTAATACAAATTTTCATTCTTTTTTCTTTTTTCAAAATTAGAGTAGAAAATTGGTTTTTCAGTATCAGTAAAACAAGAGATCAAAACAAAGAACAAATCAGAAAAACTCACATAAGCTACGACTTATTTCCAGAAGAAAAAGACCTAAAACTCAAAAGTGCACATGTTTAAATTTTACTTCCCTACCCTCTACCCTCTTGGGCTGCTGTGTGGTCTTTGTCTTTCACAGTGCAGTAAAATGTCAAATCTACGAGAAAAATATGATAAAGGACTGCCTTTAAGAAAGAATGGTGTGCCTTAGACACACCCTGCCCCTTTGGTGTGTTGCTTTGGCATTGTCTTGAGTTGTGGTGTCACATTAATTTTAAAGAACATGATATAATATTTATTTCAGTTCTCTGATGAGAAGACGTTATAGAATATCAAGCAGGTAGACTGTGACAAGGACAAAATTAACTGTTCCCAGGGTGACAGCAAAACCCCGCTGTTCAGACTTCTGTTGCAGTGTAGTTGGAGTCCATAGAAGAAGAGGTCAGACTCTTTGCTGTCATTAAATTGCTGAAATTCTTTATTCCCTTCCCTTCAAGAAGTGCTAAAATCCACATTTTACATCACTGTGTTTAACTTCAAACAAGAAAATCAAGCAAAGGAAAGATCAATCCAGTAAGAGATAGAAAATTATCAATGCTATATTACCATGACATCATCCATAAATGGTCACGAGAGAGTTGTGGTTGGTGATATCCTGAATAGACAGTCCCTCTGAAAAGCTTCCTGTTTCTGGTTACTATGACAGATGCAGGGAGGAAAAGCCAGTTCCTGAGTTCTCAAGTCTTAATGTTGATCTCTGAGAACCTAGGTTTTCTAGACTAAGGGTCAAAATCAGAAGAAGTAATAGCCAAGTTAACAGCAGGTATTAAATAATGTTTAATCTCAACGTCAGAAAGGCATTTCCTTTTCAATGTCCCTTTATGCTTTTCTGTAAAGGTCAAGGTAAAAGTCTAAGCTTGGTTCTAGCATTGCTTTGACAGCTCCCTACTACCAGCAAATCTTCCTTTCAATAAGAGATGGTCAGGGTTTAATTTCAGAGCCTTCCAAAGGTAACTAGAATTTAAATACTTCTTTGTCTTTGTTGAACTTGGGTTTTATATTTTTAGCGCATAAAACTGGTTTTCTTTACACTTAAGGGATAATATAGTTTATTTAAGGCATAATGCAGTTTATTTGAATAAAATGAAGTCAATTCAAAAATAAATATAAATAGGAAATTGCTAAAAAAGTATAAGAAATATTTCTAGAAGTCAGTACCTAACCAACTTCTAGTTAAAGAACTAATGTGTTAAATTACTTGTAGTGTTCTTTCCCCTTCTAACACTCCATTACTATAGCAACTTTTTGGCATATCTATTTTTGTTTAAACAGTAAGATAATTTCCTAGACTTCTTTTTTTTTTTTTTTTTTTTTTTTTGGTTTTTCGAGACAGGGTTTCTCTGTGTAGCCTTGGCTGTCCTGGAACTCGCTCAGTAGACCAGGCTGGCCTCGAACTCAGAGATCCGCCTGCCTCTGCTCCCAAGTGCTGGGATTAAAGGCGTGCGCCACCACCGCCCGGCAATTCCTAGACTTCTATTAGTAAATTAATGTACACATTTTTTTCTTTCACAAACAAAATGAAGAAGCAAATTTCCCAGACAGGAAAATGCACGTGTCATCAATGTGATTCAGTGACTATATGAATTTAAGTTCTCTTACATGTGGATGTTTCTGTACTGAATAAGAATCATGAATTTAAATCCAAAATTGAGTTAAGATTGTATTGTTTCTCTATTCTTGACTTCTCCAGTCACCCATAGAAATGATGAGCCCAGCTCAGGTCAGACAATCCATTTGTAGACAATTGTTAAGAATTATATGTTCTGAGAATGTATGCTTCTCTAAACTAGGTAACTCTTGTTATTATTTAAAAAATAAAGATGACTTTATAATGAAAAGACTTGGGGTTGAAGACATCGTTCAGAAGCTAAGAGCACTTGCTCAGAGGACTTGGTTCCATTTCCAGCACCATGGCCTGTTGCTCCAGCTCCATGGAATCCAATAGCCTCTTCTGTCTTCTAAGGCCACCTACACATATGGTACACACTTAGACAAGCACACACACACACATACATGTAAGAAAAATATAAATACATCTTTTAAAAAGAAATTTGGTTTTGAATCTTATTTTTGCAGATGCACTGAGCCTCACTGGTTATATCCTTAAAGACAGAATCCTGGCATTGCAAAGAGCATCACATGAAAAAGGTAAATGCTGAGCACACATGTATGTGTGTATATCTGCATGTCTAATCTCTTTCCCTTTTCCTCCTCCTCTTCCTCCCTCCTCTCCCTTCTTCTCCTCCTTCTCCTTCCTTTTCCTTCTCCTTCCTCCTCTTCCTCCTCCTCTTCTTCTCCTCCTTCTCCTTCCTTTTCCTTCTCCTTCCTCCTCTTCCTCCTCCTCTTCTTCTCCTCCTTCTCCTTCCTCCTCCTCCTCCTCCTTGTTCTTCTTCTTCATATAAAGTTATGAGTGTTCCACTTTAATGACTTATTCAAACACAATTCTTTTCTAAAGCCTTACCTCTACACATCACAGTCAGAGTAAATCTACACCTATCTAATACCATTCATGTAAGATTATTAAACCCATGTCTACTTGTATCATATCAATTTCCTAGTTCATTTTCTAGACAACCACAAAAGTGAGGAAGGGTAAAAGAATGATATTATCATTGGGTATAAAAAAATCTTCCAATTGCATCATCAATATATTATCAAACATCTCATATTGACTGCTTAGCTACTTTGAGCTTAGTATGTTTACTGTATTCATCAAAGGCCAATATGACTTCATCAGTTTTAGTGACTGAGATGAAAATATTATTAATCTTGATGAAAGTTGGGTATAATAGTAAGAGAAAAAAATATGCTCAAATACTTACCTATGCTTCCTTGACAATGAAGGAAAAACATGAGTGTGGTGCTGGAAGCATGGTAGAGAGTTTTCAATGTGCTGTTGTTTGTGTTATGAAATCATTTGGTAGACAAATACTTTTATTTCTAAGCTAACAATGTGTCTTTAAGGTCAAGCCACATATATTGTAGAATTGTATATACAGTCTTCATTTTTCTGTTGATTGATTTGAAGACCCGGCCCAATCTTGAGCATACATCTAAAGGTTTGTGTAATTTTCTAGTGATACCACAAATTTCTTCAGAGAATGAATAAAATATCCTGCAATCATTTCATATAATCCAACACTACTCCATGTACAGAAATGAAGAGTCCCTTTTGTAGCTTACTTCTACCTTAAACCAAAGTTCTACCTGTCAGGGTTTAGAGTAAATTACCTTACTGACTCATGCGAGCTTGTGTCTGAACACTTTGTCTTCAGCTGCTGGTTTGGTTTGGAGACTATGGAGCAGTTAGTGTCTGGAACCTGGACTTGAGGTTTATAGTTTTGATATTCTTCCTGTGCTATCCCTGCTTCTTTGTGTCCGCTCCTTTCAGGCCACTGTGACTGTGCCTTTCCCACCACATTCGACTGTAATCCTTAAACATGGTACTAAAATTATTCTTTCTCTCTCTCTCTCTCTCTCCTCTAACTTACTGCTTCTAAGGCATTCACAATGATGAGAAAAGCAATTCATATATAAAACTGGTGCTGAGAAATGGGTCATTTCTGTGATAAACTTAACCATGTAGTTCCATGAACTATTTCTGGGAGAATGTGAAGAGTATACATGTGATTAGAGCAGGGTTTCTTAAACTGACCATCGTGATTTCTTCTCACACAGAAAACCCTTATATGGCCCCAGACATGTGAGGTATAAAACAAGTATACAGACCAAAGATTCAATGATGGTAAGCCATAAAGAAGTATTTAAAAATACTTTGTTATCCATATACATATTATAAAACATTTTTACCATTTATTAAATTATACAGATTCACAAATTCTTTCTTTCATTTGATACTGCCTGATCTAGACATCGTCAGTGTTTCTTAAGGTAATCAGCATTGTGATTTTATAATTCTCAATGTCGAGATCTCACTTTTCAAAAATACATAGGACAAAATGATGAAAGTATGCTTAGGACCATTTCAGATGCTATTAGAAATTATCTTGATCCAGCACCCAAATTCATTTGTTTTTAAATGAAACTCAAGTCAGGAATTTAAGCAGTAACTTTTAAATCAAGTAGTCTAACAAATGACATGGTAAATTGAAAGCAGGAAAACATGAAAAGTATTTTCAATAATGCAACCATCACATTACGTAGAATAGAACATTTTGAATGCTGGCAAAATCACTCTGATCTCTAGCATATGAAAGTCTTGCATTGGAGTTGAGTTGTTTCTGGTAAGACCATCAACAACAGGATGACAACATGAGCAGTGTGATGTGTGTATTGATACGTTTTGCCCCAGATTGTAGTTCAGACATACAAGGAAATGGCACTCCAGAAATACCGTTTGGTCTATTACACATTGGATTGGTTTTTGCTATTACTCATTTAAAAGTATTTTACCATTGTTATTTTTTCATGACCTCCATTCAGTTATACAACTCCAACTTTATCATGAGACAATATTTAAAAAGCTTGGGGGTAGCTAAAGAAACCCTAGAACACCATAATCAGAACTTACTGGATCTCTGGTGCAAACTTGGATGGCAAGAAAGCCAATAGAAATGCACACAGAACCCGCATGCAAGGAGTTTCAGAGAGAAACAAGGCCGTTTTTGGAAACCAAGCAAGAGTCCATTCATTTTGTATCCTGGCATAGAATCTGGATATATCTGCCCTATCCTGAAAATATGACTCAACTGGGAATGAATTCAAAATAATAGACTAGACTGCTTGGCAGGAGAAATTTGAAGACAATATAATATGAGGGCTATTATATACCTCATTTCCCCCAGACTTACAACAAGAGATAGAAAGCATAACAGAAAGATGTGTGATATTTGCAGTTTGTGAGAAAAGGGATATGAACTCTATCATAAATGAGAACAGAATTGTTTAGTGTGGTGAAGAATGGAGTTTGAGTTTGAAGACAAGACAGGTTCAAAAAAGGTGTAATTGCTAAAGATATTAGCAAAAATTACTAAGACACATAAGGTGTCATGAGGGAAAGACCCATTCATCAAGAGCTATAGAATAGAATAGTCCAGATTCACTTGAAAGAAGACTGTCTGAAAAGATAGAGCCTTCAGGATAACCTTCGGGAAAATGGCTATCCAGGCAAGTGTCCTCTGGGTTCAGCTTAGGTTCCAGCACATGGAAACTATTGCAGACATGTAGGCTCATGTGTTTGAAACACTTGGTTCCCAGCTAGGGTGCTGTTTAGGGAGGTGTAAAACCTTTAAGGACAGCAGGCTTAGGTGAAGGAATTGGGCAGCTTGAGATGTATAGCCCATGCTAGTTTTCAGTGCCAACTTTGATGAGGTGTGAGCAAGTGGCTGCCTTAAGTTCCAGCTACAGTAGAGTGGCCTGTCTGTGTATAATGCAGCCTCATAGTGTGTACTTCCTTAAACTGTGAGCTAAAATAAGCCTCTCTTCCCTTAAGTCGCTTTATACGTATTTGCTCACAACAATGCGAAAAGCAGCTAATACAATCTCCTCTCCGTGTATAATGAGGCTGGTTAGCCTTCAAGGAGCCTAGACATTAGAAGGAGACTTGTGTCCCAGGAAATAGGCAACATAATTCCATAAATAAAACTAATCTATAGGAAATAGTTTGTTCATAATGAAAGCTAATGTCCAATCTAGCTTGCTAGCAAGGCCTCCTTGTTTTCTAATTTACATTAGAAATACACTGCAACCCTTGGGAAAACTTAAAAGCTAAATGTCTTCCGTTGTTTCCTCAGATCCCAAGCTCCTCCATCTGTGCACTCTAATTTGAAGTTTCTAACTTTTAACTCGAAGTGACATATTCATTCTTTCCCTCTCCCCCATAAGAAGAAAAAATACATCCCACACTTACTTTGCTTCCACATCACAACGATTAATCTATAGACCGGTTCTCAAATTACATGTCAGGAGGATGGTACTGGCCAAAGCCAGGCCAGAAAGAACGTCTGTAGAACACAGGACCTGGGGTTGAAACTGTGGCTGAACTGGGAGACAGTGTTTAGAATGCACAAATCCCGAGGCTTCACCTCCAGTATCACATAAACCCAGCATGGCAGAGATATATACCTACAGTCTCAGCAGTTAGGAAATGTGTTGTGTGTGTGTGTGTAGGCATATATATTATGTGTATATGTACACTATAAAAAACACACACACACACCAAAGTACAAGTCTCCCCTCTGAACTTAATGAAGAATTTGATTCATGTGTTGGGGGAAAAGGTAGAGGAAAATTTGAGAAACTGTGTAAATCAAGGTGTTCATAAGTAGAGGCATTGTCCCCCTAAGCAGAAATGAGGTAATTTGTGAGTCTGGTCCCCTGCATCAACTCTTTGATTATATGACATTGAACAAATTACTTAAACACAATTGCTTCATTTTTCTCAACTTTAAGTGGGTTGAAAAACAGTAGATGACTTACTGGGTTTGTCTGGGGATTATGTATGAATGCATGTGACTACAGTAGTCCCTCATCAGAATAGATGCCCGACATTGCTTATCACTGCTATCTTGCTATATTGCAAGGTCTTTTATCTATGTGTTGTTCTTGTTCCTTCTCACGGTACCCTTAAAAAGGATTTATACTGTAATCACCCTTACTTCCAGCAATGTGACTGCCTCTAATTTTTAACACATTAGGACCTCAATAATTTATACATAATGAATGAATGGTTGAATGAATGAATGGATGGATGGATGGATGGATGGATGATGAATGAATGAACAGGGCTGGTTGGGCTTGTTGCAATCCTTCTTTCACGTCAGCCCACAGTTCAAATCCTTTAAGTGGGCATTCTAAGGTGTGTACTCATTAAAATTGACAGAAAGGTCCTCCTCTGACCCACACGTGCACAGACACACGGTACATACCCCACCCAGAGACGCATGCCCATAGAATTTAAAAAATAAAAAGTAAAATTAGAAGGTTATGAGAGGCATAATTCATTCCAATGGGGCTTTTGAGAATTTCTTTTATAGAAGTGAAAAATAAAATCTAAATTAAAAAAATTCCATGTATCATACAAAAACTGCAAAAATTAAAAGTGGTGGATTACATGGGACATTAGCACTCTGTGCCAAGAGTTCTAAAGCCAAATTTGCTCTTTCAAACACATGTTGCAAAAGATAAATAATTCCTTTTGATAGCCCTTTATTTTTCCAACATTGCTAATTAACCTGATGTGAGGGACCTAGCCAAACTGGCTAGTATAGTAGGGAATTTGGAGGAGGAGTTGATGAGAACATTGCTTTCCAATAGTGGGCCGAAAACTTTTATGTATGAGTTAAATAGTCTCCTTGGCCTTCACTGTGCTTGTTCCTCTGGCTCCCAGCGCTCACTTCCCAGAGCCCTGGCACTTGGATGTACACCTAGTTTGAGGTATTTTGCAAGGTCATACCAAATATGTATTTCAGCATGATGACTTTCAAGCCCGGAGAAGTGGATGGTGGGTTAGCCAAAGAAATTATGAAGCACACTTTGTGAATCCAAGCTAGCTTGATTCATGTGTCATGATGTCCCTTTTGGTGTTAGGAGATGGAGAGTGTTAAGCAGTACTTCCTGGGTATGCTGATGTGGGGGGAGCTAATGCTGCTGTGCTGGCTCACTTTGTTTAAGGCGAACTTAAAACCAAATAAAATGAACCAAAAAAAAAAAAAATCTCCTCTCTTGGGAACTAATTAGTGGGGAGCTTCCATGCTAAAAAAAGCTATCTCCAAGCACCAAGCGGACTTCATTTTAAAAAAAAAATCTCAATTTATCTATGGAATTTTAATTTATCATCAGGCACTACAGAAATGTGCCAATTTGTAGTTATTGAAAATGAGTGTTGCTTGGTACTTTCTGAACTTGGCTTTCAAATCAGTTTTCCAACTGTTCAGGCCGTTATTAATGTGATGACAACCGAAAATGGCCAATTTCTCTTGCTTACCACTCTCTACTTTGTGTCCACATGAAGCAAAGACTTCAGCTCATCCATACAGTCTTCTATCATGAGAATGCATAACCTCTCTTTACATTTTTTGATGTATGAATTAATTGACCACTATATTGAACAATACTGAATAACAAAAGAGGAGGGATTTTTTTGAAGTCCTTTAACTTCCACTTTGATGCACTGAAATACCCTCAGAGTTGCTGAGTAGATTCCAGGGCACTTTGTTGATATTCTTCTTATTAAATATAGCTGATCTTTGAAATGTTGTCGAGGTGGAGGTAACCACCTGAAAGTAAATGGCAAGTCACCCTGAGTCTACTATATAAAATTTTGTGGATAATTATTATGTAATTTGCAAATATGCTTAACAATTCATTCAATTAGTTCTCTAGAAATTTCTAAGTCTGTCAGATTTGAAGTGTGAGGTTCAAGCATATAATTTGTCATTATGGGAAAAATAATTTGATGATTTGTGATTAATCCAACATAAAGTAACTGCGATTAAAAAATAATTATATTGTGTACACAAATGGAAAAGCATCTCGATCTTTTTCATTAAAATCTGGAAATTTTTAAATACTATTCCCATAAAGTGAATATCATAGTGCAAGTAATAGCAAGTGTACCTGGAAGGCAAAAGCACTTTTATTTTTCTAATTAATTTCATAATCAAGATGGATGCCTTCCCCGAGGCATTCTTTTTGTTTTGCTTCTAATATCTATAGCTTCAAACATGTAGAAGTTTCACATGCCAGGGGATAGTTTCGATGGCGTTTCAAATAAGAACTTCCCTCTCCTCTCCTCGGTCCTAAACCCTCAAGCATTTTTGGAAGGAAATGTATGGGAAATGTGAACACAGCCTTCTGTGCTGGAGTCTCATCTTTGTTCCCGGAAGATGGCTGCAAAGCATGATGGTCCTCCAGATCATTTTTTTTTCTGGGCATTCATACTTCTGCCAGTCAAATTTTTAATTATAAAGTGACATCTAATAAAGTAGAATGTCAGAGAGCTGCCGCGACTACACTTGCCTTGTAGTTTCGCTGTGGACCGACTCTGTCAAAAGCCAGCCCCACCGATCATTTTTAATTAAATAAATGGTAAGCCCTCCCAGACCAAGAATTACAATGAAAATCGGCTTTTCAGTGGAGCAGCTGTGTAAACGGGCTCTAAAATTAGTCACTTCAAAGCTGTGTTTTACAGCTTCCATGTGTTTTCTGCAGCCCGTGTCAGAATGAGAAAATGGATTATTTCAAGAACATCCCAGTCATTTGGGGGCCAATCCATTTTAATGGTGTCATAGCTAACTCAAATCTCTCAGTCCGAGGAGTTGGGCCCAAGGAGACATGATCAAAAGGTGCCATATGAGCCGAGTGTTTGCTTTAATTTAGATGGTGTTGACAGAACCATGGGTACTGTAATAAAACCACCTGGCCTCTTACCCAGGGGATGTAAAATCAAAACAAGACAAACAAGAATATAATGAACGACTTAGGCTGACAGGCAGTGGAGCTGTAGATTCCCGACATCCTAGGAAAGGTTTTGAGGACAATGAAGAGGGATATCTACAGCTACCTCTAGTACTTTACCTTGTTGGGCCATCTGTACCATCGCCATTCTCCTCCCTCCATCCTAGCAAAACCCTGAAATGGGATTTCTCTTCTACCAGTGTTGCCACACTAATGTCCTGGAGGATTAAGATGAGAGACAGTGAGGATCAGACTGGTGAGGCAGGACTGGTAGACAAAAGAAAGGGGCAGCGTTTGATATTACCCAGGATAATACAAGTACACCTTCAGTTTGCATCTCTGAGAGTACACAAATCCATGTAGAACCACAAGCTAGTCTTCATTTGCTGTGAGCACTTTCCTTTTTACTCTTTATTAGTGATAATCTGACACTGTTCACTTGTATAGCCTCAGGAAACCTGTAGATATGCACCACATATGAAGAGAAAGGTTTGGGTTCTCAAATATTCTAAGTATGAGGAAGTCAACTTGAAGCATGTAGTTTCCTGAAAATTTTCCAAATAGATTTTAAAAAAAACCTGACTCTGATCCATATATACATAGTTTCTTATTCATTCTAAAAATGTTTTACTCTGATATCTAATGAGTTCTTAACATCACAATCTTTGGTCATGGTGATACTGAGCCTTCTTACAAACTTGTCACTTAAGAAGAAAGTAGCGGGTGATGTCAGGAGCAGCTACAGTAGTATCCCCTTTTACATTCAAAAGTGTCTTGGTCTGGTTGGGTGGTGGTGGCACGCATTCTTAATCCCAGCACTCAAGAGGCAGAGGCAGGCAGATCTCTGTGAGTTCTAGGTCAGCCTGTCTACAGAGTGAGTTCCAGGACAGCCAGGACTACCCAGAGAAACTCTGTCTTGGTTTAATGAATGATAAATTAAGTGAACACTGTATTATGATAAAAAATTTGGAATGTCTTGGTTTTAAAAGCCAGTCACCATCACTAACCAGTTAGGTGGGAATCACTAGAAGGAAGTGATTAATGATGGGTAATTTATGTCAGTTGAAATGGCTGTGGGATAAACATGTAATTGGTTGATTATTTCTGAGTGTATGAAGATGCTTCCAGAAGATAACATTGGAGTTGAAAGGCTGGGTGAAGCTGGCGTGCAGATAGACACCACCAGATTTGGAGAAACAGATGTGGAAAGGCTGAGTTAATTATTCACCTTGAGTCTCCCAACCCTCAGGATTCTTATACCATATGCTCTCTGGCTTCCAGGCATTTGAACTACACCACCAGCTTTTCTGGGTTTCTCACTTGCAGTTAGCAGGCTATAGGACTTCAGCCTCTATAAGCATATGGACCTTGTACTAAATCACTTCCTAGGTAGGTACATTGTATATCCTTAGTCCCTCTTCTGAAAAATACAATACACCTTGTTTGTGCTCAGTTTCTTTGTCTGTAAAATGTAACAGTATATAACTGAGCTGACCACAAGCACTGGAACGAGTTGTATATATGCAGCATCTGAAGCATCTGCTAGCAATGACACAGAGGACACATGTAGTTGGAGTTTGTTGTTCTTCTTGTCATCATATTATTATTGATGACTCTCATTTTGTGTTTTAATTCATTCTTTAGTGTTTTGATTTTAAAAAACAAACCTTTATTTTGGCCATTAAGAACAGAAATCTATAGATTTTTATAACCATTATTTGTAACCAGTCCTTGGCTACTTTTGGGTTCTTTTTTCTTCCAACCTTCTCTGCCCCTTTTCTTCCACCCTTTAAATCCCCTAAAACAAGATATGAGGGGGAAAGGGGTAGAGAGGCAATGTTTTTGCTACACTATTTCCTGCTGATTAGAGGCATCCAGTTCCTTGGGGCAAGTTTGACTTTTGCTCTCAGTATATCTAATTTCTTCTTGTTGTTTCTTCTTTGCCATGACTACTAAGCAAACTGCAACCACCAGTATCCAACAACCAACCAACAATCCACCAACAACCCACCTATTGGGGCTCTAGCATTAATATACCCTCTGCAAACTCCCCAGAATTCCAAACATCACACAATCACAGAAACTATCTGTAGCTGGCAAAATCACTTCCCCCTGAGCACCAGGCAAATCATAGTCAGCTGCCATGGACAATCTGAAGCAGCCTCATATCCCACACCTGGGATCAAAACAAAAACACATTCCCATAGTATCTCTGTGTTTTCCAAAGAAAACAAAACTCCAAAACTGACACTACAATTATTTTACACAAAATCATTTTTGAGAATTACCTAATTACTAATTGCTTTAGGAATAATGAGATAATTGAATTAAAAAACAGTAACAACTTTATAAATTAATATTGTCCATTTGTACTCTAAGTAGTCCTAGCCCAACTGGGGAGTATCTTTCCCCAAGGCTAAAAGTATTCAAGTCATGATTGGCTGACTGACCATCAGCATATGTGGTTGGATCCTGCATTAGATAGTTTATTTAACTTGTGACTTCCAAAGTCATGATCAGTACAAGAGTTCTCTGTTCTGGGGTGAGGATATAGCTCAGTAGTAGAATAGTTAAGTGAGAAACACTGGTTTCAGTCTTCGCTACAGTAATAAAAAAAAAGTGTACATTTATATTGCTTCCATTTTTAGGCAGAACATTGCATGTTGAACAGTTGCCTTCAATTTCTACATACTCAGATGCCCTCTTTGCTGTGTTTAGCTCTCTGAGCTCACCCTGTATTCTGCCCTAGAGAATCCTCAGCCTGTCTGTCAGTTTATCAGGCAAAGCTTCATAGGTCAAAATTCAAAACTCACAATACATGCACAGAAAAACACCAAGATCCTTCAAACTTAAAAATCACAGAAAAATTAAACTGTTGAAAGGATACAAGAACTTTGTAGGAAAATTTTTTTTAAAATATTTAATGTTTCTTACAAGGTCTTTTTGGAAGAGATTAATATGATTAAAATGCAGTTTGTTTGCATTAAAGTATTTAAATGTTATGCTTTTAATGTAAAATCCATATTCTTATTTCTTCCTTGACACAAAGGCACATTGGGAATTATGTGATCATGTGTAATTTGTTAAATGCAAATCACACATTAAATATTCATATGCCATATTTGCATTTTAAAATCATAACTTTTAAAAGGAAGAGTGCATAAGAGGAATAAAATCTAAAGTATATTATAGTGAAGACAGCAAGGAAAAATTTAATATGCATAATAGATGGAATTTTCTGTGGCTACTGGCAAGATAACCAGGGAAATCTATACAGATTTTGAGATTTGAGGATCACATCTAGTGAGCTATGAAAAGCTGAGGCCAGTGGTACCCAAGGTGATGTTTATCCCTATCCCTTCACTTCAAGAAAAAAGATATAGAGGTTCAAAGACACAAAGTGACCTGAACCTTGGTAGACCAAAGAGAAACAGATGCTAGCTAGATTCTGTGACAGATGTCCGAACAATTGAGATGACCTCTACCCTACATCTTTTCAACTGTCACTCAGCCCAGCTCTTTCTGATGACTACTCATTGGATATACTTGAGTAGAATCCAGCGACAGAAAATTTAAAAATCAGTAAAAAAAAATTCTAACTGACTAGTAGACAAATGATAATGCCTGATGCTGGCTGATGTACCCCGAAATATATTCATACGTTGTTGGCAACAATTTGAATGAGTATAGATTTTGGAAAGCACACCTGGCAATGGCAGGCCATTAGCATGTTTATGTATTTCTTTTCAGTGATTCAAAATTAAATAAGTACAAAGAAGTAATACTAAGACTGGAAATGTCTATATATGTAGCAGGAATGTCAGGGCCGCCTCTATGTAAACGCTGTGGGCTGCGCAGCCACAAAAGCAACTCCTGCAGGAGGACCTAATTGAGGACTGCCTGAGAGACCGAGGATTGCTGGTGCAGACAATGCCAGGCAATTGGGAACTGCTGTTTAGAAGAAGTGCTTTCTTGGGACCGATGGGGCCGTAGGTGGAGGGTATTAAAGGAGCTTGCAGCAGCGTTCAGATGAGCTTGCTGTGGTGTTTCTCACCTGCTCCCAGAGTCTGCGTCATTGACTCTGTACCACCTCACCTTTAACCCCCAGGACAGATAGGGTTGGGCAGCGAGTACTCCAGGGCACAGGCAACATATATACACAAAACTTTATTACAATATTATATCCTAAAATTTGGAAATGGTTTAAATTTACACCGATGAAGAAATAGCTAATGAAAATACGATTTATTTCCTGCACTAAAATCTCATTATAATTAAAATAACATTAAGCGCTGGAGAGTTGCCTCCATTCCTCACTTACTGCTCTTGCTGAGGACCAGGGTTTGATTCCCACCACCCACATGGTGGATCACACGGGTCTGTAATTCCAGTCCTAAGGGATCTGATGCCCTCTCTCTTCTGACCTCAAGGGCACCAGCCACACAGGTGATACTCATACATCCATACAGAAAAAACACGCATATACATAGAATAATCAAATAAGTAACTCTAAAACAGTTTTTTAAATTAAATAATTAATTAAGCTGCTATAGAACATACGACGTTAAGAATGCATCAATGTTTTGAGAATGATGGAATCTATGCAATATCTACTACTCATATTAACCTGAAGATCATAATTAAAGCACATCTAGTGAGAGTATGATACCAACATCTAAATTATCTCCATGGGGAAGAAAAATTCCGAGCTCTTAAGCCAGTGGTTGTAAACTGCATTGTGAGCATGTCCTCACTTAAAACTTGTCAAAAACACAGACCCCAAGAGGTAGGTCTGGGACAGGGTTCAGGAATGGACATTGTCAACCAGATCTTCTTGAAATGTCTCCATGTTTCAAGAAGAAGGATTCTTTCTGCCTTGTTGGATTATTCTTCTTCCGGGCTTCATGGGTTGCTACACTCTTGCTTCAGCAGATTGACTTGAAGTTGGGGAAACCCTTTCATTTCAGCCCGTACCTTATCACTACATACATTTTATAAACATCTAAAGAGGTAGAATTATCAGTCAATTTTTGTCCTGATTCTGTTATGTTTCTCTTGTTTTAATTAATTTTAGAATAGATTTTTAAATTTTAAAAACAGATGTTTTTCTGAACCATCACTAACTCTCGTTACAAAAAGAATGTTTGGTTGATAAAGTGTCCTGAAACTGTAATGGATTCACTCTCTTGGGGTGCTGGAAGGGAAAACAAAGGATAGCATATGAGGAGCTGGAAGTGGGGTTTGCAAAGTGTTGCCCTAAAGTAAGGTGCTTTGGAGTACTGGATGCTTTGAGCTGAAGGACATTTAAAGGGTCTCAGAAGTGGTCTTTTTCTGATATCCCACCCCTTCTGCTTTTCTCCCTTCTTTCCTCCAAGGCAGACCATAAAAGCTAAATTCCTTTCTCTCAAAGTAGAAAATATAAAGTAGACCCATTGTCTGCCAAAGCCAGGAATAAGCCCCCAAATACTACTTGTACTTTTTCCTAGCTCTTTGTGTTCACAGAGAAATTCTCTGACAACCCTCACCTAATCAATAGACCACAGGACCTTCATTCCAGAAGGGTTCCTGTCCCATGCCCAGAAATAAGGGTTGTTTCAGTGAGTTGGAGTGAAGAATCAGGACAGGCCTTGCTGAGTTGCTTCTCTTCAATTACTATCATCGGGTCAGACTCCTTTGTCAAATCACATTTCTCTATGGCTGCCCATTCTTCTTTGTGAGAAAAAAAAAAAAACCACCATTACCCAGATCTCTAGGTCTCTCTTTATGAAGATCTCTATGTAACATAAAGCTTTGACTAAACAAATCTGTTTCATGTTTGTCTCATCAATCTACATTTGTTAAAGGAATGGCAATCGTGGTCCTATAATAAAAAAGGAAAAGACTGTTTTTCACATTTGCTTCAGTATGTTGTTTTTTTTAAAGATCTAACTTTAAAGTCTGTTTATTAATGAAATCTTATTGTGACATTCTGAGTTGATAGACTTCAAGAACAATTAATACGAGAAATTATTACCTTCAACAAACAGTGAGTGACCGACCTTGATATGCTTTTCTAGTAGTGTGGTGGTCTACAACTAGGTATATAGAAGGAGCCTCTTATTAGGTAAATGAAGACATAGAAAAAAGAACATATTTTAGCTAGCATGTTGAGGCTCAAGGGACACCCAGAGATCAAGAGGAAGGGATAAATAATGAGGAAACAAAAACACCAAATAACTGAATCTCACATGGTACTATTAAGAAAATAGAGGGAGAAACCAAGTCAGTGTATGTCCTAGACCAATGCTAATGTATAAATTCCAAGAATGGCTGAGGCTGATGCTCACACCTCAAGCAAGGACCCCTTAAAAGGAAGCAAGGTACCAACGCTTGACAATACTCCTTCATTTCAGAAGATGCAAACCTGGGCCCTCAGTGTTTCCCCAGGTGAGAGAAGAAAGAAACAAAATTCACCTAAAGAAAAAATATACTGGAAATAAAATGAAAATCAGTTGAGGGGCACATGATACCAAGAGTAAACCTGAAGGGGAGTTTCAAACACTGAGTAGGGACAGGCCAGAGGCAGCAGTTCCAGGAAGCGCTGCAAGAGGAGCAATGCTTGCCCAAAAGGAAGAACACTATTGTTGCTGTTATTGTTGGTTTGGGGTGGTGGTGGTGGTGGTGGTGGTGGTGGTGTTTGATTGTTCATTTTCTTTTTATTTTGTGCGGACAGGGCTTCTCTGTGTATCCCTGGCTGTCCTAGAACTTGCTCTGTAGACCAGACTGGCATCAAACTCAGAGATCATCCTACCCCTGGCCCCTGCCCCCCTGCCCTTTGTCCCTACATTAAAGGCATGGGCCACCAGTCCTGGCTAAAGTACTTCTATTAAGTCAAAGTCTCTGAAGTGCTAGGAAAAAGAATTGAAGGGGGGTGGGAAACAAATAAAAAAATCAAGAACAACAAAAATCCCTCAAGAACAAGTTTTTCCTTAAGAAAGAAATATCATAACTACCCCAGAAAGACTGTCCATGTCTCCCTTGTTATAATCAGAGAACAGGGAGCCTTCAATCTGTGAACCAGTGGTGCCTACTTTGAGAAATATCTACTGCTCCTCAGAAAGTTTCTTCTCATTTAGTCCACAATAACAAAATCCATCCCACTTAAACAAAATCAGAGAATGACATGCTAATCTTACACAAAATTACAAAATCCCTGGCTGTCCTGGAACTTGCTCTTTTAATTACACAAAATTTAAAAAGATAAAAAATTAACCCCCAAAATACAATATACAATTAAACCAGAAAAATATATGTGATCAGAAAGAAGCAAGGAAAAACATTTTTGCATCAATAAATAACCCCATAAACAAAACGACAAGACAATAAGATGCAAATTTATTCCACTTTAGAACATAAAAATGCAAAAAATGAATAAATGGAATATTAAGAAATTCCTATGGAATTTTGAGGAGTGAAATACCCAATTAAAAAAAAATAAGTGAAAGAGAAAGCAATAGAAAAATATGAGAAAAAGAAAATAAAGGCCAGTGTGCATGTAATTTAAGTACCCAAAAGAAAACAAATCAATAAAATATAAAAATGAAATAATTCAAGACATGTTTGAAACAAAACACAAATCTTCATACAAGAAATCCACACTGTAAATCAAACAAAGCATAACATAATAAGTAAGTCCAAAATATTCTCTAATCAAACTACTTGACTTTGAAGAAAAACAAAAACTGTTATTTGAACATTAAACAAAAAAAAAAAAAATCAATCAAGTCACAGATGAGAAACGTAAAAGCAAACTGATAGCAAGACTTCAAAACTAACATTTTATGGTAGAAAACAGGGAAATACTCAGATATTCACAGAAAAGAATCTAAGATGAGAATTTAATGTGTTAGAGGCTGTGGTCAAACAGTTTACAACTTCCAGTATATTTAGGAGCCTTGCCTATGTGTTATACTAAAAAATGAGCCTGGAACTAATATGACATCGTCGGAGAAGCTTTGACATAAAGAATGAGCTGAGCCCTGAAGGTATTTAACTGTAAAGTTAATATTTAAAGTAGGAAATATAGAAAAATTGATTTGAAAATGTTACACAATTTGACAGTATAAAACAAATAAAGCTGACAATAATAGCAAGCTGGGGAACGATAAATGGAAAAGTTGACTAAGCTTGCCAATGGGTAAAAAGGGTAAAAAGGGGGGAAGCCAAAGGTGCATAAATTTAAATCTTGTGCTAAATTAAGGGTATGTTCTAAGTGTACTAGTACCCCTAAGACAACCTGTGGTAAGCCTAAGTAGTGTGTAGCATGGTCCATCAGAGAACTACAGAAGTTATGTGTGGGGGCAGACGCTTGCAACTGCTACTTCCCAACTCTAGCAGATAGGGAGCCAGAGTTGGGATACAACATCCAAGGCCTACCATTGGGGGCTTACGCCTGCTAGCTAGGCTCCACACCCCAAAAGACCCATCATTTCCAAAGAGTACCTCAAATTGAAGACCTGATGTTCAAACACATGGGCCTGGGGCATATATTTTCCCCAAAACCTTAACAGTTCTTACACATATAGATAAGGAAGAGAGTAGAGAGAAAAGAGCAAGAGATAGACATAGACACTTCAAATCATAGCTGCAACTTTAGAATTCATGCAGGAATCACATAGAATAAAAATTAAAGGATATAATGACAAACTAAGTAAAATTTACCTGAAAGTTTAGTTTTAATTGCCAGCATTAGTATGAACTCAAGGTTGTTTTTCTTAAAAACAAACAAATGAAAACCACACCTAATTCCTCATCCTTCCTACCATAAACAGATACAAGTAGTTATTTCCAAAATGTCTGTTACCATCAGTACATATTATTCTCAGTATTAGGAATAAACATTTCTTAGAGGAATGGCTTGACAGAGCTAGTGGTAGGAAGTGTCTATCGTACCAATGGCCCCAAATGAGTCAACAAAAGATTCAACATAAAGGGACTCTTACTGGCTGAAGGTAGTCTAGAAATGGAAATGTTGAAGAGACTGTGACTGCAAGAGACTGAAAGAGATTTTCATTATATGAAATTCCAGTAGTTCGTGACTATATTTTTTGAAAACTGACTAACTAAAATAAAAATGAAAACACCTCATTGATCATTTAGTAAGAAAAATAGACAGCAGATATACCAAGAAAATTGAGAGAGAGTAAGAATGAAGTTTCAGAGCTGGGTGGATGGCTCCATTGGTAAAATACTTGTGCAAACATGAGGACATGAGTTTAGCTCCTCAATCCTGTATAAAAGCTCAACTCAGCAGGATGTATGTATAAGCGGCACAGTAGGGCAAGAAGTGGATCTCTGGAGCTCATTGACTAGCCAGAGGAGCCAGGTTTGTGAGTGACTATGTCTCAAAACATAAAGTAGAAAACAATGGAGAAGCACCTGGTACTGACCTCTGCCCCCCCCCACACACACACACAGAGAGAGAGAGAGGAGAGAGAGAGAGAGAGAGAGAGAGAGAGAGAGAGAGAGAGAGAGAGAGAGAGACTGCAGAGGATGTTAGGAAAGGGAAGATAAACCATCATCCAATAGTCTTAACAAGCAGATGAAAATAAACATTTTCCAAAAGAAAAAAAACGAAGATTTTTAAAGAGAGTTTGTTGTAAGTAAAGGAGAAGACAAAAATTTAAAAGCCATGGTTAGTTTCCAATTTATAATGAACATATATGCAACAGCACACACTGCACATGGAAAGGATTTTTTCTCCATTTTCCACAAAAACTGTATTTGAGATTCCCAGGATTCCAGTTAGAAAATGTAGAAAGAAAAGTAGAATTTAAAAAAAATTTCCCTTTTAACAGTCAGACAAAATAGTTGATTCAAGTTACAACCATCATGAAAGATTAAAGAAAGGACTCCGGCTGTGGTCACCAATTAATTGTGGCATCATTTCGAGAAGGACAGCCCTGTGCAACTTACCCCCTGATGTGGCACAACAGAGACAGTACAGCAACACTGAGGACAAGCACTGCTCTGAGAAGATGGGTTGAATGTTTGAGATGCCTTTAGGCACATTCCTCCTCACCTATGAGAATAACAAGGAACAAAAGAACAAGTAAAGCCACGCTGCAGGGAACAGGAGAATCCCAAGTGTGTCCATTGCACAGCACGGTTCTTCAGCAAGGCATCATCGGTACAGGAGAGATGGAGGGAGAAGAAAGGGAACGATAAACAAATAACTAACAAATATACAAAGACAAATATATCTCAGAAGGATTAAAAGTTGAGATATTTTAAATATGCTTCATTTTAGGCAAATGAGATTGAAAAAATTAGGAGCCACGGTCTCTAATCAACCTCTTAAGAGTGAAAAAGCTGGCATTCTGGTGTTTGCTAGGATTCAGCATCCTGATGTTACGTTGTATCTTAGAAATAAAAATTGGTTATGACCACATGAGCATGACCTGGCCACGATGACCATTTACAGCTGTCCTTTGATCCAGAGTTCCCAAGAACGTTTCCCAGAACAATCCTTGTCAGTGCGCACCTAGGGCCTTGCGAAGAATTCTCCACAACCTACTTTACAGAAGTAAAATACCAGAAGCTAAGAAGATGAGCAGTAAACTGTGACTTATTTACATAATAGGCGATCGAATTACAGCAGAAATAAAGAACTCTGACTAATGCAACAACATGAATAAATCATTTTAGAATCATAATATTAAGCATGAAAGACACTTTCAAAGATCCTATTCAGTCTGATTCCAGCTTGTGTAGTGTTCAAAGCCTAACATGGAACTGCATACTGCATAGGAATCTACTGACTTTTATATTAAAAATGAAAATCAAGGAAATGAAAAACAGTCAAGAAAGTGATGACTCCTTTCTTGAAGGTGACAAAGAATATAAAGAAGCAGAAGAAAAAGAAGAGGAAGAGGAGGAAGAAGAAAACTTCAACAACTTTCATTTTTAAAAAAATCTCATTCCTAAGCAGGAAGTAAATTGGTGAATGATTGACTTATTATCATGGTTTATAATGCACATCTAATGCATATTGGAAAAGTAAACAAGAGGTTTTCAAGGGACTGGGTGTGTGCCCAGTTATAAGGATGCTTGCCTTCCAAGCACAAAGCTTTAGCTTTGATCCCATAGCAACATAACATGGTGGCACACGCCAGAAATCTCAGCACTCAAGAGGTAAAGACAGGACCATCAGAAGTTCATCTGTGTCTATGTAACAAGTTTGAGTCCAGCCTGGGACTCATAAATCTATGTCTCAGATAGATAGATAGATAGATAGATAGATAGATAGATAGATAGATAGATAGATAAAATTCGAATGTACCACCTCGTCATACAAGCTACATATAAATTAGTACTATCAAATTCAGGACAGATGATATAAACAGGTAACCATCTCAAATAAGTAGCTGTTTCATTAGCCTTCATTAATGAAAGTGTGAGGTTTCATTTACTGTTAGTGTTAGACAATGTAAAAAAAGAATTGTGCTTTCTAAAGACAAGCATCATGAGGCAGCCACTCATGTGTGTGTGTGTGTGTGTGTGTGTGTGTGTGTGTGTGGTGTTACAAGAGAATATGCACATACACATTGGCAAGAAAATCAATGTTGAGGGAGTTGAGCTTAGAGAATGTTAAAACATTCTTAGCCTGGTGGTGGTGGTGGCGCACACCTTTAATCCCAGCACTCCTGAGGCAGAGGCAGGCAGATCTCTGTGAGTTTGAGGCTGACCTGGGTCTACAGAGCAAGTTCCAGGACAGCCAGGGCTACACAGAGAAATTCTGTCTCCAAAAACAAAAGCAAACAAGAAAACTTTAATCTCTTATGGAATAAGAAGGCTTTGGTTTTGGAACTAAAATTGACCAGATATTTGGAAAGCCAAGCCAATTGCTAAAGTACTTGTTTTTAAAGCACTCCTCAGAGGCATGAAGAGAAGCATGGAGCACTTAAAGTTCTCCCTTGTAAGTGAGGGCAAGTACCCACACTCTTGCTGTTATATTGGCCTGGTGCCTTTCTGGTCTGTTGCTTGCCATCTGTGATGCCTTTATTAGCAATATCCAATTTGTAAGTAAAAATTAAAACCATTTGAATCGATGTTTTGAGCTGTTGTGGTTACTGAGTCAAACATTGCAGCTAAATCTGGGATTCATGTTCTCGATCTTTGACTTCTGAGAAGAAAGAAGGTAAAGAGGTGGATGAAGAGAAGCTGATCCAGTCTGATGCTGAGTTATTACAATTGGGGCTCATCTTTGATATTTTTCTCTGAAAGCCATCAAGTGATGCATAGCTGTCCACAAAACCTTCCATGTTTCCTTAACCAGCTGAGTAATAAACATTTATGCTCACGCTTAATGGAACCACCTGTGTGCAATCAGTTCCACAGTGGCATCAACTGGTCGTGCATCAATGTTTCCTTTACTCTTGTCCTTATTGTTCATAATATAAGTAGAAAACATAAATGGAAGTTCAGATAACCCACATGAGTCCCATAAAATTAATACAATTGGTACCAACTAGGAAATCACTATATGTTCTGAAAATCCAGTTTCCTGTATCTTCAACTGTGAAGACAAATAATATTAAATGTGTGAAATTTTGGCACTGTATAAGGAAAGATAATGTCTATGAAGAAAAAGCAAAATTAGAGATTTTGTGTATTTTAACTCATTTACAAAACAGTAGCAGTGGTGGTGGTTTACTAATACCTAGTTTGTGGGTTTCATTTCTTTAGCCCTTCTCTTCTTCATCTTCATTCTCTAATCTATGGGCATCCCTGTGGACTCCCACAACCAAATACACCCTGACTTTGTGTTTTGACTCCATCTTTTCTTCTAATATATTAGAAGATTTGTTCTTCTCTTGGGTCAGACAATTAGGGTGAGTCTCAAAATGACCCTATCACTTCCACTCTCATTCTGCTGAACTATAGACTAAGACTGGTATGAATCCTGATAAGATTGTCCTATGCAACGTCGATGAGTTTTCAGACTCCATGCAAAAAACTAATGAGGACTTGATTATATAGTACAGAATGAGAGGTATTTCTCACTCACCAATCAACTCAGGTGCTGCTGGGAGCCTAAAGACCTCAGTCTTTTCCTCTTCCTTGCAAAGTTCCAAACCGATTGAAACATTTTAAAAGTATGTTCTCTTTTACCTCCAAGCTACATTTAGTTCTAATGTTAATAGGATTTCATAAAAACAAAAGAATGAGAGAAAATAGGTAGAAAGGGGATTTCTATTTTGTTTTGTTTTTATTTTTTCCTAGATTATTTTCTCATATTATAGTTTCTACCCCTCTTTATCCTTCCAGTCCCTCTCCACCTTCCCTCCCACTGGGATCCACTCCCTTTCTGTCTCTCATTAGAAAAGAACAGGCTTCTAAAAGAAATTAACCAAACATGATGAAATAAAACGTTGTAAGATAGAGGGGAAAGCATCACATAGAGGCTGGACAAGACAACCCAACAGAAGAGTCCCAAGAGCAGGCATGAGAATCAAAGACCCATTTGTTCATGCACTAGGGTGTCTAATAAAAGTACTAACCTGAAAGCTCTAATATAAATGCAGAGGACATGGAATAAACCTGTGTGGGCCTTTTGCTTTCTTCTTCAGTCTCTGCGAGGTCATATGTGCCTTGCTGAGTTTATTCAGAAGGTCTTGTTCTCTTGGAGTCCTCCATCCCATATGAATTTTACACTCCTTCTGCCTTCTTTTCCTGGAGGTTCCCTGAGGGAGGGACTTGATGGAGACATTTTGATGAAGACATTCCATTTGGAGCTGTATGTTCCAAGGACTGACTCTCACTCAATCCTCTCTCCTTCTCTCTCTCTCTCTCTCTCTCTCTCTCTCTCTCTCTCTCTCTCTCTCTTTCTCTCTCTGCCATGTCTTGCTATGGGTCTCTATATTTGTCTCGATCTGCTGCAGGAGGAAGCTTTTCTGATAATACTGAATAAGGCACTGATCTATGAATATAGCAAAACATCATTAGTAGTCATTTTACTGATACTGTGTGTTTTGTTTTGTTTTGTTTTACCAAACCCGTAATGTTTGGTTTAATCCTAAATCCCTGGCCTAATCTCTGGTTCTTGGTTAACCAAGTGTGTCAAGTACAGGTTCTATTTTATGAAACTGGCCTTAAGTCAAATTAGAGAGTAGTTGGGTACTCCACAATTTCTGTGCCACTGTTGCCGCAGATATCTTGCAGGCAGAACAGATTATAAACCAAAGATTTTATAACTGAGTTGGCATTTGCATTTCTCTTTTGGTAGCTGCAGAGTAACTTCACACACAAAAGACACTAGAATATAGGAGTAAGGACACAGTGTAGGGACCAGCTCTACTTCTCTGTTTTCAATTAGTTGTGTGGGTGTTGTCTTGGCAACGGGATGCCTCTTATCAGTTTGAAGAGAGCAACCCATTGTCTTAGCAACAGCCTGGGTTGTTTGAGTGTTTCCATGGGAACTCTTGGCCAACAACTCAATTGAATGTGACCTAGTCCTGGTACTGGAAGCCTTGTTTGATGACAAGAGCTGCCAGGTTGGGACTTCCTAGTCCCCCATTAGGGACATCTTCATGTATTTTAGGAGGTTTTATCATATCATCCCTCTTGTCCCTCAATTCTGTCTGTCTTTCTCTGCATTCTCTCCCTTAGCCTTATCTCTCTCCCCATCCCCATACTTTATCCCTATTCTATCCTCAGCTGCCCCCAATCCACCATAAAATGTATTCTATTTAAGTCTCCCAGGGAAATCCAGTCCTCACTCCAGCCCCTTCCTTTATACTTAACCTTTTCTGTGTCTATGGATTGTAGTTTGCTTATCATTTATTTAAATATCCACATGTAAGTAAATACAAATCATATTTATCTTTCTGTATCTGGGTTATCTCACTTGGATGATTTTTTTTTTATAGTTCCATCCATTTGCCTGCAGATTTCATGATTGATTTTCCAACAGCTTAGTAATACCCCATTGTGTAAATATATCACATTTTTTTCTATCCATTCTTCTATTGAGGGACATAGAGGCTTTTTCCAATTTCTGGGTATTATTAATAGAGCAGCAGTAAACATGGTTAAGCCAGTGTCCTTGTAGGATGAAGTACCCTTGGCATTGAGCAGATGGGCTATGGGCATAGGGCATGAGCATGAGCTGTTACTTTTATTGTTGATCTGGGGTAAAATGAAAGCAAAGTAATTTTGATTTACATTTCTCTGACAGCTAAGAGTGTTTCTTTAAGTGTTTCTCAGCTTTTTGAGTTTCCTCTATTGAGAATTATGTTTAGATCTGTACCTCAATTGAATTATGTGGGGGTTTAATATCTGCTTGTTTTTAGTTTTTGTGTATTTTGGATATTAGCTTTCTGTCAAATGTAGGGAAGATCTTTTCTCATACTGAGCTGGCATTTTGTCCTATTGATGGTGTCCTTAGCCTTATAGAAACTTTTCAGTCTCATGAGGTCCCATTTCTTAATTGGTGATCATAGTGATGTACTAGAAGGGGAGATTAACAAGAAAGGATGTATTCTGAATTTCCCTCAGCCTTTCATTCAAAGACAATCATAATCAGAAATGAGCTGTTTTCAAAATATCTAGTGATGCAAGCCATAAAGACTGTGTTCTCTCCCCAGGCTCAAGAAGGTATGACTGAGGCAGACTAGCACAAAGACATCCTCTAAGACCAGGATGAAGTCTTTCAGCTGAAGAACAAGGAAGTCATCTCAAATCATATCTTGCTGGGAATGGAAACATCCCAACTGCCTCTCTACTCCAAAGACTCTGACAGACACCAAGAATAAAAGTAATCACAAATTACCAGCCATGGTTCAAGGTTCTTTATAAACCAAAAATAGCAGAAGCTCAGATGCTTTAGGTACAGAAACTGCTGATAAGAGCATCTGAGGTCATTGTAAAAATGAAGAACCCAAGGGTTTTTGGTGCCCAAGAAGAGACAGAGGGGCAAGCTGGAAAGAAGGTGACCCTGACATCAGCAACAGCAGTAATGAGAGACAAGGAGACCTAGCGAGGAGGAAAAGCAGCTAAGCATCAGCTATTGTTCAACTCTGTTTCTGACTTCTGTCCCTTCCCAACTGTGCCAAGTACCCAGCCGTCGCTGACCTGCTCTCCTTCTACATCTGTAGCCTGACTCCTCTTTCAGAAAGAACTCGGAAAGGACATTCATTCTAATAGAAATATTGTTGCTAACAAGAAACAATTCCTTAATTCGAAGAAAGAACAAAAAAGGAAACTTCGAGGAGGCATTTTACAACATCAAGAGTAAAATGGAGGGCAAATTCTACACCTGAAGCAGCATCTCCTAAAATCTGCAGTATGGTCCCAAGCATGCATCCCATAGACAGTGAGCGAGAAGACAGCTGAGGGACAAAAGCTATAGGTCAGGCATAAAAAGAAGGTATGAATTGTGGACTAGTCAGGATGTGCATAAAAATTGCGATTGGCTGTCTGTATAGTTCTTCAACCATATGATGGTGCAAATTAGAACAGAAGTTACTGTAGGAAAGTAGCAAGTGGTGACATAGGAGAAGAGAATCGTTAATGAATACTACCTGGATCTGTTTAATGGTTACTATGACATAAGCATTAAACTAAAGTATACCCACCATATGAGCATTGGTGCAGTCAAATACAATACTTTGAAGTTAATTTTAAAAGTTAGCAATGTTATCACAGATTGCCATTTTAGTAAGATTGAAAAACTACATGCAATTACAGAAGTTAAATTGAAGCTAGCTTGCATATATATACATTTGTAGCTAACCACTAACTGTATAAATCTAAACTAATTCAAAACCTCTAGATGTAGGGACTTGGGTTCAAAGTAAGCATCAAGATATCAATAAGCATTCTAGTTTCATTTCATTTAATTAATATCATACGCAGTGCTAAGCAGTTTCCCCTAAAAGGCAGCTGGATATGTTTAAGAGATAGATATAAAATTCCCAAATCATCACTCCAGCATCTTTTACCTTCAAAAATCCTGACATCTATAATGGAGGATTTGGCCATTTTCATGGTCTTTAGTATAATTTCCTGGCTTGCATAAGAAATATCTATGTTTGACTTCAATGCTACATCTCACTAATATCCTCCATGGAGACATTTGAACTCACAATTAAAGAAGAACTTGCAAAGTGGTAGTTTGAGTTAAAATGGCTCCCACAGACCCACAGGGAATGGCACTATTAGGAGGCACTATTGTTGCAGTAGATGTAGCCTTGTTGGAGGAAGTGTATCTCAGTTCTCATCCTGCTGCCTGCAGATTCAGATGCAGAACTCTCAGCACCATGTCTGCTTGCATGCCGCCATGACAACAATGGACTAAACCTCCGAAACAGAAGGAAGTCAGCCCCAATTAAATGTTTTCCTTTATAAGAGTCGCTGAGGTCATGGCATCTCTTCACAGCAATAAAGACAGACATCTAAGACAGACATTGGCACCAGGAATTGGAGAATAGAGTGTAGGTATCAGACAGCAGAACTCAGTTGAGGAGGAAATAAATGAACAGGCTCAGGCTACATTGACACAAGCTCAGGGCCTTGGCAAGTCCATTGCAACAAAATCCTCCATGTAGTTATTGGGAGTAGTCTAGAGAAATATGAGGTGTCTCCTGAAATACCTAGGTGCCGATGAGAACGGAAAATTTAGTGTTAGTGTTGAGACTCCAGTAAGGATAACACATAGTACCTACTCTCAAGTGTTGTTTCATCAACAACACTTCTCACTCAGTCTGCCACCTATTGTACCTCTGAACTGTATTCAGAGAGAGCAAGAGCTCAGGAGCAGCTTGCAAACCTTTTGTGTTTTCAAAGCTTCACAACTCAGCAGCTATTGGACCTTGTTCATCCTGATGCCCTTGGTCCCTCCCATGTTCTTTGGTGATTATTTTTCTGCACTCTCTTGCTATTGAGCTTCTTGCATATTTCTCTCTCTCTCTCTCTCTCTCTCTCTCTCTCTCTCTCTCTCTCTCTCTCTTACTCTCCTTCTTGTCCTTGGTCATCATACCTCACTCCAATATCTAGGTTTGTAAGAATCTATACCTCATGTATCAAAGAGAAAATGAGATATTCTCATTTTCTGTTATCTATGACAGTAAGCTCTTTGTTTATAAAAGGAAGAAAGAAATACAACTCTTGACACACACACACCGTGTGCCTCACTTAGATCTAGTAATAAGATAAACACTGACCATTTCCACCCTTTGGAAGTTGACTTACAACCATAAGAATTAGATATTTGAATTCCTACATAGACGATGTGTGGGAGGAAGGGTGACTTGAGAAAGAAAAGAAAGAGACTTGAGAATGACAAGATTAAAGTTGATCAAAGACCCAACAGATGATGAAGATGAAGGAAGAGACTATCCAGTCATCTCATGGCTCACCATACACTGCAGATCTTTCCCAAGAATCTAGTCCAGTACATAGTTAATAGTGTGATGAAGCCCAACAAGTATTACTCTGCACTCTGAGGCATACTTACAAGCAGATTGCTGATTCTCGAGCTAGTAGTAGTTTATACTATAAATAATTGATTAACCTACAGATGGTGTACATTTTATTTATTGCCCATTAACAGGATTAGGCTCACTACCTTTAATATGAAAAAGTTACATTTGTCTACCAGCTGTTCAGTAAATTAAACCAAATTAACTTTCTGAATTTTTTTTTTTTTGAGATACCTGTAAGAACTCTTCTCAAACCATGTGCTTGCTGGGAGAATCAATTCTAATTTTAACACAGAACAATGAGTTATTAATTCCTTTGTCCTGGGGATAGGACCTAGAGCCCATGCATACTAAGCAAGCACCCTACCTCTAAGCTATAACCCTGGACATTTGTTTTTAGTTGTTTTTAGTTATTTTTAGCTATTTTGAGATAGTCTTGCTAAATTACCTTAAACTTATGGTCCTCCAGGGCCGGCCACCCAGTAACTGTGTTTACAGGGTTAGAGTTGTACCAGTAGGGCCCAGTGAATTGCTAGTTATTTATTATCTTTCATTGAGTTCTAATGTCCCACAGGAGAAATACAAGGTAATGATCGGGGCAGTGACTTGACATAATATCAATAGCATTACTGAAGATCCTTCATTCGTCAAAGCAGAATACCTCAACCTTCTGGAAAGAATGCTAGGAAAGGATAAGCTGACGGGATCTGAGACTGGACTTCGAAATTTTAAGAATTGAAGACTCTTAAAACAAGGCCTTGTCTGACCCATGCTCCTGAAATTAAAAATGTGCAGAAGCAAGAAGTAAAATAAATAGCAAACTGAAGATCAATCTTCCATGTAAATCTTGCTCAGTCCTCTGCCCACCATACGCCAGGATCTCACACAGTGTCAACCATGGAGGCCCTGAATGGCAGACGCTTCCTTCAGTACCCACAATTACTCTCTTCCTCTTCTATCGAATCCTTAGTGAATAACAAGGCCCAGAACCAGCGGACTATGTCAGCCAAAACTTCAACTCGTTTATAACACAGGAAGTCTTGGTGCTGCCGGCAAGGCAGGCAACACTGGGAGAAACTCCTCTTACAGAAACGTCTACCACCCAACCCTGCATCTGACTTCCAGAAGAGTGATCAGGCCACATTCCTCAGTGAACCAGCCATGGTTGTGTGGATTTGCCTCTAGGTTATTTCCTCATCATTAGCTCAAATGTCTGCCAACAATAGACTCAGTGTTCATACATCTAAATTTTAAAGCGCCCCAAAGAGCAAAATGTAGTTAGTTAGGATCTGCCTGCTTTGCAAACCCCTCAGAACTTCATCCAAAAGATGTGACCCTGTGGTCACGAAGCCATTGCTGCCCTTCAGAGTGATCTGATCCAGATAAGACTGATTAGAGAAACAAAAGAAAGTATGGTGATAGGGGAAGAAAAGAATGAGGAAGACTTGCAGTGTCGGGACTCCGACATCACCAGTACAGAAAATGGTCCGAGTTAGAATGTATACTTTAAGAAAGGCAGCTCAGACAGAGATGCCAGAGGTAGTAATAAACAATCTGCTTCCCTGGGGCCAAGATCATCTGTAGTCTTCAGTTTTTAACACTCTCATTTCACTCCTGGAAATTGCCCTCCTCATAAATCCACCCTACAATTTTATTCACAAAGGAAATACTTTGCTCTTTAAACCTTAAATTTAAATTTCATTCTCTGGGACATGGAACCCAACATTCCACAGGATTGTAGAAAGCTGTTGCAAACACAGTAAGGCAGGGCTTTGAGAAGTCTGTGCCCTATGCAAGTGTGGCTGCTCATCCCTGAGAATCTTTACTTTTCTCTCATCCTTCTCTTCTTCTGTTTAACCCTCATACTGAAATCTACATTGTAATCTCTTTTAATAAACTCCAACTCTGCTCCATACTGGCTCTTGCTGAAATTCTTTTCTGTGGGGAAGCAAAGAGTTGCAAGTTGTTGGAATGGAGGTCCCTGGGGTGAAAGGGAACCCCACAAGCCCCTGTCAAAAACAACATGAAGCAGAGTGTCCACAAGCACTGCACGCTGCTCTATCACCTGTCCCATCTCTCCTGCACCCTGGAGTCTTTGCTTTCCTCTCCCTCTAGACAGTTGCCTTTGGATAATCTCATGCTCTTAAAATCAAAAACCATCTTAAAAACAAAACCTAAAAACAATTGTTTTGCCTTTTGTGGGTATCTATATTCTCCTGGGATAGTCTTCAAGTCCCTCAAGTGCCTACACATTGTCATTTCCTCATTTACTTCAGGTCATTCATTCGTATGACAGCATGTTAGATACAAGGTGGCGGTCATATCACTAAACTTCATAGTCTGTACTTGAGAGAATTTAAAAATTTACTTATATGCACAACAAATGGGCAGCATAGGCTCTGAAAATCTTCTATTACTTAGCAAAATGTGGTTCCTTGACTTTGTAAGTCCTGGCCTCCATCTCTAAAATCTGTGTTTACATTACTTCATACAAAAAGCCAATGTCAGGGTGGGCTGAGATCATGTTCCTAGTGAGAAATTCAGTGTTCTATTCATTTGATATATCTTCCCCCCTCTATAAATATATATTAAGCAAATTCAAAATGACTAGGATCCTCTTAGTGATCAGGTTTTTCTCCTTTTTAGACAGTATGCCTACAATAATAAAATTGTAAATGCCATGCCTTCAAGTGTGCATATTGCCTAATACAATGAACTCTTTAAAAAGACACCAGCATCTACCTTTCCAAGATACAAGATATGCACTCTTTCTTGGGGAACGATTGATTGGGTGAATATGGTCTTGAAGATAACGTGCCCTTGGACAAGAAAGACAATGGTCTAATCAGAGAGAGATCATCAGAAAGTGGAGCTTAGCAGGACTGCCTGGAGGACCGCTTAGGTTCAAGTCTAGGAAACAGCAAAGAAAAAACCTGGGTACAGCAGGAACACAGAAAGGAACATGGCCTCTTCCCAGAGAGTGCAGAAGCTGAGCACATTCCTCCAACAGGAATAACTAACAGTAAGGCTAGGCAGAAGGTCAGTGCTCCAGCTCTAAAGGCAAGTTGTTCAAAGCTACTATCAGCAAAGAGAAAAATGGAATCTCCTCAAACTCATGGATATCCCCATGACCTGAAATCACACCTGTTGGGTGTGTCAAAAGTACATCATAAAGCATATTGTGGAATAAGAAACATCAAAACTCTTATTGTCTAAGCAAGTAGTAATGCACTGTGCTGATTATATTAAAAGTATAGGCAGGATGAAAGTCAATCCTAAACGCAGGATGTCTTAATGGAGTTTCAGGCTTCTAAAACTGACTGAGGCTGGCAGAGTAAAAATCTTGCTAGCAAAGGTGCTAATTTGAACACCTTTCCATGCCTCAAGGCAAATGACAAGGATGTTTATTCTCCAAATGAGATACCATCTGAGGAGCAGTTAACCTACAATGTAAAATACCCAGATCTCCTCTGAGAATTAATGATCTGCCATCCCCTTAAGTAGGAACCTAATCACCAAGTCTCCACAGAAATAGGTCCCCAAAGAATCTTATGCCCAGCACATTCTCTTTTAATGGGAAAAGGCATTCCCTTTATTGTTTGTATTACTGATTTTCAGACAAGCTGTCCATTCTGATGGCTACTTTGATAAGCAACAACTACATTTTAACAATATTTTTTTATGGAAAATTACACCAAAAGCAAGAGTTCTGGGTGTCGTTATCAAAGACACAGTGCACAATAGCATGGAGCAAAAGTAATTTATACTGAAGGAACACGTGTGTGAAGGACACAAAGAAAGGGACTAGAGCCTAGTACTTAAGAGACATTCATCAAGTGGAAGACAAAATAAGTGTACCATTTTTGCAAGTGACATATACCTGGACTTCCCTCATGTCATTCAAAGGACCTTGATACACAAGAAGAAAATGACTCAAACATAAATCTCATGCATCTTGCTATGCCTTAAGGAAAAAAACATCTACTTCTCATCTAGACGTCTTATGTGTTTAGCCAGTACGTATGGCTTTGTAGCAGGCTCATTGCTGCCTCTCAGTTCCTGACAGATAGTGATGAGATGGTTAAGAATTATAAACTTCATACCATCCACCTACCTTACCAGCAATCTGATAGTTTGTCTGAGTCTGTATGTAAAAAACCCAGTTTCCCCCTTCAAAACTCAAACATCACAGAAGAGAAGGTGGTGAGAATGTATATCCCAGGGGATGGGGTACAGTGTTGTAGGCTGCTACCAGCCATGATTTGTCTGTGGCACTCTTAAACTCACAGTAGCAGTGGTTACCTGAACAAGATACTAGATGGATCTGCCTGTATTCTGTCACAGACAGGGCAGAGAATCAGAATCCCTCACCTGTCCCTGGTAATGAATTGCTGGGAAGGAGAGACATTTTAAGTAGTGTGGCTGGCTACTACTAAAATGGTCTTTCTCTCACACTCTTGTAAACAGCAATAACAAAAGAGGGAATGGGGGCAGGGTGGGGAAACAATGAAGAGGAATTAGTTGGGAAGAGGAAAGGAGTCGAAGCTACATTATACATACATATGACAATGTCATAAGGAAACTCATTTTATTTTATAATTAATAATTATGAATAAAAATCTTAAGTCTCAGTCCCAGCCTAGTAGTGCACTATCATCAGGTATTGACTTTCTTACAATAAAGTCTGCTCTGCTCGCACGGTGTTTGCATGGCTTTGCCATCTTCTGAGGCTTTGAGGCAGCCATCAGTTAAGTTCTTACCAACCACCTGGTGACCCATGACAGTACGGTGGTCTACCTTCCTCTCTCATCTCCATAAGCACTATTTTTTTAGGAGGTATGGGTAATGGTATTTACTAAGTAAGTAATCACTAATATGTTTTTATAACAAAGCACTACTTTGTTAGTTATAAACTGAAGCTAGTGTCACGGAGCAAAAATTTATACCATGATAGCATTTTTAAAAAGAAATTTGTTTGTTCCTCATTGACAGAAAGGAGACAAGACACTTAAATGTATATCTGTGCTCCCTTGCAAGGGACTAGAGATTTTGTAGAGTTGAGTTGTGTGGGATAAGAAAGACTGAGTAAAGGCAAGAGCCAGCTCCTGCAGAGCAGTTGCCTGGCAGGTTAGAGTACACCTCACCCTTTACCATCTCTTATCTGAATGTCACAAGGTAGGAATGATGCCTTTCTCTCAGCTAACCTGCTCAGAGAAATACAGGGTTGAAGCAAGAGAGAAGCCACATAAGGTTGGGCCGTTCACACATCAGTCTCAACTAAGAGGATTCCATTTCTTCTTTTAAAGAGAAACAATAATGAAAAGGTATGAAGCTTGTACTCTAGGTGTTACTGATTATCTCTCAATGGTAGAGTTGTGGATGATCTTGTTTTCTTGTATTTTTACTGTAATATAGCACCTTTCCGATGTGAGCTATTAATATCAGCATATCAGGTAACGCCGACTCAGTCCTGATGCCCCAGTGCCAAAGTATGAACAATCATACAGACAGCATCAGCTTCGTCCTACCTCTGCTCCCTCTCCTCTTCCTCTGCTTTCTAGAGCTGAGGCATAAGCAACCTTCAGCTAATGAATTAAAGTAATACTTGGTAACTCAAGTGAGCTTAGCAAATACAATCGTTACAGGACTCCTGTTAAAATGTACACAGAGGTTAATCAATTTTGAACACCAGTACAAGATCCTAAGCAGTGACAACTGTAATTCCCTAAGGAAAGACGAGAAACGTGCTGAGTGATATGTAATAGTGAGCTTCCCAGAAGAAAATGAAAACCCATTTACGAAATCTTCCCATGTAGGAAGACTAATGTGTCTATTAAAAGCAGAGATGTAGCTCCAGGTCCTCCCATTGGGGACTGATTTAAGTGCAATTTTGCTAAATTAGCTATAGCCGAATGTGAAGGAGGCTAACAATAAAGTCATAGACAACAACATACCCTTGGTTGGAAAACTGTGTATGTTCTGGCACCAACACAAAGCAACGGAGAAAATGGGTTTCAGAAACAATTTTTAAAGGTGTTACAAAGTACAAAAGCGAGGCATTGTTTTACCAAATCTACATCATATATGTAAGATGTTATTTTAACATTCATCTTACTATTAAAAGAATAACCCTTTTTAATGAGGTCAAACATTAATGAAAATCAACTGCACCAAGTGGAATGTTTTTTCTACTAAATCTGACTTTAACCCTAGGAAGTCTGTGCTGTGTGACACTATTCCTCGGGAGATATGAAAATAAAAGGTATGCTTACTCCAGATAGGGACTGATGACAGGCCAGAGTACAGCTACCACCAAAGGCCAATTCAGTGAACAAACAAGTTTTATTGGGGCTGCTTACAGGAATATGGTTTGAGGGTTAGTTATAGAAACAGAAAAGACACAAAGACAGCTACACCACCAAGAGGCCCCTCTCCCAGAATGAGTGATTGTTCACAATATCCTGAAACCTGGAGCACACTGCACAATCTTCAGGCCACTCAACAGTTGGGGGAGTGCCACTTATTGGTGACTCTGATGGTCTGAGCCTCTTCCAAGTGCTCAGCTGGTCTTTGTTTCTTCAAGGCACTTGAACTGATCTCTCTCATTTTCTGTCTATTTCTGACTTATGAGGCTTGTCTAAAAGTGTTCTTTGCAGCTTTGCTTGTTTGGGAGTGACTCTTGGCAGTCTTTTCTGCTTATGTAGTCTTGGGAAGGAGGGACCTAGTGAATCTAGTCAGTTTCAGGAACTTCCTGAAGCTATTTTAAATTTTTTTTATCTCCTGTCTTAAAGACTTTCACTGTAGGGTGGAGTGTTTTCCTCCGGTAGAACATCCTATTGTTTCACCTCCTTGTAAACATCCTGTCTTAAAATATCCTGCCATCTCACATCATTGTTAATCCTATGTTTTAAGAAGTTTCCCTCCCAGATGCAGCATTTTAACATCAAAGGAAACTGCTATACAATGGCCAGCATAAAGGTGATACAAAAAGCCAGCAAATGACTTCTAATTGTTTAACATAGACTCAGCAGAGATAAACACTAAAAGAATCATTCCTACTCCATAGTTTAATCTCTTTATTTGCCCTGGTGCTTCCATCTATTAATCATCCTTTGAAGAGTACTATGTGCCAATTACTTTGGCACTTTGGGTTAAGTTTGGTTTCCTTTGTGTCTGTTAAATAACAAACATAAAAGCTCTTCGGAAACATGAATAATTCTGCTTATAGTTTCCATGAAGATATAATTAAAGGACTAGAGAGATGGCTCAGTAGCTAAGAACACTTGTTGCTCTTGCAGAGGTTCAATTCCCAAGATACACACAGTGACTCACAGCAATCCATAACTCCAGTTCTAACCTCCAGGGTACCAGGCATTTTCATGATATACATCCATATATACAGGTAAAATACACAAAAAATAAAATAAGTAAATCTAAAAAAAATTGTGAGGCTTAATTAAGTAGGACAACATTTAGCAGTACAGAAATGTTCTTCCTTAACCTAAGAACATGTGATGCTCCTTTATAGGGCAAAGCACAAACATGTGTTAATCAAGCACCTCCCTTCATCTGTTACAATCAGAAAGCTCAGAGGTTCTGTAGAACGATGGAAAACATGTACCCCGAGGTACAGAGGATGAGAAAAGCAGCCAATGCATAGGCGGCAGCAGCAGGTGGAAAAGGTATCCAGGGTACTGAGCGCAAGGCTATGAGCAGTTTAGAGAGTTTTTTTCAAAGCACAAGTCTGAGATGGAACAGATGGTTCTTGGCCACCAGAGATGCTTGGGTACCACACATGCCTGCCTGCCCAATGAAGAAAACACTATGGCACTGAAGAATTAGTCTATTATAGTCTCCCTGTTGAAACTTAAAAATAAAGACAAAGAAAATGAATCAACTGAGGTAAAGATACTTTCTTTGAAGAACTGTCCTTCAAGAACCGTTCTGCCTTTATGGAGGAAATCACAAACACATGACATAGTACACATTTGGGAATAAGGATAAAACTATTACCCAAGATAACATTCAACAGCCTGGGAAAAACAAGCCCACATCATTTGAATAAGCTACATGCATGAAGTCATGATTCATTCATTCAGCTAATGAACATTTGAGGAGTGTCAACTGTGTGCTGGCATTGTCCCATATATAAAGATTCAGCCTGGAATATGGACAAGATGCTGACCCTCAGGAAGTATAAGTCCTAATAGAAGAGACAGAAAAGAAAATCTAGGGATAAACAAGGAAAAGAATGGAGAAAATGCCTAAACACGAGTGAGCAGATGCTGGTGAGCCATGTCGTCAATCTCAACACTCAGGAGGTAGAAGTAGGCAGATCTCTGTATGTTCAAGGCTAGCCTTGTCTACCTAGTGAGTTTCAGGCCACCAGGTGTAGTACATAGCAGACTATAATCTGCTCCAGAAGGCTGACCTGAAGGCCATCAAGGAGCTTGTAATAAGACTTAGGTATACTGCTTGCAGAGGACATGTTCACTTTTTAATTCAAATGAATATGTACTGGGCACAACTACTATGGTCAAACCAGTGCTTTGTGCTCCAGGGATGCATAGTAAGTGAAAGCCATAGAGTCTCATGTCTGAGGCAGGAGGCCTTCCTCAAGTGAACATCCAAAGAAACAGAGAACCTCCACTGATGGTCCGTAAACCCTGTAAAAGATTGAAACTACACTTACCTACAATGAAATAAGAAAGCACCAAAGAGAGTTAGAGAGATGGCTCAGTGGTTAGAAGTACCTGCTGCTCTTCCAAAGGACCAGAGTTCCCACAGGCACATCCGATGCATCACAGTGGCTTGAAGCTTTAGCTCCAGAGGATCTTGTTCCTTCATCTGGCTTTCTGAGGGAACCTGTATACATGTGGCATGTGCATACTCAAATACATACCCATAAATAAAAATGTTTTTAAAAAAAATGAAGAAAAATTACTAAAGGATAGGTGGCATGTCTTGGTGGATAAAGGCACCTGCTACCAAGTCTGGTGACCTGACTCCAGTCCCTGGAACCCACATGCTAGAACTAATGTCCTTGGGTCATCCTTTGGCCTCCACATGTACATGTACATTACGGAACTCTTTTATGTACACACATACACACACATACACACACACACACACACAGAGCCCTAAAGCCATCGTGAGTCATCAATACTCTGGCATGTATTGAGATCTTCAACAAACTGAGGTCACCCAGGAAGTGAAAACTGATAGCAGAAATGCCCATGCACATATGAGTAACAGGGTCTGGACAGGCTCCAAACATAAGGACTCCACATGGTGGAGAAGAAGGTGCCTGCTTATGTTTAGTAGAGAAGGTAAGCGAGACATGAGTGTCTGGAAAAGTAACAGGGTATATCCGAGGCTTGAGAGGTGCCCACAGAAGTAAGTCAGAGACGGGCCCATGGATGAAAAGGCTCTTAGGCTGGAAGGATTCTTATAGGATGTCTATCTAAACCTGTACCCATTTCCTAGGTGCCACAACAAAGACCCAGAGATGTTAAGTGGCTTACTGAGGTCACAGATCTAGACCCTGGGAAACCCACAAACACAATGCCATCCTCCTTGTAAGGAGCGTTCACATTAATATTATTGTTACAGTTAGAACTCAAGATCAGAAGGGGTAATTTTCTTATATTTGATAAAAATGTAAGAAAAACAAAGGAATTAGGACCTGGAATTTTCCCAGTGGACTCAGAACTATCCTAAACATAAACCTAGAGCTTCTCTCAAAGTCTTCTTTACAAAATACAATCAGAATCTCAAATTAAATCAACCTCCAGGCAAGGTAACCATGAAGCCTTCCTGTCGGTGAGGGGTTTGCTGAGGCTCATTAATTCCAAACAAGACTGTGTTCTCCTCAGCATCCTTCAGTGTGTGTTTTCATTTTTCTCGCTTGTATGTTTTGGGCACGGAGCCCAGCTCTGAAAGACTCCTGAGTCCAGGCATTTGGAGAGCACAGCTGCTGGCCTAAGTGCTGGAGCCATCCCACAGCAGGAAAAAACTGAAGAGAAACTGCTATCGGCTTCTAAGTGTAAGCCTTTTAGTTACTTAGAATGGTGATGCTCTAAATAGCTGGGGCGTTCTAAGTGGTCACTTATCTTCATTGCCCCGACAGTGAGCTGTCAGCACAGGCTGTTGGGGTGGGGAGGAGCTTCACCAAGGGTGGGATTCCTCCAGACAAACCGAGGGAATGGTCTGTATTCCCGGCTATCGTCTACATATGTCAAGTGATTGATAAGGAGTACTTATCCACAACTCTTTGGCAATACTTTTCATCGTAAGTAAATAACTTTAATGGTCACTAGTGAGGATTGGGCTGCTGATTCTATAATTCAACATCAGCAGTCAGCTGTTCAGTCTATTTCATTGACTACTGGGCATGAGGCTTTTAGACAAGAGCAATGCCATGACACTCTCCTTTTACCAAGGTATTTGTCTTAAAAACAAGGGCTGGACTTCACAGAGTGTTTGTCCTGAAAGGAAAGAACTGATTTTTTTCTTCAGAACTCAGTAAATACAAAAACCATCTAGACAAAGTGGTGCACTTCTAGTCCCAGCACTGGGGAGTCGGAGTCAAGTGGGTCCTTGGTGCTCACTGACTCGGCAACCTAGCCTATTCATTAAGCTCTACGTACACAACGTAATGTGCATGGTGCCTGAGGAGTGATGCCAAACTGCACACGTGTTTGTATGATTACATCCACATTTGCTCTCCCATGACAATAACAAAACCCTCCTCTTTTTTTTTTTTTTTTTTTTTTTGGCCCTGTTTGTCAGAACCGTGTGATGTTAAAGATATATTATCTTCATGTGTCAACCTTAAAGAGAGCGGTGAAGTATTCATCAGGGGCAGAGTCATGGCTCACATCTCCTACCAAGAACACTTCTTTAGACACTACATGACAGGGGACACAAAGCAGCCCCGGCTCTGTTCTGGTCCCCTCTTCCTGTCACTGGTGTCTACACAGGGAAATCAGCACCGGACAGTCCTAGAACACAAGGGTTTGTCCTACTAACATCCCTCTTCTCTCTGTTCTTCCTCCCACCTCTCAAGACAGAAAAGCATAAGTTTTATTTTTTTTATCACCTTTGCTTCACTATGACAAGATACTTTTACTCCTGATTTCTGGGAAGGCTGGGGAGTTGGTACATCATGATGGTAAAAGCATGCTGCGGATCATGTTGGAGGGAGCAAAGAAATGAGAAAACCCAGAAATGGGTATAACCTCCAAACACATTCCCCTAGTAGCCCATCCTCTCGAGCTAGACACCTCTTAAAGATTCTACACCTTCAAACCTAGCACCAACAGCAGAACAGATGTTCCAGCGCACAAACTCGTGCAGGACGCGTAGATTCAGGCAGCAGAACTCTAGAATCTTGTCCAACAGAAGGCACAAAGAAGTCCAAGGCTCCCCTCACAAAAGCAAGAAGAGTTTCCACGGGTTTATTTTTTCCCGTTGTTTGAAGTAAGGAGGTGATGACATCAAAAAATCTCTACAGGCACATCAGCTTAGATAAATGAAGAGCTTGTGGACTTAGGAAAAGAAACTTACAGGAGCCAGTCGGACATTTGGATGCTTCCTTTGCTATTACAGACATGGCTGTAAGAAGGGAGCGTGCCCTTCTACCTCCATATGTGAGTTTGTCAAACGATCTGCCTAAATGTTTACAAACTGTCAGACCCACAGTGGAAGGCTAGGAGACGCAAGACTACTCTTTCACATTATGTGGGAAACGGAACTGAGAAACATCAGCAGAATACACATCCTGACTTGCTCACATTGGTCTGCCTAAGGTACAATTCTCAGGGGGAAGGGGCAGGAAACCCCTTTCAGCTTCACTTGCTAGGCTCGCTCACGTGCTTTCTCATTCTGTTCACAGTTCGAGGCTCCTCTGGACCGTGATCCTTTGCCTTTGTATTTGCTTTCTTTAAGATGTCTGAGACATTTGCGATGGTTTTTCTAGGTGACTGCTACAGTAACATATTCTCTTCTGACATCCTTCCTTCCAAAGCTCACTCCTTTGTCTTTCTGCCTTCTTCTACAACAAATTACAAGCAACAGATTGAAGTGTCCTCCATGTTACAGTGTTCAGTTTTGCCGGTATGTGCTATGTCTGAGTTTCTGAAGTTAACCTCTCAATCCTTGACTAAATCCTTTTCCTCACTCTCTGCCTCCTGTTTTATTTCCTCTCAGTACAGAGCTGTCTGCTGTGACCCACGCTGTCACCTTGGTAAACAACTACACATACATAGTCGTTGCTTTGTCATTTAGGTATAATTCTTCAAATGCTGAAACTACACCACAACTTCTCTGCCTTCTTGCAGGCTTTATCCCATCTTTATGCCATCTGCAAATTAACGAAGAAATTGCTGTTTTATTCGTCATCACTACTTACGAAGGCGTTTCTGTTGTGTATATTACTAATAAAATTTTTTCAGGATTACAGATGAGACACAAGAAAGCAAAAGAGGCCTCTCTCAGCTCAATTTAAGAAGCTAAACCAGAGAAATACGACATTCAACCTCTTCTTGCAGATGCCCTTAGATGCATTTACATCTAACCCTCTAATCAAAAAAATCAAGGGTCAAATCAAAATATTTTCAGAAATTGTAATGACTCAGTTCAAGAGGACACATGGCTGATGTGTAGATAATACAATTATCTCATGACAAGGACATAAACCTCTGAACCAGATGGCCTTACAATTGAATTTCTCAAGAAATTTGGGAACTTATTACAGGAATCTATCTGCACTTCCAGGGGGAGAGCATAGTCTTCTACCAGAGAATGTTGCAGAAATACCTAAGTGATTGTGTTTTCTGCAAAACAGATCACCATAGACTAAGGCCTCTGCATCTCTAATTCCAGAGATAATAATGTAACCTCCCGGAAGAGAAGAAGAAATCGGTTGATTTTTGCAAGGCACTGGGCGAGAACACAAATGGTCAGCGGTGTAGGAGTATCCACAGAACAAAGAGGAGTGGGGAAGAGATGGAAGTCCTCCCAAGCATAGGTGCCAGAGTTGACTAGTATAAGGAAGTTCTTGACTCTCTTTTCCTTCTTTTTAATATCATCCCCATTTTATCAAGAGCCTCTTGCCAAGCCCAACTCCTCAGCTTTTGAGGGAGGTCAGAAGAGGGCAGCTGAGCCCCTGGAGCTGGGGTTACAGGTGGATGTGAGTGACTGTGGGAAGCAGAACTCTGGTCTGCAGAATATGATCTGCAGGGATTGCTCTTAACTGCTGAGCCATTTCTCCAGCCCTTATATGGGTATTTATATACCATTATTCCCTCCGACTCTCTGGTGAGGTCCTGTTAAAATTCACTGCACTGAAGAAGGAAAAGGCTCTTGGCTTTGGCAGTCGGAAACTAAGTCCAAAATGATTAACAAGCACTGAGCTCAAAAACTTCACCAGTGAGATGGTTTAGACGGTTTGCCAACACGCCTGATGATAGGGGTTTAGTCCCTGGAACCTATATGATTAATGTACACATACATACATACAGAGAGAAGAGAGAGAGAGAGAGAGAGAGAGAGAGAGAGAGAGAGAGGTGGGGATGATGAAGAACAAGAAAAAGAAAGTAAGAAAGGAGGGAGAGAGAGAGAAAGAGGGAAAGAGGGAAGGAAGAAGAAATAAATAAAATAAAACCTCATGCTCACATCTAGCCTTGGGTACAATTCACAGCTACAGAAAAACAATATGCTCACCCAGAATGCACAACTCTCAAGTCAAGGCTTTGTGTGCATGTAGACTGAGTATGGTATAGGAACTTTTTATCTACACTGTACCTTTTCTGGTTCCCTTGCCATTTCCCTGAATATTTTGTTTCACATAAACCAAGACTATCTGCAACCGCAGAGCTCTGATGGGAACTAACTCTCAGGGCTCTGTGGAGAGGGCTGCAACAAGGGCATCTTATCTCAACACAAGCTTCCTGGCATCCTGTCCTCTAACTTCCTGGGGCGAGAGCAGACAACAGCAGGGAAGCTTCCCACGGTGGTCAGCATGACCCTGACCTCACTGAAGTCAGAACCAGAAGGCACTCGGAGCTGAGATAACTGTGTTTTCCACACTCACCTGGCTACTAGGAAACCCTCCATACCATTTAAAATGAATAAATTATCCAAGTAAGAAAAAATGGAGGTGTTTCAGCATTTCTATGAAGATAGATAATTTCTACTTTTCATGCCAGTCCCCCATGGTGACTATGTCAGCAACAATAGGACAGACAAAGAAGAGGAGTAATTTCCTCATGTTGAAAATCATAATTTATGTACATAATTATTGTTAGTATGCATTACTATATGTGTAGTGCTGATTCACTTAAATATATCCAAAATTATATGCATTTTAAGAAGGTATACAAGTGACAGTTATATAAATCAAAATGGCTGTCTTATTATAAGTATAAAGTAAGAATAAGAGAGGGGCATGAAATTTAAAGAAAACTATTGATTAAATAATTATCATAGAGACAATACAAATAAAGTAACTAGCAATTGAGTTAAATCTTATGGATGGAATTTGAAAAAACAACAACAACAACAATAAAATCTTTGGACTAGAAAATGGACCAGAATCTTGGGGAAGACAAAACAGCCAATGATTTTCCCAGAAGGAGTCCTGTATACTGTTCACCCTGGTGAAGGTTGGGTTCAGATAGGTCTAAATAACAGACAAAACACCAAACATCTTCCCACTGCTGCTTGGGAAGAACACAGGCCTTATCAGAAAGCTCCCCTGCTCTGTGGGACTAGTAAAAAGAATTCTGAAGCAGTTAACATGGTGTTGCTAACACAAGTTTATAGCCTTTGACCAGAACCTTTGCCCATGACACCTCTGTCCTGTCTATAAAGAAAGGTGGCACCAAAGACCAGCAGCAGACCTAGGTGACATTGAAGTGGGAACAAGAGCACTGCAACAGATGCCACGGGAATCAGACTGCCAGAGGCCAGATGGGGCTGAGGCATCTCAGCAGATGCTGGCAGAGAGCGATGGGGATGCTTGGAGAGCAGATGGGATGATGTTCAACGGACACCAGACTGGACAAATGAAATCAAAACCTCCGGTGCTTCTTCTCACTCAGCACTGCTCCACCTACATGCAAAGCCTCTGAGAATTTAGAAGCAGTGCTTCCTGGGAGGCATGTGGTGGGGAAAAGGTGGACTGAACAGAAAACAAGTGGATACATGAATACAGGATCTACTGAGCTTTCCAAAGGCATAGCACTGTGAACTAGAAGTTGTATGAATCAAGAGACACATTGTTACATTATTACATTGTTAACACTGTTACTTCTACAGCAAAAACTAAAATCCTCCCATGCATGAGATCCACCAGCTTCTTCAGGCAAGGTGTGTTGGGAGTGTGTCACTGTGGTTCATCATATTGATGGTTGTAGACCAAAACATTAAAGGAAAACAAACTCAAGGACTGGGAGATATAAGAGAGGCACCAGTAATGCAAGGACACCTAGTTTGCAACCAGAGACTTAAACTAAATGGCTTGGCTACTAACTTTGGGTACGTCGCTGAAATGCTCCTGGCCTCTATGTCCTCATTTATAGAGTAACATGATGGAGATAAAGATTCTGATTTCACAGGGCTGCTGTGACGATGAAATGCAGTCTGTATGGAGCAGTGCCTTTCGAACTCTGAAAACCACAGTGACTTAATGTTTATCATTGCCTATGATTAAGAAGCAGCCTTTTGGTAAGCACTTCTACAGATTCTGAACAGATGCTGGATTTTGCAGCATTCTACAGATGCTGGAAGTAATGCTATCAAAATCAATTATTAAATGGTTGTGTAAACACATCTTGGATCATAAAAATGAATTAAAAATAAAATCAAAAGTTTATAACTCTGTCTTTCTCTCCCACTGCTGTGCATGCGTAGATCTGTGTGTGTGTGTTTGTGTGTTTGTGTGTGTGTTTCAATGTAGGCTCACTCCTGCCTTGTTTTTGAGTGGAAATCTTGTTCACTGCTACATGCCCAGACTAGCTGGCCTTTGTGCAAGCCTTCAGGATTTCTCCTGTCTCTACCTCACATCTTCTCATAGGCCACTGGGATTACAGAGGAATGCTATAGCCTCAGCTTTCAGTGCGTTCTGGAGATCTAGACACAGGTCCTTACTCCATGAAACTATATTCCTAGTTCATTGCTTACTTTTAAATATGGAAATTCATCAAATCAATACAGCAACATCCCTGCACATCCTCCAGGAAAAATGTTCCCTCTAGAAGGGGAAATTGGGCTCTTACCATTAGACTAGACTTGAAACATCAGTATGAGTAAGTGTGGATCCATCCAATGAAAGCAGTTATAGCAACTTGTTAACGAGTAGATGTGAATATTTTATACACAATGTAGCAGTGTATTTTCCCCTTTGGATTCTCCTAGTCTTTTATGTTATTTTCTAATTGCCTATTTGTTTTCTCTCTTCATTTTATTTTATTATTATTATTCTTTAATTTTTTTTTTTTTACAGTCCAGTCATTATCACTATCCCGGTCTGCCCTTCGACTGTTCCTTATCCCATTCTTCTGCATTCCTCCTTCCCCTGTCTCCAAGAAGTTGTCCCCACCCCTCCATCCCTACCCTACCAGACCTCCCCACTCCCTGAGGCCTCCAGGGACTTCTCTCCAGGGTTAAGTGTGTCTTCTCTCACTGAGGCCAGACCAGGCAGGGGGTCTCCTATCAGCTGGTGTATGTTGCCTGGTTGGTGGCTCAGTGTCTGAGAGATCTCGGGGGCTCAGGTTAGTTGAGACTCCTGGTCTTCTTATGGGGTCACCCTCCGCAGCTTCTTCCAGATATTTACTTTCTCTTAACCCCCAACTTGATTGCTAAGAACCCATAGGGAAAAGCAGGTATTTTCTTGTAAATACAGACTTCCAATATGTAGTAAAGATACAGGAACATGTCTTCTGTCATTTAAAGTCTTTCCCAACAACCTGTATACTGCTTTCTTTTTTCCAAGTCTAATCGTTTCTTTAGAGGCCAAACTCCACGCTGACCACTTGAGGAAATCCCACAGCCTATCTATTAGCCTAAATGGTCCTGACATTCACAAAAGATGCTCATTCCCCACCATGAGGAGAGCTTCCCTTCAGCTCGGAAGAACATGGCTGCCTAAACAGGACCTGAACAATAATAAAATCGATGGTCATGCTCCAAAAGAAGGGAGAAATCTCAGAGTCCCACGTCTAACAAAGAACTTCCGAGATGAGCCCTTTAATTGGTGATCCAATCTTGAGTGCTCATCCCCCCTCCCAAGTCATATGTATGTATGCAACATTTAATAGCATTTATGCATATGTGTAATGCTAACAAAGAAAAAGAGACCATAAATTTGAAAGTAAATGAGGGAGTACAGACAAAAGATAAGAGGGAAGAAAGGGAGAAAAATAACGTGATTGTATTTTAATTCAATATATAGTTAATAAAATTTTGAAAAAAAAAAAACAGTGAAATTCCAAGCCAGAGGGCTATACACATAGCATTCAATGAACACAAAGAATGGAGCAATTAGAGAATTGTTTTAATCCTCTTCTCCTGCTGATTTAGTTCTTGGCATGTAGTTGACTCCTAATAAATACTGTGGAGTGAATTGTATTGGTTAATCAGCTCAGAGCTAAATGACTGTTTGCAGAATGAATGGCCTTTAAAGCTTACTTCCCACATCATTATCGTCACCTCGGCACCTCCTCTGACATCTGGACCATATCTCCAACTGCACCCTGGACATTTCCACTCAGATGTTCCGCAGGCAGCCAGAAAGAGAGGGGTGGGCTAATGAATTAGAACGGGTGAAAACAGGTAATTGAATAAGGAGATTTGAGGGGTCTCATAGGGCACACAAATTGCAGGTTGCCATGAGTAAGTTCACACTGTTTTGCCCTCAGAAAATCATGGACATAGCATTCAGGATTTCCATTTTTAAAAAGCATGACAGATGCATAGGCAAAATGCAAACTAGAAGAGTAATTTATCTTTTTACAGTTAGTATTCATTGAATTCCTTGGAAGCTGCAGTTTCACCATTGAATCTTCATGGTGCCTGTCTTGCTGCTAGTTTGAACTCCTGAAGGCTTGCACACTGCCAGCTAGGGTGGGTACGTAGCAGTGAAGCCGGAGTTCTGCGTCGCTCAGTGTACACTGTTACTATGTTTTCTTTTACTCCATTTCTAGCTCTTTTCATCCAGGAGCTCTCACAGTGTTAAGATTTTTTTTTCTCTTGTGAGTACAGACCTTGTCTCATGTGCCCAACAGCATCATGGTTTACAAATATCATTTCCACCAGTTTAAAAATTCCATAAAGACTACTTCAATGCACTCTTCTTTGCATTTTTAAAAGAATTTCTCTCTCTCTCTCTCTCTCTCTCTTCTCTCTCTCTCTCTCTCTCTCTCTGTTTCTCTCTCTCTCTCTCTCTCTCTCTGTGTGTGTGTATGTGTATGTCTGTGTGCATTAATCATACACATTCTTGTATAGCAGTGCATATGTATGTACATGTGTATGTACATGCTTGTGTGTCAGGGTCAGAGGTTAATGTCAGGTGTGTCTCCATTTTATTTACTGAGGCAGGGTATATCAGTCAGGGTTTCTATTGCTGCAATGAAACACCATGACCTGAGAAGCAAGTTGGGAAGGAAAGGGTTTATTCAGCTTACACTTCTACATTGCTGTTCATCCCAAAGGAAGTCAGGACAGGAACTCACACAGGGTGGGAACCTGGAAGCAGGAGCTGATGCAGAGGCCATGGAGGGTGCTGCTTACTGGATTGCTTCCCCTGGCATCCTCAGCCTGCTTTCTTATAGAACCCAGCCCCACCAGCCCAGAGATAGCACCACCCACAATGGGCTGTGGCCTCCCTCCATTGATCACTAACTGAGTAAATGCTTTACAGCTGATCTCATGGAGGCATTTCCTTGAGGGAGGCTCCTTTCTCTGTGATAACTCTAACTTGTGTCAAGTTGACACATATAGCCAGCTAGTACACAGAGTCTCTAGATCCCTCTGTTCACACACATCTTCACTTGCAAATGTTCACTGCAATGAGTCATCGGTGTGGCTTCTGTGACACAATCAATATTGGATCCTCACTAGGACTCCTCCTGGTTAACCTGTTGTAAAGATATTCTTTTTAAAGCAGTTTAAAGTGAAACAAGAGAGACTGTGTTATACTTAAAGCCTATACTATTAGATTATTCTTTAAATTTTGTTTTGTACCATGAAGCACTTCTCTACCTGAGGAATTTAAATACTCTTTTATAATAATTTTCTCAAGTATTTGGGGGGAATTGGTACTTTGTTTTGTTTTTCAAACATTATAGAATCTTCCTCATCAATATCTCCTGGAGGTGGGATGAAATTCCACAAATTTCAAACACACAACCTTGATAGAAGATATAATTCCCAAAATTAACCTGTAAGGCCCAGGAGCTAGGTAACTTTCTGGTATGCTGGGTATTGTAGTTTGGGGAAATAACAAAGTCTTATAGGAAAGCCAAAGGCCTGCAAGCTTGTCCTTCTAAGCCCTTGCAACACATTGCTCAAGGCCATTCTAGCTGGGAAATTCCCAAGAATGGTCCTGACCACAGTCTATCCCTTGGTCAGTATTTAATATTTACTAAATGCTTGCTTTAAACTTAGACCCAAATGGTGGCATTGGTTTTTCTGGTGAACCATAGGACTAACATATGGAGGCCCTGGGTAGATCACTCCACTTCAAATTCATTCTTCACTCTGGGATATGAGAAGGGCAAGGTATTTCAAACTTCCAAGGTAAACAGCACACTCAGAGAAAAACTAAGCATTTTTTAGCTAACTTCCTTTCGGTTCCTGGATTCTGGTTCAGAGGTACCCTGTCTGATGAACTGGAAGAACCCGAGATTTATACACCCTCATTCAGGCAATTGGGAGACACACAGTGGGCCATTAGCAGTTCATGCAGAGACATGTTATTTCCTTATTTGCCATGTAGCCCTGGAGATGCCCCAGTGACACTGGGAGGATAAAACTTCCCAGTGGACCAGCACCTTGGCACCATCAGCAGGGTTCTAACACCTAGATTGCACAGCAAAGCCCAGAATTCCTCAAGACTCCAGGCAGTACAGGGATCATGCAAGGTGGCCTGTGAAACAACCTCCTATCCTTTAAATTCTCCTAGTCAGACTGGGGAGACCTCCCTCTGACACCGATTCAACTGTTACTGTTGTCTCTGTTATCCTGTTTTGTGTCTAGTCCATATCTGATTCATCTTTGTATGCTTTGGCTTGGGGAAACCAAATTAGACAAACGAATGAGTTCCTAGCATCTAGATTGCAAAGTCTAGATATCATCTGGAGTAGTCCATGAATTTGGGAGTCAAGGCTGAAATTTTGGACAATCCCACTATGATTTGGGGAGCTAGAAAAGACTACAAACAACCCTTCCTTTGATGGATTCCTAGTATCTGGATTATACAAGAAGTTGTTTAATGTTGTTGTCTTGTCTTGTATAGCTGATCTATCTTTGTGTGTTCTCACTTGGGGTTGTAAGGCACGCCATACACACAACTCCAGGTGCCACCTAACACCCCTCCCAACTTGGATCTAGCTGTGAATTTTGTGATGCTGCTGGTGTCTATTTTGTATGTATGAATGTTCGTATCCACTGCATGCTTGTTTCTGACTGGTCTTGAATGTGTGAATAAATGCTGTTCTTTTTGCTGTCTCTGTTTCCTGCTATCAGCTGCCTGGTTTTCTGGTCATTGAATTTAATACAATAGAGATTCAATGTTATTTGGGTATCTGAAGTTGGGTTATAATTCACCATTTTTCAGACCAGGCATGCTCTATGTCCAAGGTCAAAAATTAAAGGGATTATTGGTTTGTAAATTATTAGATATGGTTAAAAAATCTATAATATCTATAAGAAAAGATTAACTTAAAACTCGTAACTCTGGGTGAGTAATTAAAAATTTATACTTAAGTAATCTTAAACCATATGACATGATTTTGTTCTGGGATATAAATAACACATAGCTGGTCTTCATCTCCCATGATCACTGTTAGTTTCCTGCCTCAAGCCCATTTCCTTGTCCTTGGTCAATGTCAGATTCCTGCCAAGCAGCCCCAAAATTCTCCACTTCTCCCCCTTTTTTATTTCATAAAAAAGACTGAGCCTGTCTTAGGTCATTCTGCCAAGAATGCCTTCCTTACCCATTGTGGAATATGCATTATCAAAAGCAATGCTCTTCTATCTCTTAGGTTGGTAAGGCTCTGTGCAGAATCTTACTCATCCTTGTATTGCCAGCCTGTTAATTTAATAACTCTGTTTGGGGGTCCATTTTCAGTTTCAAGTCATGTACTTTGACTGCCAACATGTTGATGTTGTTAAAGACAAGCTTTGCCAAATACCATTGGATTCATGTTAGTTTTAAATTTTACAATGGTAGTCATTATAATTAGGAAAAAGTTTAAAAACACTTGCAGCGTATTTGGCATAATTCTATCACCTCTCTGGATGATTTAACTTTGCATAGTGATCTTATGAATTTAAAGAATGCTGCTCTGAAGAGCATTGATGCTGCAGATACTGCTGATAAAATTACCCATGGCCTAAGGTCAGTATTTCTATTTTGGTCAAGCTTCAAGAATGGCATATATAGCTTGATCATGCTAGCCTTTTTGTCCTGGGAATATTTTTATACCTGCCCAGTTCAAATTTTTAAGACTCCAACATAAGAGGGATAAAACTGCAAAATCTGAATCTTAAAAAAGCTCTTAACTTGTTTCAAACTGCTAAAGATAAGACATACAAATTAATGATCAGATTATATATGAGCAAATTCTTTAAAAAAAAAAAAAGATTCAAGGGGGTAGGGGGAGGGGAATTGGGTAAGGGGATAACATCTGAACTGTAAATAAAATGTCCAATAAAAAAAGTACAAAAAAAAAGAAATCAAAGCAATCAAAAAAGATTTATTTATTTTGTTTATTTGAGTGCACTGTAGCTGTCTTCAGACACACCAGAAAAGGGCATCAGATCCTATTACAGATGGTCATGAGCCACCATGTGGTTGCTCGGAATTGAACACAGGACCTCTAGAAGGGCAGTCAGTGTTCTTAACTGCTGAGCCAAATATCCCTAGCCACAGTGCCTACCTTCAACTAGCATGGAAAGTTGTCAGACAAAGCACTTACTGAAAGGACTAGTAACTGGTCATCTATCTCCTGCATAATATTTGTTAACATTAATTACATTTAGCCAATTCTGTAAAGATGGTCACATGTCTTAATTGAATCTTCCAAAGGACTATATAAAGGGGTCTCTTACTCAGCTGTAAGGTCATGCTCACTCAGTTATGGGATTGGGATTCTTACTTGTTTGGTTTGTTTCCTTGGGTTTTTCAAGACAGGGTTTTATGTAGCCCACACTAGCCTCAATGTCACTATGGAGCCAAGGATAGCCTCAAACTCTTTATCCAAATGCCTCTGATTCTTGAGTGCTAGAATTATAGGCAAACATCACCCTGTTTAGTTTAGAGGTTGGGACTGGACCAGCACTCATCAGAACTACTCACTGAGGAATCTGGCACAGAACGGCTGAGTTTTATTTCCAGTGAAGTCTCTTCAATGTCAAGGTGAACTTTAATTCACAGCTGCAGGAATAGCAATTCGTCACTTTCATTACTAAAAGCAATAAAAAGTCTTGTACCACATATAAAATAATGAAACACATGATGAGCCATGTATGCGACAATACGCTTCACATTGACAAGATTGACAAGTTTGGGTCTAACAGTGAAATGGAGGTGTATAATAGAAGTCCTGAATGGTTTCAGACTGTGTGGCACTAGTTTAAAAAAATTCAATATTAGCCCTATTTATGCAGATTCACTCCTGGTTTCTAAAACAGGCTTAATAGAAGACATTATTCCTTGGCACGAGACTTCTTCATTTTATGTATTAATTGGTTGGTGAAGAGAATGACAAGGAAACACACCCAGCTTTAGCCTCTCTTGGCTGTCTAATAAAACCTATAAGTTTCAGCTTTCATGAACAGAATGATGTCAATACAGCAGCAACAGTATACAGTTTGTGTTAGAAGAAGAAGAAGAGAAGAAGAAGAAGAAGAAGAAGAAGAAGAAGAAGAAGAAGAAGAGAAGAAGAAGAAGAAGAAGAAGAAGAGGAGGATTTTATTTCCAGCAATTAGTTTTTCCAACAAAAATAATTTTATTTTCTTTTGGGATCCAACTTCCTTCCCTCATCTCCTATCTTTCCTTGTATCCATAGGGACAGCCAAGGCCTACCCAACAGCACCATCCATCTCTGTGTTCCCCGACCAGGTTCAAACGTGAACATGCCCATGACCAACCAGGCAGAACCAGGGAGGGACTGCTGCAAGGCAACTGCAGAAGAGTGAGTTTCACCTACTCATCTTTTTAATCTAAATGAAAAAGTGTAAGTTTTTGTATTAGTCATTTCTTGGGAAGAATCTTTTTGGGACTAAAATCAATGTAGGAGAGGGCAGTGGGCCTGAGGAAGACAGAAGTGGATGGTTGGAACCATAATTTAAGTTCTGAGCTCCAGACACCCGGAACTCAGGTATTGTTGACTCTCTAATCTGTGATGCTTATGTGTGCGTGTGCACATAAGTGTGCAGAAACACACACTTTTCTGCATATGCAAGTTCATTTTTTCATCTTGTCTTTAACATAATTCATAAACTAAGTTAAAAGCATGAGGAAACTGTATGGCTGGTGGATAATAGGGGGAGATGTGTCTTTCTCTTACCTATCTAGGCTTCTTTACCTGGCTCCTGGAAATTAAGCTGACAAAAATTAGATTCAGGAAAGACCACTCTCAGAGATAAGTAACTCAGAGGCTGTCTAGACTTGTCCTTGTTGACCACCTTAGCAAAGAACAATAATTTTGAATAGAACTAACAAGATAGACGAAAGAGACTTGGACCTTGAAGGGAAATCAAATTTCAGGAAGGCAACTACATAAGGAACTAATGGAAAAGCTAGTTAGTAACATCTGTTTAAAGGAGCTAGTTCTCAGTAGCCTCTAGTCTCCAGTGATAAACTTGTATCCCACTCCTGGTCCTGGGGATTGTGGACCACCAAACAGGAGGAAATTATGCTCTTTTTTAAGTGTATAGGGAAAGGCAAACAGCTCATACCATGTCTATAGCTTCTATCGTTCTCCAGAGAGTGGTGTGTTTTAGAGCCACATACTCTGATCTTCAGAGTAGAGGTAGAGTGTAGACTGAAGGACTGGAGTCTACAATCAACACGAAACCTGAGAAAAGGAAGTTGCCATCCCTTCCTCTGCCTCTCTTCAGTATGCTTATGCAAATAAGATGTGTTTATAAATAATCACAAGGACAGCCTCACAGGGAAAAGAAATTCCTCCTATACAGACCAAGCAACACATGTGTAATGGCTGATGACGCTGGAGTTGATGCCTAAAGTTGGCACCCTTCTGTTTCCTGTCCGTGGAACCATGACAGGCTGCTCCCAGTTTCTGCTGTGCAGAACTTGGCTGTTCTATAGGCACTCATTTCTGAAGCATGGAGATACTATATATTCTAATGTATTATACAGCCTTGTGACATTGTGGTGCTGTCTAGTACCGTTGCTGCTCTCAGCAATCGCAGGAGGCATCCAGTACCACAACCTGCAAGAGAAAGGAGTCCTAAGTGACACCCTGGCAAACAATACAGAATTCATAGAATTGGTAGAATTATACTAATTTCATGTATCTGAAGATATGAGTTTAAAAATAAAACAAAAATTAAAACCAATACCTAGGAGAAAAAATAAAGAGCTAGAGACAGATGGAAGAATAAAAATCATTATGTTTACAAAATGTTTGTATCAAACTATAGAGAAGCAATACCTTATGTGATTTCAGCAGATCTTGGATAAAAATAGTACTTGCTTTTAAACCAATCCAGAGAAGAGTGTGGATTGAATATCTATCTGGTTCAAGCGGGTGGAAATTTGTAATCTTTTCATCGAAGACTGTGAAATGGTAGGCACATAGCAAGATGTTGAATCACCCTGGGTTCTATGTGAACTTTCCATGTGATGTTAAACATGTGTTTCTTCCTTTCCAATCCTTTGCCAAGTTTGCTATGGACCCCACAGCGCCTGTTCCTCCAACTCTACCAAGCAAGCTGTGAAGAAATTACCCCATAGACCCAACTTTAAGATCCTCCTTTTGTTTCCTCGAATCCATCTCTTATTGGATATTTCTTAATTTGGGGCTTATTTTCCAGCCCATCACTTCAATGTTCAAATGATTTACAATCTTTGGAATTCTCATTTAGAAAGTGGTCAGGTCTATTAATCACTAATTCTGTGTCTTCACTTTATCACTGCTTCCTATAGCCTTAAAATGGAACTGGTAAACTTTATATTCATTATATTTATTCTTACCCCAAATGCATTTACCTTTGTCCTAATGTTTGAACAAGTCTGTTTAAGAGAACCTGAGAAACAGTAGCTAGATTCTGAGGTAGAGGTATGCGCCTATGCTCACCCATCAAGGTAGAGAAGAGCATTGGATATGCCCCCTATTACTCTCTGCCTTCTTCCTCTGAGGCAAAATCTCTGACTGACTCTAGAACTCAAATTTTTCAGCTAGGCTCACAGTCAGCCAGACCCGGAATCCTCTTGGAGAGATGGCTCCATGCTTACAAGCACTTTTTTTTTAATTGGATATTTCTTTTATTTACATTTCAAATGTTATCCCTTTCCTGATCCCGCTCCCCCCCCCCCAACCTCTTATCCCATTCCCCCTACCCCTGCTGCTATGAGGGTGTTCCCCCACACACACCACTCCTGCCTCCCTGCCCTCACATTCCCCTACAATGGGGCATCGAGCCTTCACAGGACCAAGGGCCTCTCCTCCCATGAATGCCCCACAAGCACTTTCTAGCCCTTTGTTGGGCAGCTCATTACTAGCTGTGACTCCAACTCCAGGAAAGCTAATGCCTGGCCTCCAGCAGCACCTGCACACCACACACACACACACACACACACACACACACACACTCACACACACTTAGTTTAAAATAATTTTTTTTTTAAAGACCCAGGAATCCCCCTGTCTCTGCAATCCCTCTGCCACTGCAATCCCCCTGTCTGGGCAATTCTATTTGGCGTTGAAGTTATAGGAATGTGGAGACTGTGCTCTGCTTACACCCAGTTCCTCTCTTCATGTTTGCACAGCAGGTACCTTTAATCACTAGACACGTCTCCAGCCTCCCTTGAATCTTTATAGTATGTTATAGATTTGCATTTTCTTTTGAAAAATGGATTTCCCTTCTGAATCAGTGTTACACACACACACACACAAATATATGACTATTACACTTAAAATATGAAAGATGGGTGGGAGTTGTAAAGCATTTTTCTAGTATCTATAAAGTCACAGGTTCAGACTCTAGTACTATAATCAGGAAATTAATGATTTAGTTGACTAAAAAGACTTTTGGCCTTCATGTTGATCCTACTGAGACCCAATGCTTTAAGAACAAGATCGAGAAACCTGCTAATCTGCCCAGCAAGATGTGATGCTAAAGAACTCGAACAAAGGAACCAGAGGTAAATGTATTGGAAAATGTTTAAGAAACTAAATGAAGCTAGGAAGACTGTCCAGTGGTTAAAAGCATTTTATACTCTTGCGGAGGACTTGGGTTCTCTCCCTAGCACCCACAATTGTCCGAGATCCCAGTTCCATGGGATCCGATGCTCTCTTCTGGTCTCCATGAGCTCCTGAACAAACATGGTACACATAAACTCACAGGCAAACACATATACACATAAAGTAACATAAATAAATTTCTTTAAAAAGCAAATTAAATAATTCTCTTGGAGTATGAGTAGAGGAGGGGCTGGAGAGGTGGCTCAGTGGTTAACAGCACTGACTGCTCTTTCTAAGGTCCTGAGTTCAATTCCCAGCAACCACATGGTGGTTCACAACCATCTGTAATGGAATCTGATGCCCCCTTCTGGTATATCAGCAACAGTATACTCACATATATAAAATAAATAAATCTTTAAAAACAAAAGAATAGAGGAATCAAGTGGTGACTACATATTAGGCAAAGTAAAAGTTATATGTGGTGAAGACTAACCTCCATAGTCCAGAGGGGAAAATCTTCAGTTTTTGTTCCATCTTTATGTATTTATGATATTTCCTTTTAATGTTTATCACAGCATGTGTGTGTGTGTGTGTGTGTGTGTACATGTTAATAGTTCCTGAGGTTTCAGGCCATGGTCAACTGGCTCCATTTTTTTAGGGCCTATGATGAAGTACAGTGTCATAGCACAGACCATGTGGCAGACCAAAGCTGCTCCTGCTCATGTCAGGAAGCAGAGGAGAAGCACGTTCCTGATGCGGCATCTCAGTGGTAAACCTCTAGTGATCTACCTTCCTTCCATTAGGCTCCTCCTCCTGGAGACTCCACCTCATCCCAATAGCAGCACAGGCTAAGGACCAAGCCTATAATGTGAGCTTTTACAGGATTCTTCAGAGCTCTGCTGTAACACACTGGTAGTTGGTGTGGGAGAAATAGCAAGACACCTGATCCTTACTACCCCACTAGAACCTGGGTAATGAGCACTTCACTATCTGTAATTCTCCAGGATGAAGTAGAGTCAGCAAAAGAGCAATGGAAAATTTCCCTTGATAGAAGAATGTTCTGGGTGCAAGATGATATGTTTTACTGACACCCACAGCTCTTTGGCCAATCCCTGTCTTGAGATCTCATAAGAATGAGAAATAGAGAAGAAAGTATAGTCCTCTCATAAACCCAATAGATTAAAAAAAAAAACCCACTATATGTAAATAACGAGTATCCATTTCCACCACAGGAGAACATCGCTGTGTTTCAAAGACCAAGCTTGCAGGACAGAAAAATTAATTCTTTCCACAGCTCACACTAAAGCTCACAGCCTGTGTTCCTCTCTTCACTCTGTCCACCAATTTTAAGTAGATGGTCTTAAAGTTTTCCTCCTTTCAACAGTTTTGTTTAAGCTCTGGTAATCACAGAGGACAGACAATATTGGAACTTAAATGTCAGCATTTTATTTGTGAAGGAGATTGCTTAATAGATAAACAGCAAAAAGAGATCAATTTGCAGCTTAATTAATCATCAATAGAACGTATTGCATAGTTGTATGCTGCCCACATCAGTGCAATGTCTGAGGATTTCAGTCAGCTGTCACTTACGCATCTACCATACTTCTCCAGTGGGTGCTAGGCCCTTTCTGATGTCGTCAACAGCACTCTTTCAGCTAGGCTTGCTTAATTCTCCCCTTCTCTTAGTATTTTTTCTTCTTGCCATTTTGATGTGCACCTCCTTGGATACATGGTCTTAGATATCTATAGCCGTATTTCCAATTGGACACAGAGGGACTCACTGCCTAGTGCTTCAAAAGCATCAGACAGCACTGTGGTGTCTGCAACTTGAAGACAGGTTTGAGGACATAATCAGAAATAGATTTACAATGAAAAAGAAAGAAAGAAAAAAACAGAAAAGATGAAGGAGATGTGGGTGTGTTTGTGGCACTGCCCCCTGGGAAGATTTCTGGGATACATGGCAGAGCACAGCTTTGATGATGAAACATGCTGAAAGTGGGTGAGTTCTATTTTCATTTGGCATAAGGTCCAGAGATAGCTACTGTGGGTTCAAATGGTAGCAGACCAGTCTTTGCTTCTTCAGATCTACATATTTTGGGGAAAGATGAAAAATGTTACTCATTTTTCCAATGATTACTGCAAGTACAGGATTTCTTAATATATCTGGTTGTAGCTACAGTTCCTTTCCTGCGAGCACAAATACATCCCTCTTTGTCAGAAGGAGTTTGCTGTTCAATTTGAATTTGTTTCTCAGCCTTCAGGGACCCACATGCTTTCAATTATTTTCTCTAATGGTTTTTGATGGAAAAATGACATCAGTGTTACCCTCGCAGCATCAGTAGCACAAAAATCACCAACATAATTTTATACCAAGCAAACAATCCTATCTACAAACTCTATTACTGCTATCCTGAAAGTCACCTCTAGGTGCAAAGTTTTAGCTTTTGCCCATTTTATTTCCCTTTGTTTTATTCCCTCTCATTATCCACACAAGCTTCTGCCATTTGCGTTCTAGTGCATTTCATGCCAAAGTCAAGCCTGATTATTGTACTGTCCTTGAGCCCATGGCAAAGAAGACTGCTTCAGTTGTAGCAGGGTCAATATCTTTCCCATGTGTCCCCTTCCAGTTAAGTTCAGATGTGCACACCCTCCTGCCTGTCCACATGACTTTGTAGTGAGGTTCTGGCAAATTTAGACTAAGAAGCATGAAACACATTCGATGAGTCCTGTTACCTTGGAAATCATGTGTCTTCTTTCCTTTCTAATATGCTTGGTGCCTGTGTTTCATTATTAGAGACTAGTACTTAAGTGAAAATGTAGAAAAAATAAACTAAAGCATTTGTATTGATTTCTTTTGATCTGGGTTCTCAGTCAAAGTGCAGGTCCAACACTTGCCATTTTCAGTATGCCTTTTAGCTGTTTGCCTCCTCTATTCCTGGTCCATGAATCTGGGCTCCTCACTTCCCACTACCATTAAAACGCTATTTCCTACTTTGTGTATTTCTATAAACTGAAAAGTCAGCAAAAGCTTTTCCCATATTTTTATTTACTCTTCAATTAAATTTAGACATGAGATAAACCTTATTATGACTTTGACCTGAAAATACCACAGGACCTGGAAATAAATTTTTTAAGTTCTGTTTGCTCTGATGTCCATATTGGTCCCAATTGAAACAGCTAAATTTAATTTTTTTCCAGAGGAAAACAACATATTTTCACCAGTTTTTATTCTTAAGTCCTCCAGAAGTTTTAAATCGATTTTTAAGGGGGAGAAACCACCAAGTACATCAGCAACAAACAAATGCCTTGTGGAATCACAAATACCTTCCTTGTAGCAGCTCCTCGGCTGTTGTGAAAGGGAACTTTGAAGAAAATCAGAGAACATTAGCGCTGAACAAGACCCCAGAACTGCTCAGAGCAGCTTTAGCAGACACACGAGGAAGCTGGGGTTTCTAAGGTATGGGGGTCTTCAACTACAGGAAAAATGCCAAGGAAGCAGATGGTGAGACTCAGCACCCACCTGACCCAGTCACGTTTCACAGTTGCCATCAGTAATGGAGACTGGGGAGAGGGAAGCCCCTAGAATCAACTTCATTTTAAAAGCAAAAAGCCTAATGCATAACAGAATGTTGGAATAACTTCCAATCACACAATGGCAGGACCAGATATGATTCTAGATCTATCGCCTTGCCTCTAGTTTATCAGCTTTCAGGTTCACAAAGCAGCAGAAAGAATTCCCTCTTCTTCCTTCCTTTTATGCCTCAGCAGGCAAAGGGCTTGCCACACAAATCTAGTGATCTGAATTTTGTGTGCAGGACTCACAGTGGATGAAGCGAATTGACTCCTCAAAGTTGTCTTCTGGCGTCCATGTAAAGTCCTGTCACTTCTGCACACACACACAAACACACACTCACACACACACACTCACACAGCCACACATGCACACATGCATGCACACACATGCATGCACACACAACCATATACTAATACTCATTAACTAATAAAAGGTTACATTATAAACATTATTTCATACTAGTACTAAGATGATTCTTGTGTTTTGTACTCACAATCTCACAGCCATGTAGTAGTTTTCTTGATACAAGAGATCACAGCATGCTTAATTCAAAAGCCAGTCAATCTGAGAGTCTGTAAGTCTTGATGTATCAAGATATTTTTAAGATTTGTAAAAAAATATATACAAAACAATGTGACTCTCCTAATTTTCTTGTTTGAAAAAAATAATTGTCATGGTCTTCCAGACCTGATAAAAGAACAAAAAAAGGCCTTAAGACTAAGTAATTTACATATCAAAGAATTCATTTCATACAGGTCTAGAGGCTGGACAGTCCAAGATCAAAGCTCCAGCAGGTTCAGTTTCTGGCTAGAGTTGCTCTCTCTGCCTCCAATATGGCGCCCAGTGTGGTGTCCTCACAAGGTAAAGGGGAAAAAGGGAAATGAGTGTGACTGTTTCCCTCATTCCTTGAAAAAGGCACCAATCTTATCCATAAGGCCAGAGCTCTCATGGTATGATCCCCTCCTAAAGAATCTACCTCTTGATATTGTTGCACGTGATGATGTAAGGTTCAACATGAGTTTGAGGGGGGACATGGGCATTCAAACTATAACAGTAATTGCTTTTCATTAAAAATACCTTTTCTCTGTTCAGAAGTAACTCGAGAAAAACGAGTCTTTTACTTTTTGTTCTTTGATGTGTATGAATGTTGTTTCTGCATGTATGTCTGTGCACCACATGCATGCCTGATGCCTGGGGAGCCAGAAGTCAGAGGTTAGTAGCAGATCCCCTGGAACTGGAGTTATGATTGGTACTAGGAATGGAACTTGAGTCCTCTGGAAGTGCAGCCAGTACTCTTAACTGATGGTCTCTCAGCCTCATGAGTATCCTTTTAAATGAATTAATAAATAGGTGTTTTAATTTCTCACATAGCAAAAGCGAATAGATCAAAAAACTATAATTTATTTTAACTAAAAAATGTATTTTTTCATACAATTCATTCTAATCTCAGTTTCTCCTCCTCCAAATGTTCCCTGGTCTTCCCCACCTCCTTTTTCACCCAAATCCACACACCCTTTCCCTTTCTCTCCCTCATTTTAGTGCAAATAGATTCTGTGAAGAAAAGTTTAACCATTGCTTCTCCAGAGTATCTACTATTAACTGCAGCTCTGCCACAGTGTGATTCTCTCTCCCTCCAATACCAGCTAGTACCAATAAGACACACAAGATTCAGTAACCTTAGTACCAAAGGATAATTAAGAAACAATAAACATGAAGAAATCTAGGGTGTAACTACAGTTGCTGTTTTCCCATATATATAGAATGGTAGGTGGTGGTTGGAGGGGAGCCTCACTTTAAAGGAAGTCCTTAGAACATCTAGCCTTAAAGCTTATAGAATGGTAATATATAGTTTCAAAACTAAGAAAAGATTATAGAGCAGGGTGGGCAATGGCAGGAAAATGGCTTGGTGGTTAAGAGTACTAACTGCTCTTCCAAAGGACCTAGGTTCGATTTCCAGCCCCTACATAGTGGCTCGCAACCATTTGAAATTCCAGTCCCAGGGGATCCAATATCATCTTCTGGCTTCCATGGGTACCATGCATGTATGTGGTACACAAACATACATGCAGGGAAAACACCCATACACATAAAATATTTGTTTTAATTCCTGGTTTTCTTCTTGGAAACTGAGATGCTTTTGTCACTATTGGTGACTATGGAGTAACTACAGAGTTGTATGACAGTGAGCAAATTAAGCATCTTAAAACTGACAATGCAACAGTCCAGTTTCTCCCATCACACACTGCCCCAATACATGTTTTAAATCTCCTTCCTCAACTGGAATGCCCAGGCCATCTTCCTGAATGCTGCTTTCTGTAGGAGAGATCTGACTATAGATCAAAAGCCCTCTCCATCCTCCTAAGTGCTTGGCCTTGCTTTTTCCAGAATTGGGTGCACTGATACAGGCCAGGCAAACAGTCATGAAGTTCATGCAGAGACTCTTGCACCTTGGAAAGAAGCAGGGTTAGCCAGTTCTTAGATGGATTTGGTTGGGCTTTTTACATCCTTTTGGCTGTGTGGAGAATGCCTTTAGCTTCCCATACAATCTCATTCCTCATCTACAAAGTAGTAAATTCTCATCGCTACTTCAGGGATTAGGTACCAATTCTGTAGTCACTCTTATTTTCCTAGCAACTTTCATAATGCACCAAGCTCATCAAAATTGCAGGAAGGTGTCTAGAGAAAGTAAATAGTAACTGCAGTCATATTGTTTAGGGTGTGTTAGGCCATTTTACACTATTATACATGTGTGGTCTTATTACTCCCAGGAGTCCTGTAAGCAACCTTGTCTACTACTCCCCTTCCCAACAAACAGCAACTTAGGCAGTGCAGCAGCTTGCTCAGACAAGTGATAGAGCCAGGGGGATTCTCTGCAGTCCAGAGACAAAGTTAATGCTCATAACAGTTAATGCTTCTAATGCATGTCATCAGAAAGGAACCATTGTGAAGGGGATAGTCAGATGACATCAGGCGTGAAATGCAGCCCCGATGAGGGATGGTCTTGATTCCTGGAAACTTTGCAAAAGTCACCACTGATAAGACTGATTACGTTTTCTCCTGAGTGGATTATTGTGTTTCTGCCCATCTCTCACTGGTACTGCTATATATTTTTTGATTAGAACAGCACCAGACACTATAATATCACTTTAAGTTCCACTCAGTGCTCCCTCCTTGGCCTTAATTCAATGGAAGAATGATTTACTTCCACACACAGCGTGTGCTCCTGTATATCAATGCCACCCTTACCCGCTCCCAGAAAGATTTAGTAGACACTATATATTAGAATAGCAATTATCACATAATGTCAGAACATTAAGCGTTTTACATTTCCCAAATGATACATGAATAATTTGAGCCCTCTGTGTACACAGCCCTAATAAATCAAACATTTAATTTTCAAACACTTTTGAAAGCTATAAACGCATCTCTTAACTTTAAAATGGTGTACAGACTTTTGCCTTGGAGCCTGATTTATCTCTCCTTAGATACATGATTAATTCCTGGTCCACAAACATGTGTGCAAATGCCTTAAATTTTTAATAATTTAGATTTACTTTAAATCATTCTCTAATATCAGAAAACACCAAATATTATTGGAGTACTCAAATATTTATGATCACAACAAAAGCTTTCCAGGCAAAAAGGAATTGGAACAATTGTGTAGTTAACTGGATAAAATTCGATAATGGCAATTGGCCATGAATTTTATTTCACTGACACAGAGTGTGTGAAAAACAAACAAAATGGAGTTGTTCTCATTGCCAACTCTAAGGAAGGCATGACTGAGTTTCATTGTTTGATATCATCCTGGTTTGCTTCTCTGTTACTGTGATAACCAAACCAAACACTAACCAAAAGTCACTTGGAGAAGAAAGGGTTTGTCTCTCAGGTTCCATCATCCGGGGAAGTCACAGCAGCCACTCAAAGCAGGAACTGAAGCAGAGATCATAGCAAAATGCTACTTACTGCCTTTCCTCTTCTACTGTGTTCAGCTTTCTTACACAACCCAGACTATCGGCCTAGGGAGAGCACTGCCCACAGTGTGCTAGGTCCTCTACTGTGATTAGTAACTAAGAAAACAACTCACAGACATGGCCACAGGCCAATGTGATGGAGCCAACTCCTCACCTGAGGTTCCCTCTCCTCAGCCCTCAAGTTGACAACCAAGATTAGCCACCGCAGACACTAAGGAAGGCTATATAAACTGAAGGTTTTTGTTTTACTCTCTTTCTTACACTTCATAGAAAAATATCCATCAGTGAGCTTGATCTGAGCATTGACACTATGGTGGGCCTTAAACATCTCCAAATGACACAAGAGTCCAGTTGGGAATCATACGAATAAAGTAACAAGAAAGTTTTCTTCCAATGACTTCTATCATTTGACCAAATGTCATACATTAATCAACACACTTTTTTTTTTTTTTTGGACCAAAGAAAGTGAAAGACATCTTGGAAATTCCCATATTCCAAATAGTGACACTTGGATATGGGAATTGTTTTATGCAAAGTTCCTCCTAGGCGGGTAAATCACAATCAAGAACCAGGTAGGCCTTACCAGTATAGAATCAACAGAACTTTTATTTTTAATTTTAGTTTTTGAGACAAGTTCTTTTGCTGAAGTCCAGCAGCCTTGAACCTGTGGCCTTAAGCCTGAGCTGAGTATGTGTCTGTGAGTTTGTAAGTGCTGGGGTAAGCTGGGAGGTCCAGGTTTTTGTTTTATATTGCTATTGTTAAACGTCACATAGTAACCGATTCTTTTCTGTAAAATGGCGAAACAGAAACAGTAACATTTAGAAAAGACTTTAAGGACAGTAGTTACAGTATCACCTGTAAACTTTTACGTTTAAATAAAAATCACATCACAAATATCAAAGCAAACATCTCACATCTACTTCAATAGTCCAAATTTAAATGATACAAATAAAATAAGGTCAGATTTCACAACATAGATAATAAGTATGCCCCAAAAGAGGAGATTTCAGAACTAGACTGAATAAGAAAGTGCTGGCTTCCAGGATCTCTAGTATCCCTCAGTCAGACTTGTTGAACTTGAAGGAAAATTTACATTAAAGTCTCTAAAACTTCCAAATAAGGTTTAAAATATTTTACCCAGAACAGAATATCACTTCCTAAGCTAGAAAATGGAGTTACCTAGAGTAACCAGTGACCAGGTAATAAGAAGGACCTCTATACCTGTGAGCCTTCACATCATGATGTGATGGGACCATTCAGGTTGGCTCACAGCTGCTAACTCTTACTACCTGCTTCACTAAAAAAACTTGGTACACATTTATGACACCCCAACTATGAAACAGGAGCACCAGTTAAGTACAAGACACCATGCAAAATGTCACCTCAAAAATATAAGGAAGTAAAAGATGCAGTCTCTTGTCCCAAGGATCTTAAATATATACTGGAGAAACAAGAACCAAAAGTCAAAATTGGAATGCACTGTAGATAGCAGCTGCCATCAGCCACTGAAATGACTCAAAGCTGTACACAGTATCAAATCAGTGGGATGGATGGTGGAGCAGTCAGGAACACAGAGACCACAGGAAGCATTTCAACAGAGGAGTTAATGTGAGGAATTGTGTTGAGAGGGATGAGAGCACACAGAGGGATGCTGGTATAACACTGAGATAATGAATGCAAGAAACAGCTATGGCAATAGCCTATCTGTCTAATATACACCTTAGGAAATAACTCGCAGAAGAGCATGAAGGAAAATGGCTGTGATTTTGAAAGGGATGGAAAGGGCAGGAAGAAGAAAGGACAAGCAAAATCTATTTGAGTAATAAAAATGAACCATTTGGCCAAAGCTAATATTATGTATAATATCAATAGGTATTTGTGCTTTTCCTAAAATTTGAGCTGTGAATTTGTCTTTGGACATCAACAAGTCTACAAAAACCTAGTCAGTGTTTATTATGAGATTGCTGAACTTGGTTAAATATTAAAGATAAGAGACCAACAAGATGCCTAAATGAGTAAAGGCTCTTGTGCCTAGGCTGGCAACCTTAATTCAATCCAAAAACCCACTTAGTAGAAAGAAAAAAATATGCATATACAAGCTGTCCTATGACTTCCACATGCATGTTTATGCATGTGCACACACAGAAACACATGCACAATAAATGTAAAAAATAGAAGAAAGTATAAGATGCTTATAATCTCAATGTCAGAAAGATATGCCTAGATGAAAATAAATACACTACTTAGAACAGTGCAGACTCAAAATGTAACCTTTTCCAATGGTGGCTATATTTCCCACCTACAGGTTTTTTTATCCAGTATGACATATCGTCATCAAGAGCTGGAAAGTTACTTGGACCTGGTGGCTGCTTTGACCCATGGAATGCTTCACACGTTCCATTGTTTCAGGCAGCCCTTAGCTGGGCTGTGAGCCTCTACTTGTTGAATTTTGGAAGCCAGTTACCATGTAAGAGCAGTGACCCTGTGTGAAGTCCAAGTTCACCTGGGAAGAACCTGAAGAATGAGGCAGCTAGAAAACAAAACAAGTTAAGAAGCGCCAAGGAATCAGGCATGTGTGTCTGGGAACCAGGCATACGAATCCGGAAAACAGGCACGTGCAACCAGGAGCCAGGCATGCGTTTCCGAGAATCAGGCATTTTCTCAGCTAGCCCCAAGTTATGCCTCATTGTTTAGACCTAAGTCCAATTTGAAATTGCCCTGACCTACAAATCACAAATGAAATAAAATGCACATTTTAAGACCCTAAATGCTGAGGTTATTTGTTTCACAGAAATAAAACTGGACAATGACTGCACGCTCAGTGATGGAGACGGTGATTACATGGTCATTGCCAGATATAAGCATCTTTATTTGTAATAGGGAAAATATTAAATTCTCCCTTTTCAACAGAAGTCTTTATCTAAAATAGTACACACGGGGCTGTAATAGCTAACCAAGATGTACTGGCTGACAAAGATATATTCTGTTGAAGGCTGTAATAACATGACCCCAGGTTCAAAATGACGGGAGAAGGCTTCTGTCTGATGGGAAAGGCACTCACAGGGGAATTGTGTGGTTTTATTTCTAGCTCTTTGATCAGCATGCATTGGAAACAGCATCGAAACAGAGGAGAATACAGCGGAGATCTAGTGATCATGGCCCCACAGAGGCCATGCTTCAGTTTTACTCAATTTAAACGAAGTGAGCAGGGCATTTGTACCATTTGCAGCTATCACAGAGAGAAAGTGTGCCTGAGGCATCCCCTTGGAAGAGCTTTGACAGCAAGCTGGCCTAGAGTCCTGGAACAGGCAACAAGCCCCAGAGGAGGTGGATGCCAAGAAAAGGTTGCGCAGAAACTGGAGAAAATCTCTTCGGTCCTCAGAGGATCATAGTTGATGGGAACTTGGTGATGATTCTAACAGTAGTCTGTTGCCTCATTATCTGTGTGTTCTTAAGTCTGGCGTACAGTGTAGCCTTTTATAAAGTGCTATGCATGGTGCTTAAGGCCACCATTCTAGAATCAAGTGAATTCAGTTTGAATACAGATCTGCCACATGCTAACTTGAGACTCTGAGCATACTGCCAGTTAGAGCCCAGATAGCCAACATGGCAGCCATAACCGCACTCCAGGGGTAGCCATTCTGAATGCAGAGGCCCTGTATGTGTGAAATACACACACAGTGTCTAAGTGTGAGTATTCAAAAACTTTGTTAGTATTTATGCACTGGTTACCTGTGACATTTCAGGTACTTTAAGAAAAATATCCAATAAGTTAATTTTGCCTTCTTTTTGATTTTTTTAAAATATGGATACCAGTGCTGAAAAAAAAAAAAAAAGGCTCAGTGGTTAATGTCACGTGTTGCTATTACAAAAGAACTGGATTCAGTTCCCAATAATGATATGGCAGTTCACAACTATCTGCCAGGGGTTTTATCACCCTTCTCTGGACTCTTCAGGCACCAGGCACACATGTGATACACATAACATAATAAAATAAATAAATAGATAAATAAACAAATAAGAATACCATAAACTCCAAGCACATATGTGGTACACTTAACATAAATAAGTAAATAAATGAATGAATGAATAAATTAATAAATTAATAAAATACCATAAACTCCAATTCATATATGTATGTTGTATTTCTGCCTTAAAGGGATCATAATAAACTCAGCTTGGGATAAAGTTATCCATTGGAAGTGCCTTATACATGACTTGGTTTACAGGAAACACATCTTCCCTTCATCCCTCTTCCCAATCTTGGTTCGTTCCTTCTTTCCTTCCTTCCTCCTTTCTCTAGTCATCTATTTATCCAGTAAACATTAATTATGCCTGGCATTCTTCCAGGTGTTTGGATAACAGCATTGAGAACAAACAAGAAACAAAACAAAATTCTCTCTCTCTCTCTCTCTCTCTCTCTCTCTCTCTCTCTCTCTCAATGATAGAATTATTTATTTACTCGATCATTATTCATGTAAGGCAGTGTGCTTGCTCAATAATTCTGATATATTCTACTGTCTTCCGTTCTTAGGTAACACTTCATGGAAATGTTTGTTGCTGTCCCTTGCTGTTAAATTTGCCTGTGGAGAGCCCGGCTGTTAGAGATCACAGGAAGGTCACAGGAAGGTAAATCTTCCTGGGAATAGCAGGAGGCCCAACTGCAGTAAACATGGCAAATGCTGACCTTGTAAATCACAAAGCAAAATGCAGGAAGAGTTCAGAAAGGATTGGTAGAAGACAGCAGATTGGTGGGGAAAGTAATTAAGACAAAAGTGGAATGCAGCGTAGTGGCCTGCAAGATGCCCAGGGGTGAAAGAGACCAAAAGGGACCAGCATTCAGCCCCTATGATTCATAGCAGAACAGCAAGCAGGAGCGACTCAGTCTTCCATGTTAATGGCTTTTGCTCACATGCATGTGTATCTGGGGAATCCATCTTCCCTTTTCCATGCTATCTGGTAATTAGGAAGACAGTTTCCAGAGAAGCAAATACCCAACTAAGCCTTACACAGACAGTTCATACCAGTCACCTTGTGATGAACTTGAACCTCTAATTTGCTCCCTCAAGTCTGCATCTGTCTGACTCACCCCAGTCCTTTCTGACCCCTTCCACGTTGTTACCCACATTGTAGCCAATGGCACAGACTCCTGGTCTAATGCCTTCCCCTCCCCAGTTAACCTCCAAATCACTTCCTATTGCTCTCATAATAAAGACCAAGATCCTCTGTGAGATATAATGATCTTGTGCCCACCTCATCCACTCCACAGTGTGCATCTGGGGGTTACTCCCTCATATGTTCTATCACAGTACAATTGACATGAACTGGGGAGATTATTTGAGAAATTTCTCTTCTCTTTGTATGTGGTGACCACAGAAAATAGAAACTTTGTATTCTCTACTCACTAGGAGGTCACATCATTTAGCACAGGATCTGACATGATAGGTATTTGTTAAATATTTCTTTCATCATTTATCCACAAACGTTTGTGTGAGATAAGATAAATACATGCAATGTAAATATTGTTTCCAGGTGAGCATGGTACATGGTAAGTACTATATAAGTGACTCTTTTGTTGTTGTTGTTACATGAGTTGGCTTTTAATTTTACTCCACCTAATGGGTTTTCAATGTTCTCCTTGTCCTGTACAAATTCTGAGGTTTACACACTTGATCCCTGTATTAGTCAGGGTTCTCTAGAGGAAAGGAATTTGTTGAATGAATCTTCAAATATATGTATTAGACTATATTTTTTGGAATAGATTTGTTAGATTTGGCTTACAGGATGTGGTCAAGCTAGTCCAACAATGGCTGTCTACAATGTCGACAACGCAATGTCCAAGAATCCATAAGTTATATAGTTCACAGAGCACATATCACCCAGGAGCCTAATAAAGACTTCAAACAGCATCCCTATCTGCCACTGACGCCCCAAGTACCATCAGGTTTGCAAGAACATATGGTCCAAATGATAGAGCAGCCTTCTGTTCCTGGACCTACTCAAAACTAGCAACTTTCTGAGTCTAGGTATATGGGCTGGAGTAACACACTCAAGTGAGGAATGTGCAGCCTCCAGAATCCAAATAGGACAACCAATCGTTTTTCTATCTTGAAGGTGAGAGGAACCAAGTGCAATAACTCAACCTTCACCTTAGAAGGAGAGTTGGCCTTGTCAACTGAAAGCAAATTGCTTCTAGTGAACCTTATGGGCAGATACCAAAAAATAGGCATTTGCTAGATCAGGAGCCATTTACCATGTACGAGGAGATGTGTTAATATGCTCAAATAAGGAAACCATATCTGATGCAGCAGCTGCAATTGGAGTCACTGTCATTCCCCACAATCTATCTGTCTTCTTCACTGGCCAGATAGAAGAGTTAAAGGGGGATGTGGTGGGAACCATCATCTCTTTCAAGTCCTTGATTGTGGCACTAATCTCTGAAGTTCCTCCAGGCATATAATACTGGTTTTTACTGCCTTCCATAGCCTTTCCAAATATAATAGCTCTCACTCCACATCTCAGAGAACCAACATAAGAATTCTGCAAACTTCGAAGTATGTATCTATCCTAGTTATACCTTTGGGATGAGTTTGGTGACCAATTGGACCTACTGTGAATTAGACTTCAGCCAAAACTCCATTAGTCACCTGACTTTCATAAGTCCCTGCCTTAACTAGAGGACAACAATGTCTCTTGGGGTCTCCTGGAATCAGCATCAATTAAGAACCGCTATCTAATAGACTCTAGAAAGTCTGATTGTTTCCTTTACCCCAGTGTACAGTTACCCTTGTCAAGGGCTGTCAGTCCCTCTGGGGAAGGACTGGGAAAAGACTAACAGTAAAGCTCTTATATATTTTATCAAGGCTTTTTTTCAGGAGAACCTGGCTGTCCCTTTATTCAAGGGATACTGGGACTGCAAGCTGGCTCAAGTCTGGAAATTGGTTCATGACTGGAGATACCCCATAATCCCAATGAAGCCTTTCTTTCCTTTGTTTGAGAATTTTTCCACTTATACATATCAAACAAAAATGGCATAGACATCTTATCTATTTCACACCTGGAAAGACCGTGGTTGATTAGCCAGCACCAAGGCCCATATGTGTCATGCCACCATAAAATTTACTTTGCCTGTGCTGCTCAGGTCAAGCCATTATGGACATTGTTTTATCTATGTTGTTCATTACAGTAACTATGATCACCTTGCCTTTGACAATTCAATGCTGCCATCTGGTCCCTTGCTACCTTAGGGCTCAGTTATACCCACTGCATTTAATTTATCCAATTGAGAAGCAATGTTCCCAACCGTAAGTTCTGGCACAAGAAAAAAAAAGTGACCGCAAAGCTCTTCAAATGAACTGATGCCTCCCCCATCACCATTTTGTGCCTTATAAGGTTTAATGAAGGGCATGTATTCTGGGTCTTTCTATTGTGGAGGATTGGGTTTCACACATCATACCCACTCTGGCATTGCAATTTCCCTGAGCTTTGAGATCTTTCATCATTGGGATATCAGGCATCTCCAACTCCTTTTCAGAAAGCTAAATTTTGACAAATGCTTCAGTCAACTATTCAAACTTTCAATACCTTTGTTGAACTGTGAGAGTTTCCATATTAAACCTAGAATCTCCACCCAGTGAGCCCATATCCATAAACTCAGCCTGATCCAGTTTTATGTTTTTTCTACTAATATCCCACACCCTTCAGATCCATTTCCACACATATGCTCCAGACTTCTGTTTGAACGGATTGGTAAACTCATTAAGCTCTTTAGTAGTGCAGTGCATTGCCTCATGGACTATACTTTCTACATCCCATTTGAGAGTCTGTTTGGCCTTAAGTCTAGTAATAGAGTTAGAGGCAAATATTGGTAGGCCCTGAGGGATATCAGTATTGTCTTGCCTGGCATATTCTTCAGATAAAGTCACTGCTGCTCTAGTAGACCCTGAAGGATTAGTTTCCTCAGTCAAAAATGGAAGAAGCAATAGTTCAAGGACATAGGGTGAAAGTACATCTGCTGAGATAGGAGAGATTACATCCTCTGGTGAGATAAACCCTAGAGAATCTGAGGGTTCAAACTTCTCAGTTTCAGTTGGGTACTCCCACACATCTCCATTCCAAGTTACAGGGTCTTGTTGTTTACCAATTGATACCAATTAACTACTGACAACCTCTGCGGCTGGGACTTGAATTTTCACTGTAATTCAGCCAACCTTATAACGAGGCTTCAGGTTGGTTCTCCCACAGCTTGCATTCTGTGCTCGCTGTAGAGAGATTCTCTTCCAGGGCACACTTAGGGTACTGTAGTCAGTTTATGTGCATCTGGGGCCAGTTAATATTATCACTGAGGTCATTGTCCTTCACCCTATGCTGAGATGATGGACAGTGTTAATTTTATCACGAAGTTTATTCTTTTCCTTTGACATTTTAGCCCAAGATGCTAGGGGCAACTGGCCAGCTCCATCATTTTCCCTATTTTTCCACAAACTTTCAAAAGTTTTATAGATAAGGTCACCAAATCCATTGCCACTACAATTGGTGAAGCAGAATAATCAAATGCATTTATCTCAAGTGTGTAAAATAGTTCACACAGAGCACTTTTAGGATTCTCCAAGCTTCCAGAACTGAAGAGGCTTCAGTCACTGTAAGTGTTGGCATGTTGAAAAGCCTATTTCAGATACTTTGAAAATTCATCCTTGGGTTTCTGTTGCTCTAGAACCACTCCTGGTTCTATGGTCTATCTAAGAAGGCTATCTACCAACAGAAGTTCCAAGAATCCAGTAACTGTTCAGTCTGTGAAGCTGATATCTCAGCTGCATTTCAGTATTTCAAAGAAGGCTCTAATGCCAGTGAAGAAATGGACTTGATAACTTGATAGCTGTAGTGAAAGCAAACAAAGAGAGAGCAAGCTTCCTTCTTCCGTGTCTTTTATAAAGGCTGCAAGCAAAAAGTATGGCCCAGATTAAACGTGTATCTTCCTACCTTAAAAGAGCTAGATTAAGGGTTTAATCTTCCCACCTGACAGATCCATTCAGATTAAAAGTGGTTCTTCCAACTTCAAATGACTTAATTGAAAAAAATCCCTACCAGGTGTGCTCAGCCTTTGGGGTTTAGTTAACTCCAGATACAGTCAAGTTGACAACCAAGAATAGCCATCAGTCCCCAAAAGGATTCCCAAGATGTCCTCTTTTCATTGATTGTCATTAAGGCCACAGGTAATGATGGGTGAACACCAGATACCAATCAGAAGCTAAATAATCTAGTCATTAGTATTTAGCGAAGAACATTATTTAAGTTAAACACAAGTAGTTACTATATATTACAATTATAATATGATCAGAGAAAAATCACAAAAAATCAAAACAATAAATATAAAGCAAAAGGCTCTGAGCCCGGCGATTGGTTAGAATCACCCAAGCAAAGCTAGACATGAACAGGGTGTTTCTGTGTGCTACTTCCTGAACTCCTATTAATAAGTAGGCATTACAATCTCATTTGACAGAGGAGTCTTAAAAAGAATTGACTATTAAACAAAAACAGAAATAGACATTTCCACAAGGAATACATATGAGTAGCCAATAAGCACATGAAAAGATGCCCAACTGCATGAGCCATTAGGGAAATGCAAATCACAAAAGTGGGAGAGCACTTCAGTCTCTCTCTTACGGCAGCTATAATGACTTTCAAGTGGAAAATAATAAATGTTGGAGAAAATATGGAGAAGTCAGAATTCTGAAGCACTGCTTGTGGGGGTGCTAAAATGGTTAAGCCATTTATGAAAGCAATCTGGCAGCCCCTCAAATGATCAAAACCATTTCATTCCTAGGTATACGCCCATAAGAGATGAAAACGTGTACAGAAAACCTTTACAGTATTATTCATGACAATAGTTGTAATAACCAAGAGATGTAGAGGATCCAAATGTCTACGAACTGATAAATGGATAAGGAAAATGTAACATTTCCAAACAATGAAACATTATGAACCACAAGTAGCTATCAAGTTTTAATGCATGCTACCACAGAGACAAACCTTGAAAACACTATGTTAAGAAGAGAGGCAAAAATATTGCATATTCTATGATTTCATCTAAAATATCCAGAACAGTGAAATCCATAGAGACAGAGTGGTTGCTTAGGACTGGGGAAGGTTTTGGGGCTGTGGAAATGACACCAGGGTTTCTCTTTAAGTCATAAAAAAATAAAACTGATTATGATAAAAGTCACACATATTTTTATATATACCAAAAAACCCACTGAACCATAAAATTTAAGTGTATGAATTATATGGCTTGTGAATAAAATATCAAGGAAGTTATTTTATGTGGTTGAAGTCGTAGAAACCATGAAAGCTGTGATGTCCCAGCACTTGACAGGTCTTTGTTCTTTATTTCATCTTAATAAAGTTTTATTCCTCAATTGTGACAGCTGCTGCTCTATTGACTGTCATTTCAGTAATACTCCTTAACACCTGTAGGATACATTAACAGTACAGTTCCCGGACTTGTTCTGCTTGATAGTTTCCCTGTTTCTTTTCATTCCATCCATTTGGTTTTCTCCACAAAGTACTGAATTGTTACAGTAACTAATAAAATGAGCCTTTAAACAACGCTCTTCCAAGTGGACCCTATGCTGTAGACAGCAGGTGTTTATGTAGAAGCCATTATTTTCACAGTTCCTTGGGCAGGCTGCAGAAGATGCCTGCTGTTTGTCCCCGGATCTGAGCTGGGTGTTTGATGAGAAAAGACAAGATTTCCATTAGTAAGGAGCTAGGATTTAAGTTCCATCTCTACCCCAAGGGCAGATGTGTGGGATCAACTTCACATCTGGGTCCAAGTATCTGTTCAGTGGCCTAAGAGCACTGTGCTTTTTTTTTTTTTTTTTTGCCATGGTCTCTGATGAGGTGACCAAAACCAATCCCATCTACAGATAGTTCCAGAAAGTTACTTTAGTGAGATGTTTGCCTGAGGTGGTTAAATGAGAGGCAAGAAAAAGTAGTAAATGACCTAGAAGTTGTTTTCAAATCCAGTTCTAAAATCTGTGTCACAAATTTTCCTGAAGATTCAGGAAGGAAACTGGGATTCTGCTGGGCCTGTTCATTAATAATCCCTCCAACCAAGCTTCTTTGTTTCTTGACCATGTATATTATATAATTATGTATATTATATATAATAGGCACCTTTTTTTTATCCCTTTTGCTACCACCAAGTGTATCAGTTAGGGCTCTGCTGTGGTGTTAAAACACCAAAAGCTGCTTGGATAGGGAAGGGTTTACTTCACCTCACAGATTACTGCCCATCACTGAGGTAAATTAAGGCAGGGACTTGGGTAGAGAACCTGGAGACAGAAACTGATGTCGAAGCCATAAACAAATGCTGCATACTAGCTGAAGCCTCTTCCTTTCCATATCATTTGTAAACACTCTGCCCAGCGGGGACACTAGCCCCAACAATCTGGGCCTACCCGCATCAATCCTTAGTTAAGAAAATGCACTACAAATTTGGCCATAGGCAGATCTTATAGAGCCATTTTCTCAATGGAGAGTCTCTCATTCCAAATTCTAGCATCAGTCAAGATGACATAAACTAACCAGGACACCAAGCATAGTATTTACTTTTCTTTTGTATAAGTCTCATGGGCTCTCTGAGGAAAATACATTCACTAGACAGAAGTTGAAATGTTAACACAATATTTGTCACATAGCAAATAGAGTTGAGACATGAAAAAAGACAAAACTCTTCTCTAGTAGGACTCCATCTTCTCCCCAAGTGTCAGGATGACCCTGGAATAGGCCCCAGAATGCTATGTCATACTGACAAATGATAAACTTGTTCTTTGAAGTGTGCCAGTAAGATTCAAGTGGGAAGATTATGGCTTTTTTTTTCCCTGCTGCAATGGATAATGTACAGTTAAGAATTTACCCTGCTTTGAGGAGCTGGACCTAGACCCCCTACACATTTGTAGCAAATGTGTAGCTTCGTGGGTCCCTAATAAGTAGAGTAGGGGGACCTGATCTGTTCCCTGCCACTGGATTCCCTTCCCCCTACCGGGACTGCCTGGTTGGGCCTCAGTGGAAGAGCATGTCCCTAGTCCTGCTGGGGCTAGATGTCCAGGGTGAGGTGGTACCCAAGGGGGCCTCACTTTTTCTGAGGAGAAGGGAATGGGGCAATGGGGAAAGAGATTTGTAAGGGTGGGACTGGAAAGAGAGGAGGGAGGGGGGCTGTGATGGGGATATAGAGTGAATAAAAGATAAAGAAAGAAAAACAGTTTACTCTGCCTTCAAAGAAAGTCTAGCCTTTCATTGTAAGAACATCATGCCTGAAAGAACAGCCCTTCCTTTTCTTCAGTCACCCTGCCTATCCTGGGAAGGTGATTTAGGATAGTTACAGGCTGTGCCAGGGCCTTAGGGTAGAAGCTTGCCACATCACATGATAGCAAATTGACTTGCTGTGGGGCTTTGATGTCCATCTACCTTCAGAAGGGTGACCTCCACACTGGAGGTGGAGGTCAGCCTGGTGAGCTATTCATCATGATAGAGCACCCAAACACTGAGGCACCAGGAAGCTGCCCTGCTCTGTGTTCATGGTCATATGGGGATGCCAGTAGGATAAGACCATCTGACTCCTGAGAAGAGGGTAATGGAGAAGCTTCATGTCTCGTTCTGATCCAGAGCATTGCTCTATGCATCTCTTTCTTTGGCTTGATTTAACATTGCCTTTCCATGGTTTTTTTGGTTTTTTTGTTTTTTGTTTTGTTTTAAATGTAATGAAGAGTATGTAAGTAATGAGTTGTCCTTTTATTCTAGAACAATTTTACTCATAGGAAAGCTTCAGAACTTTTCCCAAACTCTGTTCTAGAAGTGAAGGTAGTCTTAAGTGAACTGTGTTCCCTCTGACTGTGCAATCGTCTTCCCTAGGCAATAAGTCAGGGCACAGACAGAGCTGGTGGGTTTGAATCAGGGAGACCATACTGTCTAGTTTGGCCTGCCTCAGAGCTGACTCTCCTCTTTCACTCTCTCCTGGATTCTCAATGGCTACTTATTTCTCTCACATTTTCTAACTTCTCTGTCAGCTGTTCCACTTTACCAAAATTTAGAAAAGGCCAAATGGTATAAATGATGACTAACATCCCAGAGTGTTCAGATTTTGACTGATAGGTTAGCTAGCTAAAGGCACCTCACTGCTTCAATTTGAAACTTACTTGGCCAGCTGCTGGCTGTATAATCTGTCTCCCCATTGTTCAATGGGCACTAAGAGTGACTGCCTCTTGGGGTGCTTATAGAATGAAGCAATCTAATCCTTTCAAGTAATTAAAATAGTGCTTGCCCTTAATAGGCACTTCATTAACAGTAGACAAATACATTCACTCCTATGTTTTACTAGAACCTTGTCCTTGGGACAAAGTTGTTTGTGTTATCATCTGGAGTCAGAGTAGCCTAAGATCTGGACTGAGAAAGTAGCACAAGAGTAAGTTCATGATTACCAAGGAAGAAGTCCTGGGCTCAATCCTCAGATCAAACTCAAAAAAGTAAATAAAAAGTGAATCACTTGTAGCCTACATATCTGAATCACTCAAAGGGGAATGTCATGACATGGTTCATTTTACTACGTGCTGATAATTAGACAACCCCACCTACAAAAAATATTATTGCTAAAATTCAAAACACACAATTGAACCTACTTGTGTCTGAGTCTAACTGCCATCTACAGTCAGTATGGAGTTTAATGGAAAAATTCTAATCAAAAAGAGGAAATTGAAGCTGTAGACATTCTTGGGTTTTGTCTCTTTCATCCCTAGTTATTTCAGTTTCAGCAGCAAGCTTCCTGAAAATGTAGACAGTAACAGCCTATCTGGTATCTGCTGTTAGAACTTGAATCTCAATAATATCCAGGGCAAACTAACTGACTGTTAACATTAATGTATAAAGCCCTGGTCTCTTTATTCACATACCAATACCATAAAGAAAAAGGAAAACCCAACTGAATAGAAAGACTTTGGACATATAGCCATCTAAAGGCAGCATTTGGGAGTCCTGAGTCTAGACTGAAACAAAACAGCCAGAGAAAGATGTGCTGTTAGATAACTAAGGAAATTTGAATGTAAATAAATATGAGTTAATATTACAGAACTATTTTAGGGATGTGACAACCCTAACAATTATGTAAAAATAAAAATGATATATATTTAAATCATTACCCATGAAGTAACCTGATATGCAGACCTGAATACATCAGAAAAATGTTAGTGAGAACAGAGATGAAAGACAAAATGTTTCTAATTGTTAGAGCTGAATAATAGGTACATGGTGTTTTATTACTCCATGTTAATTTTATGATAACTTAAAATTTACATATAATATATCAAAATACTTAATAAGTAATATGTATTAATTAATAATAAACTATTAAAATTTCATTAAACATAATCACCTAGAATGCCTATTAAATAAGTTTTTGAGGTCCCCAAACTCATGTAAATGTAGTATGGATGAGCTGATTCAAAGATGGAAGGTTCTGAGTGAACATCCTAGCTGTTTTGATGCCTCAGGAAATTTCCTACTCTGCTTAGGAACAAAAACTCCATGTCCTCTGTGATCCTAGCCTTCCCAGGCTCATGAAGCCATGTTTAAATTTATGTGAGTTAAGAGGCAATCTTTGTCAGGCAACTTAATGAATGTTGTTTCTGGTTCTCTGTTCCAGATCTTCTGTTTGGTGGCACTGTGTCCACTTGCCCCACGGGAAAAAAATAAGAAAGGAAAAAAAGGAGGGAGGGAAGGAGGAAGAAAGGCAAGAGAGACAGACAGACATGGAGGAAGGAAGAAAGACCTTTATGAGATTGGAAGTCCTCTTCAGAACCACAGTTACAGAAACTGCCATTTTCAAAATGCCCTCAGGTAACTCTCAGCATCCAAGTCCTTCAAGTGAGCATGCATTTCCAATCTCACATATGTAATAATTCACCCTGGCCAGCCATTGCCACTGCCCATCCAGTAGGGGAGATTTACAGACTTCTCTCCTGTAATATGCCAGGGTCAGCACTGGGAAGACCTAAGACAGCTTAAGGATGAAAACTGTGCACATAAAATGAGACACAAAAGTCCCCCCTCTCCCAGGTGATTGTATGGAAAGGGGAGAAGTCTCCAGTGGTTCTGTGTCTCTCATGGTAGACTAACCTTTCTATTTGACTTTAGGGTTTTGTTACTTTTGTTTTGTTTTGTGAGACAGGGTAATCGGTTCTTATTTAGCCCAAGTTAGGCTTAAATGCCTTACAAAGTGTAGAATGACCTTGAACTCCTGATCCTCCTGCCTCCACACACCTCTACACATGGATGTATGCATGACACTGGGCCTTTTTAGTTGGCTTTTACATGGATTCTTTACTTGAATCTCAAAAGCTTAGGGAAAACTGAATTTCTCTTTTGACCAAACTGAAATGACAAATGACAATTCTTAACTCCCTTTTGTAAAATGGGAATTTTATTATTCGGCATGCCAAGGGAAACAAAGGGAAAGGCGAACCACTTTCTCTTTTTCCAGGAAAGTGACCAGTTGTGCATGGCAGAAAACTCATCACTCTGGGGGGCAGCAGGCCTGCCACCTCATGTCCATTTTCATTCATCACCCTGAGCCACAGCCAAGAGGATAAGAATTGCCGATTAGACCTTGCTTCTCCCTGAGAGTCCTCCATGAATCTGAAGTCTCCATCTTATTCAACAACTATAATTTATCTTCCTGTTGTTTTTTTCTAACTCTAGATTGATATACACATATTGACTAACTAGATAAGCTGAGAGGGACAGGAGAACCCAGCACTGTCTTGCTAAGCTTGAGGCTCAAACATAAAAGATGAGCCCCTCACTGGCTCCTGGAGAATTGGCTCCTTATTGGCAGGATAACTGCAGATTTATTAGGAGACTGAAGGATGCTATTAACATCCAGGCAGATTTAGAAAGAGAACAGGAGTAGGTATTTCGATGAGTTTTAAGAAATCAATTACTTAGAAGAAATTTCTGTATTCAAAAGATCAAACCCAGCTCATAAGCATTTTAGCATGTTTTACACTGTTGCTTCTCTCAACTCACCACCTTCCCATCTGCCCTACCTCACAGACCAGTATCCCGCCCCCCCCACATAAATAAAATATATTTTTATTTTTAATTGTGTGTATATGTGGATGTCTACGAATGGGTATGTACCTGTGAGGGCAGGTGTCAGGAGAGTCCATAAGAGGGCATCATATCTCCTGGAGCTGGAGTTACACGTGGCTGTGAACCCCTCTATGTAGTGTCTGGAAACTGAACTCAGGCCCTCCATAAGAGTAGCACAGGTTTTAACCACTGAGACATTCTGCTGAACCCTATTAGTAAATGTCAGCCTTAGGTTTACATATATAGTTATGCATTTGATCAGTCCTGAGGCTTCACACGTCTGAGAAAACTGAGAAAGGACCTCTCAGTTCTGCTCCTGGTGCTCAGCACTCATCTCTAACTTTGCACTTTAACACAAGTTGTAAATGGCAGGGATTCTGCTCACATTCATGTTGAGTTTAAGTCCCTGAGTGTCTCTGATGCTCAGAATCAATGCCTTTCTACATATAATACATAGGAAATGAACTTGGGCACCTACAGAAATGATTGCACTTATATTTTTTATCACTTAAGTTCAAATACTGCTCTAAAATTATATTGCATATGTGGTGCATTTGCATGCTTATATGTATATGTGCAAATGTTCATATGTGTTCATATGGAGTGGAAGCCACAGGTTGTAGTGATACTGTCATACGTCTTGAATATCCAGAGCCACCAGAAGTTGGGAGAAACTGTTAGTCTCAAAGATAGGAGGGGAAAGACCACTGACCCAAACCATCATGGGCATCATACCCATCCACAGACATCCATGTATACACATAATTTAAAATACAATATTAATATATAATATTAATATAAATATAATATTAATTATATTTAATTATAATTATAGTAATCATATTATATTTAATATAAATATAATATTAATATAAATGCTAGTCTGTGAGGTAGGGCATCTGGGGAAGGGTTAGGTTGAAAGCAACAGCTGTGTAAAATATGCTAAAATGCTTATAAGCTGGGCTTGATCTTCTGAATAGTGATTATTACATTAATTAAAGTAAGCAATTACTTAAAGCAAGCTTTTTTATTTGTGTTCATGGGCTGCCTCTCCCTATGGGGTTTAAGAGGTCAGCACTGAATGTGAGAAAGGCAAGACTTTTATAGCTCAAGGGTAAGGGGTTTCCAAATGGGAGATTTGGCAGGCAAAATAGTGGGGCTACGGGATCAGAACATAAGCATAAAAAGTTAGCCCTAACAACCTCTTGACACAAAGACTTGGTGGCAAGATGCTCATAACAAGGTAGTCATAATCATAACAAAGTGGTCATATTACTTTTTGAAACAAAAAGAGAGTTGAAGATGGTTATAAACAACTTGTTGAAACAAGGACATGATTATCAATTCTGGAAGGAGCAGTACAGAACCATTTATAGTTAAGGTTATAAGTAGGGTATAGCCCAATCCTTGAAAACGAGAACTTTAATCATAAACAGGAATGAACATGGTTTGTCTTTACTATAAGATGGCTGTTAAGCCTAAGATGGAGGCAGGCTGGTTCTTCAAAACCAGAAGAAATCCTCCCCTAAAATCTTCAAGAAGGAACCAAACTTCCAGCCTCTTGGCTGGGCATTTATAGACTCAAGAGCTAGGGAAGAGTAAGTTTCTGTTGCTTTCAAGGCCAGTTTTCCATAGCAGCTCTAGTGATATACTGAAGTCAGAAAAGTAAAATATGAATATCACCTATTATTTTCAAAGACAATCATCATTCATACTTCCATGCAATTGGCTTACATCCTGTAAGTTCCATTGCTTCAGTGTCCTATTTGAAATCTGAAATGTCTCAATATTGTAAAGAAAGGTTTCAAAGATGATAAATTGATCAGACAATTCTGTTACCTATAGGAAATTTATCAAGCAGATGCACCATACTTGGTAATTATTGAATTTTGACATGGAAAATGAAGTTGATTTCCCTTGCCAAGATACTAGGAGAGCCTTTCCGTACATGAACAATAACACAGATGGATTTTCACATGTTAAATAATTTAAAACCTTAAATTTGTATGACATTCTCAAAAAACTTCTAGATAGCAATGAAATCTTTTTGAAAAATGTATAGCTTTTGTGTTTCATAAATAGTAGGTGAAGAATAGATCATAAGCTAATATTTTTCACCTATGTGTTTTGACATGCAAGCTGTAAACAGACAACCTGTACTATATTTCTATGTAACCCACAATCCATTGACACTGGAATTGCTGGTGGCCAGTTGCCAGTCTTCCTAGTGGAATAGTCACAGGTTTAATGTCATTTGATTCAGGTTATCAGTTACATAAAAAATATAATTAGCTGATTCTTTTTATTACCCCTTTAGTCCCTCCCTCCTTTAGCCCCAACTGTAAAAAAGATCAGATGATTTATGGTCAAGTAAAATCTTTCCAGATGTTTTGGGAAGTCCAAGAATATGTATCTTATCTCTACCCACTATGAGTTTAAAGAATCAAAATTAACCTTTCCATGTCAAAACAAACCCCTTTGTTGGACTTGAAAGAACTCTTAACTCCTTTCCAGGCTAAAGGAAAAGTGCTACATTTCTCATATGAATGGGCCCACTGGCAATTGCTTAGTGCTGCCAAGTATGGAGTCTGGAAACATCTCAACAGAGAGCTGAAAAAAAAAATGGTTTCCAATATAAATGAATCTTAATGAACTTCTCACACTCAAGAGGGATAAATAGACTTTTACCCTCACAGCTCTTTATATCTTCCAGTCTGAGGAATCTAGCCAACATCTCTGTCATGTAATGCCAAGTAGACTTCTTTCATTATGATGTGCGACTGATTTCCTACACTTCCCTTGTCAGAGCTCAGCAGAATGAATGCCTGGTGGTTAATATATTCCTGTCTGTCTCCAGCTCTGCATAGCAGCTACCAAGAAGGGTAACAGCCAATGACAAGTTTGTCATTAAAAATCAAAACATGAAGATTACAAATGTAAATTTCATTTCCCTTCTCAATAGATATATTCTTCAGCTACTTAGAAAATAGGGAAAGTTGAACCAGAAAAGTAATCTAGATCCATCTCTAAATATTCAGAAAAGATATCTTGTGTTTGTATTTCTCAGTGTTCCTATCAAGCTCTGTTTCCCCTTCGCAGTCCCCTTTTGAGTAGCAGCCTGTCCATCCAGCCAACTGATCAAATCCAAACTCTGGAGTCCTTCATCCCTCCAACTAATCCCAAATGCCTAATTCTTCAACCACTCTAGGGAACATTTCTTACAAAACATAGCTAATTACCTCTGTCTTTCTAACTTCCTCTCTCTTCTGAAACACCATCTTCTCCTGTCTAATTAACAACAATGGCTTCTTGTTCACTCAATTTTACTTTATCCCAACTTTGTTTTCCATCCATTGTACAACATGTTTTTTGAGGATGCTAAACGTTATCTCTTGCAAACTATTCAAGAATCTCTTGCTGCCCTTAATACAAAATCTCAAGTCCAAGTCCATCATTTGCCAGCAAAGCTCTCAGTCATGTCACCCAGTCCTGCTGACTCCAAGCCTTGCTGTTCCTTATCCTGAAGTCCTGCTGTTTTTGGACACACCCACTCATCCTCTGGGATTTAATTTATGCCTTAGCCTATTTCTGTCCTGCAGAAGGCTACCCTGTCTCCTATGCTGAATCTCTCATTCCTAGCTTGCATCATCCCTTACACACAGACTCTTCTAATCCAATAGTATTTACTTAATATCAATCCTTCCCCACACTAAATTTCCCATTTCTCAGAAGCAGGAGTATCCCTATTGTTCACTACTTTCACCTCAGCATGTAACATAACACCTGTCATAGTGGATGCTTGATAAATATTTTTTCATAAATAGTAGAAACTTCTACCTTTATGTACAAAAGAAACAGTGCCATTTCTTCCTACAATTATCAAAAAATGACAATTAGGTAACATGCCATCAATTTCTCCATTATCTGTATATCTTCTAAGCCTTGTAGTAGCTTCTATAGACACTACAGCTTTCACATATCTGATCTGTGTGAAGTGGAAGGTATACAAAGGCAGAAAAGATGTCCTGGGATGGCCAATATTTGGCTAAGACTTTGAGGAGTTAGATCTAGTATCTTTTAACGTTTGTTTTAATTAACAATATTTTACATAATGATGCTCAAAGAAAATACTAAAAATACATTTTATAGGTAAGTGGTTATTAAATCAAACTACTAAAAACTTCAAAGTCATATATAGGGGAATCTATAATTTCAAACTTCTGTGTATGCTGGGATAAATTTTAAAGGGCAGATTCCAACCCACAAAACTTTCAACCCAAAACTTATCCTGTCTACAAGAAATACAGGAATAGGAGATGGAGCAGAGACTGAGAGAATGACAAAGCAATAACCTAACCAGCCCAAATTGAGACCCATCCCCAGGGCAAGCACCAATCCCTGACACTATTAATGATACTCTATTAGGCTTGCAGACAGGAGTCTAGCATGGCTATCCTCTGAGAGGCTCCATTCACCAGCTAACTCAGACAGATGCAGATACCCACAACCAGTGAATGGATGGAACTTGGAGAATCTTATGGAAGAACAGGAGGAAGGCTTACAGCCCCTAAGGGGATAGGAACTCCACAGGAAGACCAAGAGTCAACTAACCTGGACCCTTGGGGCTCTCACATACTGAACCACTAACCAAAGAACATACATGGGCTGGAGCTATGCCTACCAACACATATGTAACAGATGTGCAGCTTGGTTTTCATATGGGTCCTAAACAACTGGAGTGGGAGCTATCCCAAAAGCTGTTGCCTCTATGTGGGATATGTTCTTCTAGCTTGGGTGCCTTGTCTGTCCTCAGTGGGAGAGAATGCACCTTGCCCTGCAGAGACTTGAAGTGCCAGGATGGGGATGGATACCTAGGAGTTCCCTCATCTGCTCAGAAGAGAAGGGGATGGAGGATGGGGAAAACATTCTGGTAAGGGGCGACCAGAGGGGGCAGTGATCAGGGTGTAAAGTGAATAAGTAGAAGTAGATGGATAGATGGATGGAAAGAAAGAAAGAAAGAAAGAAAGAAAGAAAGAAAGAAAGAAAGAAAGAAAGAAAGAAAGAAAGAAAGAAAGAAAGAAAGATAGATGATAAAGTACCACATGCAAGGCATAGCCTCAGCACCCAGTCTGTTCTACTTCTAACCTGAGACAACACTGCATGGTTCTGTGGAGGTGTCCCCACAAAGAACTAAGAAAATGACAATATGCAAATCCTAGGCTTAATGGGTGAAGAGGCAACATATCCTCTCTGACATAGGAAAAGCAAAGGAACTCCCTGCAGAGAACAGATGAAAATCACCTTTTAGGCATGGAGCTAAATGCAAATGGAGGGCAATGGAAACTTGTTTTTGCTTTCCCCCTCACATCCAGAAGTACTGTAACACAGAATTATTTGTTCTGTGCCCAGGTGACCAGCTTCCCCAGAAGCTGTGAGTAGTTTTACCCAGAGCCACTTCTTCATAGTTTGAATGGATGCTAATGAAACTACATTCTGGCTAATAGACCATCTGCTACTTTCTGTGTTGCAGAGAGGGAGAGCATACATTCTCTCTGAATTTACTCCCTGCTAGCTCCAGGGAGACCATGGCTCTTCCCAGCTTGACAGCTCCAGCATGGCCTCTGGCTCCTGCATTTTTCTCCTTGTCTCTGAGAGAAACACAGAGGTGGCAGGGGAGCTGCTTAGAGATCACTACTCTGTCAAGGGAGGCCATTTAGGACAAGAAGAACTCCTCAGGGGACCTACCATCTCCCCAACGATTGGTACCAAAGTATACATCCTTCCTCCTGCCACAACAGGAGAGTGGGCATAATGAGGTGTCCATTCTTAGAAGAAGGATCCATTATAGGCAGCATTGTATTCAGCAAAGGCAGAAGCTCTCGGCTTCACTGAAAACCTTAGGTATTTCTGATACCTAATGTTTTCTAAAAGGAATTCTATAAAAATCAAAAAGCTATTCAAAGGAGAGAAGGAAAAAAGGCAGAGGGTGAGTGAGAGCTCTCTTCACAGTTAAAAACACTTGGGAATCACTACGATTTCCAGAACTTCTTGAAGAGTCACATGCTATGAGCTAAATTATAATATTCAACATTTCCCTAATTTGTGTAACACTTTTTACAGAACAGTTATATCACTGGCACACTGTTGGCTGGGAGTGGCAATGCACAGCCAAAAATATCTCAGGCAATGTAGACAACTAAATACTCCACACAGCCACCATCACAGCAGGCAGAGCTTTTTCTTACTTAGCCCAGGGACTCCAGAGGCTATAGTGCTGGCAGAAGACTCTGAGGGTCTGCTGGTATTTTCTTCATGGGAGCACACCTGGAATAGTTGACCATCATCTCAGACAGCAACATCTCCAGAGTAGAAATATGACTCCCCACGTGCCTCTCTGTTTTTTTACCTGGGAGGAAAATCTTTCCCAGACACCATCAGATAGTTGCTGCTTGCATATCTTTACCCCAAAGTAGGTCAGTGGGGCTGAGAAACTGAGGGAATGTCTGAATTTTCCAGGACTCTGTAGGAAAACATAAGCAAGAATGAAGGGATTTCAACTCAGCAGGGTGAGGCAGCCAAGATCCAAGCTCCCTTGGGGCTGTTCTAAGCCTCATGGTGGGATGTCTTGGCAGCTTTTCTTTCCCCCTGAGTTGGATGTTCCCACAAACTCCTACATCCTAACCCTTGACCTCAGAATGAGACCTTATTTGGAAATGAGATTGTTGAAGATCTAATTGGCTAAGATAAAGTCATATTGGAAGGAGGCAAGTCATGAGTGCAATGTGATTGATATCTTTATGAAAAGAACTTGAGCTCAGCCACAAAGGCTGGGGGAATACAGAAGATATGGGGGCAGGGAGGAAAGACCACCTAAGATTCCAGCAAAACCCCAAATTCTTAGAGGCAAGGATTGGAGCATGTTGTCTGTCTGTCTCTCAACCCCCTTCACACCTCTGTAGTCTACAAAAACTGAGTCAAACCTACCAACTCCTTGATCTCAGGATTCTAGGCTCTAGAGTCTATCTTCACTTTTGAGGTGATACATCTTGTGACTGTGACATCCTGTTATAGCTACCATATTGACAATTCACCAGTTCATACATAAGCACCAACACTCTAGGTGAAATCCCCCACCCCTTCTTCAATTGAAAATGCATAAGAATCCTGATGTCGAGAACAGACTATTTCCAGTTAAGGAGTAAATAAATGAGGACTAAGCAAATGTGATCTCTTCTTCTGCTGGATAACCAACAGAGATACCAACAGAAGGATCTGTACCTGATACTGATGGCAAAACCAACCAGCACAGCATTGCTTTCTCTTAAGAAAACAAGCCATTAAAACAGGAACCCAGGAACTACTCAATGGAAGCCTAAAGGGATCCTGGGAAGAATCAGAGACTTGAGAGGCAACACCAGCACACACATGGATCCATGGACAGACCCTTACCATTTCTCTTCTCATCTCACATTTTCTCTTTTTATCCCTTTTCCCTGTTTGCTAAAGAGCTATGCTAGCTCTCCACATTGTCTCCAATGGATGCCACTCTGTGGGGTCACTTACAAAGCCTTGGCATGGGTTCAAAGTGTGGCTGTTGCAATCTTGGAATCTTTAATGTTTTAAAGACATACAATGTCCTGCACTCTTGTGCCCCACCCCCACTTTTAAAAAGATGCAAAAGAGAAAAAAATATACCAAGTGGGTTACCCATATACTCAATGGAGCATAATCAAATTCCCACTGGCCAGCCTCTTAAAGAAAACTGAGTCCTTCCCATAGCATCACCCTGCCAGAAACTATCAACTGTGAAGACTATACTTCTGCATCCTATCACATTTTAAGGGTTCTCTGTGGTGGTGGTGGTGGTGGTGGTGTCTAGACTATTTCTTTTTGGAAGTTTGGGGGAAGATTATCACAGAAGCCTTCAACCTCTCTCATTCTCAACTGTAATTCTGGAGCCATTGATACCATTCCAAAAATAGCTTCTGTGGCTGTACCAGTCAACAATATCAGGGGTCATGGATTCCCACATGGCTTATGGAACAAGGACAGCCACACAGCCTCTGGCAGCAGCACAGAACATGGATCTCAACAGGGTCTCCCATGATGGGTTGCAACTTTTAGTAGGTCATTAGATCACAACATTGAGTTAAGGCCAGCATGGTTTTAGAATAAGACAGGTTAGAATGGATTAGAGTATAAAAGGTACAGAGACAGAGTAGAAGTCAAAGAAAGCTTTCTAAATGTTATTTCAGTTATTGAGGCTGAAAGGTTAAATTCCTCTTTCTGGGACTCACCTTTAAAAAGTTTAAAAACCATTGCACTGGGACTCTAGATTCTAAGTGGAGGCAAAGACCACACCCAGCATAGTTTTACTGGAACACCACTATGCCTGTTTTTTTTCTGTGTGCTGTCCCTGGATGCTTTTATCCTACAAGGTCAAGCTTGAGCTTTTGAAATAGGAGGTAAAACTATTTTCTGGCCCTTTTCAAGGAAAGTTTGCCATAACAATATGAATTGAAGCTTAAAGAAGATATCTGCTCATTTCAAGGAAAATAGAGGTTCGATTTTGAGAATAAGAATACATAAACATAGGGAAAAAATAAAGTGTGTAAGTTAACTACCTAGAAACAAAACATTTAAAGCAGGTATACTCAGCCAACATGAGATCCCAAGGGACACAATGTAAGGACCAAGAAGCCCAGTTTGGCTGGGTAGTGGATGAGGACATGAAAAAGGGCTATAGACTAAATGATTGCCATGCTGGTCCCAGTACTCATTAGGCATCTCCAGTAGACAGAGCACGAAGTCTCCATGAAGCTCTGCTCCTCCTTACATGAGTGACTGGGACTTCTGCCAGACTTTTGGAGAAGCAGTCATGTCTGGACCAAGTCCTGCATGTGAGAGAGCACCTTCTTCTGCCGCTGAGTACTTCCTCTACAGTGACATCTATGCATTTGGACCAGGACCACCTGGGCCCCTTTGCCATCTCTGCCTTTAGAATCTTCCCAGCCTGTTAGCCCTCATCTCTGCCAGGGGAATCCCCCATATGCTTCAAAGTGCACAGCATCCTCAGAGTCTCCTGGGAGTGCTTCTCCTTATACTGGGCATAGCCCAGGGATGACCAATAGGCCCTCTGATTCTGTCTATGCTTTGTCCCTCACATATCTGTGATTTCATCAAGATCATGCTGGCATGGGTACCCAGCCCACTCACTACCATCTCCTAGGTTCTCCATGCCATACCACAGAGGCCTCTGGCATCATTATGTCACCACAATGACTTTCAACATACCTGATCTTCAAAGCTAGTGGACCCTGCTAACATCCTGCTACCCTGTGTGATCTGAGAAATGACTGTGTCTCATCACCTGAGGCTTCTCTCCACCCTGGCCCTCAATACTTTCCCCATCCTCTTCACTGATGGTAGCTTCCATAATGATAGTTAGTAAAGAGTCAAAGTAGCCTGTGCAGTAACACTGCCACTGTCATTTCCTGGTTGGAAGAGATATGAAATTAGTTTGAAGGAGTTTATCTTACAAAATGAATACAAAGAGATGGTTTCTGGGTACATTAAAAAAAAATAACAATTTGCCTGAACAGAAATAAAAAATGAATCTGTGAAATGTGTGTGTATCTACTTTCTACCCAGGAATCTAATGAACCCACTGGTGAATTACTCGGTGTCACAGGGTGCCATGAAGTTTGTAATTGTAAATCACAATTGACTAGCCACAGGTCTTGTCAAAGTCCTTGCATAATGTATTTGTGTGGGATTTTACACATGTTGCCTATTATACAACAATTGTCAAAGTGTTACCTCTGGGACCCTGAAGCCTGACCATTCCAGAATGAAGCCCACTTATAGACAGCCTTACTGAGAAGCCTCAACATGTTCACACAAAGTTTCAGCTTTCAAATGCCACTACCCTGTGTAGCTCTGAACTGGTAGAATTTTCTATTATCATAAATGCCCTGGGCACTCCTAATACTAATGTCTTTCAAAAACTTCCCATGCTCAGCCAAGTTTATGAATCATCCTAAGTCACATCACGAAAGATTCAAACTTGATGAATTGATTCAAAGGAGGATTTGGCCTTGTAGATGTGGTATGCTGGAATACACAGGTTATCATCACTTGACCTGTATTTTTACATCAACCCATAAATGCTTTTATATTATACAAGAAATAACCTCTTTGGTTTTATTCTGTCAAAGTGTCCCTTTATTGAGTTATGGTTAACGAGTTAAGAAGTTATTTGCAGTAGAACATGTCAGTGCATTTTACAGCTATTTTTCTCCCTCAAGGGATGGCTTCAAAAAAGTAATTAAGCATCTCTTCATTTTCGTATTGTTGCCAAGTTCTCGGGTTCCTGGGTGTCAGATCTGAGCTTCTGGCCTTTAAGTAAGAGGAATATTACAAAGGACCAGAAACAAAGGAAGGTGACTCCACTTAGCCCTCAAGAATGAAGCTCTCCTTGTCTTTTTGCAAAACTCTATGTCAAATTCTGCCTGTCCAACTTAAGGAAGAATGGTCAAATTAAGCTTATGTTTATTAATTAGCTCATTATATTTATAAGGCAGGAAATAAGCTTATTAAAGAAAAGAGCTAGTCTGCTTACATCCCAGAATTAATCTTTCTAAAGTCAATTTTTATGGTGATCAAACAAACAGTATTTCCTTCAGACCACCAGAGTCAAAAAGGCAGTTTATAAACCCAACTGTGGGAAAAAAAACTTGAAAACAGGAGCTACAATCCATGTACAACACTCGCATCTATTTCTGAACTACTCTTGGCATTTGCATGGAATCTGAGTTGATTCAAGATGAAGCTTAAAGATCATTTGCATCTCTGCACAAAACTGCAGTAGACATGAGCACTGTATCTATCGTGAAGTATGATATCTATGTAGCTCATTTGCATGCAAGCACTTCTTAGTCCCTGTCACAATGTGCACATGTGCCACACAAGTTTCCTATTTCTTACCCCTTCATACAGTCAGACACATCATCGACATTCAAAATAAAAAGGCTTGAGAGGTCTTCTGCTGTGGCTTCTTTGGTACAGTCCCTGGCCTATCTAAATTACATGTTCTCAGAAAACAGGCCTGAATTTGGAGTAAAGAGGAACAAGATTGAGGGGAGTCAGAAGGCCCCAGGTTCAAATCTTACAGGAGGTGGCTTGCATGGTGTCTTAGTTACATTACTATTGCTATTGTTAGCACTGAGCCAGCCGCCAGCCACAGTGGAGCAAGCCTGTGCTATGATGCTGGTTGCTTACTAAGTGACCAGTTCCTGCTTTCTGTCTGCAGCCTCACATGCCACAGATTTATCTGTGAGTGGCATCCTCTTCTAACACTTCTGACATTCTATTTTCTTTACACTGAGCGATCTTGCTAATACACTCCAATCCATTATTACATAAAATCTGGATAGTCCTTAAGAGATAATGGGGCCAACTAGAAGTTTTCAAATAACTTGTCCAGTGTCTTGACTAAACAGTAATAGAGATGAAAGTTCAGTTATCCAGATCCCATTATTGTTTGGCAGAAGCCATGCCTCAGGCCAGATCACAAAAATAACTGAAGGCCATACTCAGAAGTGTGGCTCTAATCTAAGGGCAATGGGCAGTGCTATAGTTTTAAGAGGAAAGGAAGCTGCCTAGAAAGATCTTAGTGGATAAGCAAAATGGGGATAAGGGTCATTTATGGGAAGCTATGTCTGGTAAGAGATGCTGGTGGCTTAGATGCTGGTGTTGGAGAGAAAGGACAGAGGACTGACACTAGAACAACACTGCAAGTGTGCTGGCCCAGCCAGCCTGCTCCCAGGACCGTGTCCCAGGAAATCATCATGCATGTCTATCAGGAGAGTTTCTGGTTCTTGGCACTGCCAACATTTGGGGTTGTGGTGGCTTGAACAAGAAATGTCCCATAGGCTCAAGCATTTGAACCTTTGGTCTTAAGTTAGTAATGCTGTTTGGGAAGGTTCAGGCAGTGCAGCCTTGCTGGAGGAAGTATGTCCCTGAGGGGAAGCTGTTAGCATTTTATAGGCTCCCCACACTTTGCAAATCCCTCCCCCTCTGTTTCCTGCCTGATATTGGAGATATTATCTCTGGCTTCCTGCTCCTCATCTTCCCACCATAATAGACTCTTTCTTATCCTTCTGGGACCATAAGCCAAATAAACTCTCCCTCCTATAAGTTACTTTAATCACAGTATTATAAAAGTAACTAATACATGGATAAAGTAATTATAGGTGTGGGAAGGCTGCCCCGAGCACCACGGCATGCTGAGCAGCACCCACGGGTTCCAGCTCCCCGAGGCCGGGAACACATTCTCCTATTTTTGACAACCAAACATGTTCTCAAATCTTGTGAACTATGTTTTGAGATGCAAAAGCTCCCCCGGTGAGAATTGCTTCCATAGAAGAGCATGCTGCAGGATGCTCCCTGTAGTGGCATTTGGGAGGTGGAGGCGTCTACCATTTGAAAATTAATAGGTAAAATGTAAGGGACGCCCAGCATGATAGTAAGTAGATATCAGGCACAATGGATTAGATTATGCATGCATATAATGCATGCTGTAGCACCCTGGATCTGTACACACAATTCTAAAGAGAGAGAGAGAGAGAGAGAGAGAGAGAGAGAGAGAGAGAGAGAGAAGGATCTAGAATCAAGCACAGAATAAAGCTTCATTTATAGAAATAACCAGTACTTGTTCACAGAACAATAAATATATCTGCTTCAGTGTTTGACTATATACACCACACGTATATAGGCAAACACTGATGTAGATGCCTGGGCAAGTAGGAACAGGGATGGAGCAGCAGAGAAATAAAAGGGAATAGAGCAAGACAGTGGTCTCACTTGGACCAATAGAAATGGAGGTAAGGAGAGCATAAACTTTGGATGGCAAAACTAACAACATGGCAGCATATGTAAGGTTCAGATGATAATGTTACAGGCTCTAAGGTTGGAACTGCGTTTTCAGCTGCAGTTGAATAGACTTGTAGTAGATAATAGATATGACAGTGCAAGTGTGTGCATGTATGTGCATGTGTGTGTGTGTACACGTTTGCATATGTAGATGTACAACTTTGGGATGTATTTCAGAGTGGTTTGTAGTGTCACATTCAAGGCATTTGCATTCCATCTTGTTTCACTTTCTTATATTGTACATTCTGTCCCAGGACACACAGCTAAATCTCTGATTCCCGATGCCACCATATTTGTGTTGTATGTGAGAACTGTTCTTTGGTCAGGGACATCTGAAGTGAGCCTCTCAACTTGTTTTTCATGCTAAAGGTGGCCTGGGGGCTTCACACTCCATTCAGTCATCAGGCTTTAGGAAGAATGCTCCGTCATTGCTACTGCCAAACCTCTGTCCTTTCTCCCCAGCACTACTGTGTCTAAGCCACCAGCATCTCTTACCAGACACAGCTTCCCATAAATGACCCTTATTCCCATTTTGCTTATCCACTAAGATCTTTCTAGACAGCTTCCTTTCCTCTTAAAACTGCCCATTGCCCTTAGATTAGAGCCACACTTCTGAATATGGCCTTCAGTTATTATTGTGATCTGGCCTGAGACATGGCTTCTGCCAAACAATAATGGGATCTGGATAACTGAACTTTCATCTCAAGAGTAAACATTCTGTTACTGTTTAGTCAAGACACTGGACAAGTTATTTGAAAACTTCTAGTTGGCCCCATTATCTCTTAAGGACTATCCAGATTTTATGTAATAACGGATTGGAGTGTATTAGCAAGATCGCTCAGTGTAAAGAAAATAGAATGTCAGAAGTGTTAGAAGAGATGCCACTCACAGATAAATCTGTGGCATGTGAGGCTGCAGACAGAAAGCAGGAACCGGTCACTTAGTAAGCAACCAGAATGCATAGCGCAGGCTTGCTCCACTGTGGCTGGCGGCTGGCTAAGTGCTAACCGCAGAGTCATCTTAGCTGTTGCCTCCAGGTTGGAGTCTGGTGGGGAGACAGGTACTATGGTGCAGTGAGTTAAGGACCACCCCAGAAAGAGGAGCCTAGGGGGGTCTGAGACATGATGAAAGACCCCCATCAATAATATTGTCAAAATAAAGATACAAAGGATATTGTCAAAAAAAAAAAAAAAAAAAAAGAATAAGAGTCTAAGCTAAGATGTGAACACTGAAACCAAGGATGGGGGGTTGCCGGTGTGCTGGGTACTGAGACAGCAGAGATCAGAGATCAGGAAAACCTATTACAGGTAGAGGCGGTGCCATGCAAAGGTCCAGGGGACAAGGCGGGTTCAAGAACAGCACTTTTCATCTCTGGACGTACACAAGAGGAAACAAGACAAAGGCTCATCCTAGCTAGACATGCTTGCAGAAAGGCTATGGGGGTGGTGCTAGTGACACAGACACAGCCCCTGACAAATGTCAACTGCAATGTGTAAGCCTTGCCGAGGCCCTGAGTTACAGCAAGCATAGTGCCGTGAAGGATGCTGTTTTTACTTCAGATGCCTCGGGCGCTCTATTTGACACGGCTGTGGGAGCTGAGTATCGCTCAGGCATTTGACAGAGAAGACACCATCAGACAGAAGAGCAGAAAGGGAAAGGCAGGCACGGGGGCAGCAGGAGCTAGATTAAATGAATAGCTGTGGGAAAAAGGCAATTTCTGTGTGGTCAAGGAGAGGGCAAAAAAGACTTAAAAGACGCTCCACCCCCATGCCTTTCCAAGTTCACTTGTCTGAACTTTGGATCTGTTGCCAGAGATGGCTTCCTGCAGGGGAGATTCGTGTGGTCTCAGGAGTGCAGCCAAAGGAGCGATTACTTTTTTAGGTCCTGTTGGATGAAGCTCTGTGGCTGCCTCTAGTCAGATGTCACGGTTGTCAAGAAGGGATGTTCTATTGCCTGACCAGGCAATAATCAAGGAGTTACTATGCAAAGATGATAAAGTTCATGTTACTAGTTGGATTAGCCAGGGTAGAGAAAGGAAATAGCAAGATGAGGAAGTCAAGTTGAAGGAAAGTAACTGCTTTATTTTTTTTTTAATTTTAAATTAGTTTTAGCAGCACTAAGGATCAGAAGCTCAGAGTCAGAGCTTCTGATGCTAGGCACCCACCTAGTTACTATGCTGGCTGTACTCCACACTCTGCCTTCCCATTAAGACACTTATTCATTGTTTAAGTTTAGTGAAAGTACTATGTTCTGAAAGTTTACTTTTTCAATATTTTTAATTTAACTTAATTTTTTGTTTTTTCAAGACAGGATTTCTCTGTGTAGCCCTAGCTGTCCTGGAGCTCACTCTGTAGACCAGACTGGCCTCAAACTCAAAGATCCTCCTGCTTCTGCCACTTGAGTGCTGAGAGTAAAGGTGTAAACCACCACCGAGCATTGTAATTCCAATTTTTATTGTAAAATACTTACTAAAAACCTGACTAGGTTGCTTCCTTTCTGCTTTTTAATGTATCTTCTCTTCTTAAAGAATGTCTATAACAAATTAACTAAAATCTGAAATTGGCCTGGCTGCCAATCAGGAAAAGCCTGACTATATGCTTATGTGCAATAGAAAGCCAGATCTTAAGATTAAGGCCTTGAGAACTTAAAAAGAGAAGGCACTGCTCAAATATTTTTGACCAAAGCCTTGAAGACCAGTATAATTTGGAAAACTACATAGGAACCAGGCCATAAGGGATGGGACAATTTTCCAGGTCCTTCCTGTTCCTGTCAGATATGATCTAGGCACTCTGTGGGACTTAGGTCAAGCACTCAACAGGCCTCCAAGTTGAAGAAAGAGCTAGGCATGAAGAGGACCATTTCAAGGCAACACTGGGTCTGTGAAGAACTGCAGGAAGAGACTGGAGAGGGGCTGTGGGATTGGAGATGGACCTTGAGCTGTCTTACACAGCAGTGCACATGCTCAGTGCTAAGCTGAGAACAGCTCTGTGACTCTTTAGGAAAAAGCTGTTGCAAAGGTCATCATTATTTTGCTCCAGACAATGATGGATTTTACTGCACCCCACTGTCAATAGGAAACATCAGTTAGAGAGACACCCAGAGCTGGTTTCTGTTGGGAGGAATGCTGATTGTACTGGTTTATACAAAATAAGAGTAAAGAACTCACTTGTATCTGTGTGATTCTGACGTGGCTGTGGGGTAAATGACATTGGAAGGAATGGAGGGAGGCCAACAGGACGCTGTCTGATGGAAACATGAGCCTTCCGTCCCCTGCATGAGTACATGGACTAACCAAATTTCAGGAACATAGAACCCTATGGCTATCTATTGACTTCTTGGAGGTCTGTGGGCTTTCCAATAAAACATGGGCTTTGGAGTCTGGCATCTATCTGTATCCTGGATTGCTGTCCTCCAAAAAAATCCTTGACCTCAAGTTCTGTGCTTCTTGGATGTCACTTTTACACACTTAAGGAGATTGTACCAAAGTTGTTGAAAAGACCAAATTAAAATAGAACTAATATGTAAAATACTGTATTATGTATGTAAAATCAGTAAGTGTGAGTTCCTAACTATGACTTTTTATTGAGAAATATGTTCTTGAATTTCAAGCAACTGACTTAAAAAATCTTATTTATAGATTGGCGGAGGGTAAGGAGTAAAAACCCAATCCTAATTGCTTATAACACTTCAGTGATAGGCGAAGTATAGAGTAATCCCAGTATAGGGGCATGCATTTTATGTAAGTGATAAACTACTGAAGACCTTGCATAAATCAAAACTTGCATAATTCATAACTAATTTTCCCACTGGAATAAATATAAAGTCTGAAGATGCTAGCACATAAATCTACAACAACGTACTATAGTTTGCTTTAATGCAGTCCTGTATGTCCTTGGCATTATCTATAATATTCTACAAAGTGCTTTCTCTGAAATTAGTGTAGCAGATATGTTTGTCTCTTTGTTTTAATACAACTAGCTTCCCTTTCAAGTATCTTTTCAGAACTAGTACCAAAACCAGTTCTATCAGTTAATGAGCATACTTATGGTATTGCTTTCCAGTTATAAATAGACCCAATTATACCAGCAATGATTGTTCAGAGGAAGACACAACCACAATCAGTACCATTCACAGAAGTGCCTCTTATGACAAAGCATAGTGAGTTTGTCCCCCTACAGCACTGAAGTGGGCTCCCATGACACTAGAGGTAACCATAGCTACCATTTAATTCAACTTCCCTTTCTCCTTTGAGTTGACACAATTCTTGATAATCTGAGGTGAAGTACTTGTGTTATAGTCACACATAAGATGAAATTTTATTACTACTTTGCAAATGTGTTTTTCCATTTATAAATTATGGCCCCATAGAATCCCAAGATCAGAGGAAATGCAACATTGCAGATTGAGTTTTACCTCTAATTGGTGAGTCTATCAGCAGTAGATTGTAACTATGATATTTGCCAGCTCTGATACCATGCTGGTTTGAATAAGCTTGGCCCATGGGAAGTGGCACCATTAGAAGGAATGGCCTTATTGAATAGGAGTGGCCTTGATGGAGGAAGTTTGTCACTGTGTAGGCAAGCTTTGAGGTCTCCTAGTGCTCAAGCTCCATCCAGTAGAGAAGAAAGTCCCCTCCTGGCTGCATGTGGACTACAGCCTCCTCCTGGCTGCCCTCAGATAAAGATGTAGAACTCTCAGCTCTTCTAGCACTATGTCTGTCTTCAGGTTGCCATGCTTCCTGACATGATAATAATACATTGCATTGAACCTCTGAAACTGTAAGGCAGCATCAATTAAATGGTTTCCTTTATAAAGGTTGCTTTGGTCATGGTATCTCTTCACAGCAATAAAACCCAAACTAAGACAGATACCATGGGCATTATCTGTACCAGTGTTAAAGATAGGAACCAGCACATCAACTACAATTTCTTGAGGAAGAAAAGGTCCCTGACCTCATTTGACAGGAACACTAGAGAATATTGGGGCTTGGAATTCTGAGGATCTAGAACTCATCCATCAGTGCAAACATGGTGAGAATATCTCTGTGTAAAAGATAAGCTAATCAATACAGATCCACTGGGAAAGGGAGAAGGGAGGCAGAGCTGACAGAATAGGGATGCATGTTGAATATCAGAAACATCTATCTGGTCAAAGCATTCCAAAATTCCCAAAGGATCTTAACAATGTCAACCTTCTGGTGATGGCACAATTTAGAGTAATTAATGCAAGATATTACCTTGTCACTAAGAGGGATGGTGGAAGGGCATAAGAGACTTTTCTCTGATGTGCTTTAAACAGCATGTTAACACTAGGGAAGGAGTGAACAGTATCTTTCTATATAGGCTTGGCGTTCTTGGAACTCACTGTGTGGTCCAGGCTGCCCTGCCCTCGTACTCAAGAGCTCTGCCTGCCTCTGTCAGCTGAGTGCTGGAATTAAAGCTGTATGCCACTATACCTGACATGTAAATCATTTCAAAGAGGAGGGAAAACTTAGGCATTGAGGTGGAGATGTTAATAACTTATTTTATTGATATTTACATAATATCATTCATATTTACAGAATGTTATAAGACTACCTAAGTATCTAATGTTATGAAATTAGTTCACTATAAAAATTATAGTATCTGTACTCAAAAATTACTATGTGGCCATTAAAATAGAAAAGTACATAAAATTTGGAAAATGTTTACAAATATTCTCATAGAAGTATGCCATAAAACAGTGTGACCACAGTTTTGTAGACAATAAATGACATTACATTGTTATGTGCAGAAAGGATAAAAATGTCTAATTCTAGTAATAAGGTACTTGGTTAAAGCTGAGTTTCTTTTTCCTAGTGTGTTTGCTAGAATTTTTTTCACGAACACTTTCAGTCATGTGACCATATTTATTCTCACACAGGGGACACTGTCAAAGCATCATAGTGAGCAAGGTGTGAGGCCCATGCTCCAGCATATAGGCCACAGAGAGGTAGGCACATGTGATTTCAAACAAACACACAGGTTGGTGAACTCAAAGGCTCAGGACAAGACTCCTGACCTCAAGGCCACATTTATACAGAATCACACAAAAGTGGTACTCTGTAATAATAGTAATGTAATAGATTACATCACTTTTATCTTTGGATTCCCTAGACATCCAGTATCAGCCATTGTGTGCCGAGTCATAGTCTTCTGGATGTCCACTGTAAGCCACGTGTTGTGTTTGTTTGTTGTTTGTTTGTTTTGACTCATATAGGATATCCATATCAGCACTGTATGGTCAAAATATAAAATGTCCTTCATAGACTTCTGTTCTCAAGATAGGTGATATCCAACTCCCTTCCTGAAAAATCCTGGAAAGAGCTGGACAAAATTGAACTAGTAATTGCTATGAAGATATAAATTCTTATCCTTCCTTATGCAAGGCTTCGAGCAGCCTCACCCTGATCCCAGTTGCTGTCAGAATCCATCTTTTCATCTACACAGCTTTCCAATGACCACACTATGATCTTTGTCTCTTGATCCCTCAGGCTAATTTCTTAGGGAAAGAGAGATTTAGACATTCACATTAGTAAAGTATCTATTGACAGCCATAAGGCATCTAGTGCCACAGCTCAGATCCATGCATTGTTAGCATTTATAGGAGACTGAAACAGAAACTTGGGATAGTTAAGTTGTTTGCCACAAATACTCAACAACATGAAGACTTAGCTGACACTCAGACTGACTCCAGAATTCATGGTCTTTCTCATACATACATAGCAATGGTCACCTGTAGAAACAGCTCCCAACTGAAATGCCTTTGTGTTCCTATCTGCTGCTGGACCCCTGCAGTTTGTTCATTGAGCAAATAACTCTATAGCTAAAGCAGTCTTGGCAGGATCACTGAGATCAAAAGTGAAACCAGGGAAAGGATTTAACCTGGTTGATCTGTACTCAATGTACACTATATATGCTTGTTTGTAAATTTAAAATGCTTATGATGAAATATTAAAGAGGGAAATTACTCCAATTCCTTGATTTAAAAAGAAAAAATGAGATTCAACTACACAAAAAGAAAACAGACAAGTTGGGATTAGGAAATTGTTTACCCAAACTTAAGCAAAATTGTGCTCGAGTTTTCTTTGTAAAGAAAAAGATTGTATTGGAAAGAAAATGTCAGAGAATGTTAATATCTTCTACCCAAAGAGATGATGAGCAAAGGTCAGTGCCTGACACGAGGCAGAAGTGTGATGCTTCTGAAGAGGCAGCTCTGGGCTGACACAGTTTCAAATGGTCCAGTAAATTCCTGATCTTCGTCATCAACCACCCTGAAGTCTTCACACACGTACCTCCTACCTCTCCAGATGCTCCACCCAGAAGCCTGACCCATTTTTAACCTTTTTATTTTATCAAAACAAAATTTACAAAATCTTGTTGGCTCTAATCTGAACATTTTTCAAGGATCCAGTCTTTTCTCATTACGTCCACCCCTGCTCCTCTGGCCCAAGACACTTGTAGGAAACAGCGACAATTCCCTAGGGGACTCCCTGTTTCACCCTTGTCCCTGGAGAATGTGGTTCTACCCATCACTAGAATTATCCTTTTAAATTAAGTGATATGTCTTACATGTCAATCAAAGGTGTGCAATCCTTCTCACTCCGAGTAAAGCTAATTTCAAGCTGGAACCTCTCAGATTGCAGCCTCCCAGATTGCCCGGTCCCCTTGTCAGTTTCTTGGCCTCATCTACCACACTCTTCCTTTTTTCTTTCCATTCCAACCATAGCCCAGGGAATTCATCTGCATGCCAAATGCCCTCTTGTCACAGAGCCTGTTAGGAGTTGGGTCTGAAATGCCCCCAGCAGCTCATGAACAGCTGGTGGTACTGTTTGGGGACATGGAACCTAGTTGGCAGACATAAGCCACTAGGCTTGCACTTTTGAGGGTTGTAAGCTAGCTCCTCTTTCCAGTCCAGCTCTCTACTTCACGATTCACTGAAATGTGAGAAGCTCCTGCCTCTAGCTTGTTCCACTATGAAATCTGCCATGACTTCCTCATTGTGATAGACTAAAACCAAGAGCTGAAATAAATCTCCTCTCTGAGGTGATTTCTGCCATCCATCTGGTCACCTCGTGATGAGCAAGGTAATTAACACAGAGCCCTTGCCCATACTGTTTTATTTGGAACACTTTTCTTCCAGACATCTGCACACTCAGTCCATAATAACTTTCACTGCTCTTCACCCAACCCCACAGTCATTATCACATCTAAAACATTTTTTTATCATTAGTCATGCTGCTTATTGCTATGTTTTCCCATGAGATGTAAGTTACATAAGGCTTGGGGTCTGGATCTTTTTCTCTTCTGCTCTAACAAGAGTAAGTGCCAGTTTATTGAACATAAAATATTATAATGGAAAAAAAAAACCTATGTCCGTTCCAACCCCTACTCTTAACATCCAGACACTGCTTGGTAACATCAGCTCTATGGTCAGTGGAAGATGAAGATCAGATTTTACTGTTTTAGCTTGTCCTTGTCAATAGGCATTTGAGAATGATAATAATAAAATATTTCATCCCTTAATAGAGGTGATGAACAATAAACATGTTGTCATACACATATATCAAACTTTTATTTGCATTATAAAATCATATTGGCAGCTGTGAGACAATAAAAAATTAAGATTATGAGTTACACAGAAACAAATAAAATCTGGTCCCTCTGCTGTGAAATGCTCTAGCTGTTTGCACTAGCTGTTCCTTCCTCCCTGCCCCAGCTAACGATATTTCTAAATCATGCTCTCAAAGTAGCAAACAACACTGCCTTAGTTACTGCCATGCCTTAGTAAAGAAGCCACTTATTATAACCTCAAATTCCCTTGATTTCAGGCTAATTTGCTTGTCTTATTCTAGTTCAGTAATTCTTAACAGAGACGAAATGTTAGATTGGCTGAGATGCCTGTCTGTAGTATATGACCCTGACCCTACCCTGAGAGATCTGTAGCACTGACAAAGGAGCGTGCTTATGGAACAGTTGTACTAGAGAAAGCTCTCTGGTGATTCTAAGATGATCAGAACCAATGGTGAAGTTGATGTGTTAGCTAATATAATTACTGTCGATCATCTTAATTGAATGCTAAGAGAGTTGGGAGGAATCCTCAGTACTCAAGGACACAATATTTACGAGTTTGCATGACCAAATGTGTCTCTACTGAAAGAAGAGAAACAGGGGCAGTCAATGCCAATTGGAATACTTCCCCATGTTAAGTATGTGAAGAAAAGAATTATCAAAGGTTGGCATAATGAGTGGAAGTCTGGAAAGCTACTTAAAGTTTAATCTATCACATCTTTTAAAAACTTTTAATTGATTCATTGTGGGTTTCACATCATGTACCCAGTCCTACTCATTTCCCCATCCACTCATATCCCCCTCTGCCCTGGCAACAGCCTTCCTCAAATAAAAACACACACACACACACACACACACACACCACCACCACAACAACAACAACAAAACAATAAAAGCACAGAGAGCAACTTAACATGGAAGCTGCTGTAGAATGTCACCGTGTATCCCACAGAATATTCTTCTGTCCATACATCTTCAATTGCAATGGGTCATTGGTCTGATTTAAGATTGTCAGCTTCTGTGACTCCATCAATATTGTGTCCTCATTAGAACCCCTCCTAGCTATCCTGATGCTGCCCCGTGTCATGGAGATTCTACAGCTTTGGAATAGCAGGACTGGCCTTTCATGTAGCTCAACTCAATGGATTTTGGAGCACTGAATCTGGGCTTACATGACAAGTTAGCCATGCTGTCAAGGTTAACATACAGTTGATATGAAGGGATTTGGACTTTATTTCAGCATTGAAGGAAAGACACAAAAAACAGGGGAGGTCAATGTAATCTGCATTTTGGGGATATGCATACTATATGTCCTGCAAGCTTGGTTACAAAGGAACAGGAATGAGACAGGATATAGGGAGACAAGGTAGGAGGACCCAGGAAATCTGAGAGGCTAAGGGCCTCTTTAGCTTCTCCCCTACTGTAAAGTGGGAAAGAGTCACCCGAACCTCCAAAGGTGACATCTTAAAGGCTTGAAAGCCTGGAAATTCTTTTAATCATCTGCACAGCTTTCTTCTTCATAACATTTAATGAACATCTATTATTTTCTGTACCTATGTTCTCCAAAGCACTTGCCACTAGTCACAGGAACACTTAAAGTGTTATTAATCTTAACTGGTATGCTTCTAAATATAAAATACATACAAATTTGTAAAGATTTATCAGAAAATATAAAATCAACAATTTTATATTGGTTATATGTCAAAATATTTTTTGTAATATATTGAGTCAAATAAGAACATAATTAAGTTAGTTGCACCTGTCCTTATTTCTTTGTAAGCGGCTACTTGAAACTTTAACATTATATATGAGGCTCATATTTATGGGCTGTGTTGTATTTCTACTGGACAGAAACATCTCGCATTATTCTCAATACTAAGAACACAGGAAAACCAAGGTAAATTTTTCATGAGAGCTTATATTAGTCCACATCAATCTAAGCAGTCAGAATAAACCAGCTATGGTAGACCATGCCTGTGACCCCGATATTCAAGAGACTGAATTGGGAGAGTTGCACATTAGGGGTTCACCTGGGCTACAGTCAGTTCAGGACCAGCTAGAGCAAGACAAAGACCCCTATTTCTAAATATAAAAAACAGCAAAAGTATGAATAAGCATACTCTTTGTTGTAACCAAGAATTGCCAAACAACTTGATATCTGAGTCTGTTCTGTGACCTATTTGGTACCAAGATGTTGTTCAGAGGTTGTTTGGTCTACCTCACCAGAAATGTCTTTGTGTTCTGCCTGGGGATCAGGATGTAGCTCTCAGCTATTCTCTAGCACCATGCCTGCCAGCCACCATGCTCCCAGCATGATACTAGTAGATTAAGCCTTTGGAACTATTGTTTATGGGAGATGAACACCTAAAGAATGACCCAAATGTTATGTATGAGGCCCCACTGGGAGTTTAAAAAGAAAGCAAAGAGAAAGAAGAAACAGAAAGAGAAATGGAATACAAATTGGAATGGCAGAAAGACACTCCGAGAGAAAAATATGCCAAAGATATTGACATGAACCTCAGAGAACAGCCCATTGGTATTCAGGTACAAAATGTAAGGTATAATAAACGCCACAAGTGGAGTCATGTGAACTCAGATGGAGAATGACCCTTGTTTTGTCTTTCTCAAAACAATACAAGTTCAGTTCCTAGTGACAGCTCAGGGCCATAGATGAACCCCTCAGAGCTGATAGCAGAGATGTGAAACAATGGGTTTGCAATGAAACAAAATGTACTGGAGGAAACTTGACCACAACTGATTCATCAGAGCACCATGTTGCAAATGATGGTGAAGAAGGCCCTTTAGAAGCTGAATTCTAAAAGTTGCTGAAAACCAAAACCAGAAGCTTCTCCAGAAATTTCATAGACTTGGGGGGAGGAAAAGGAAATAAGAAAGAGGAAAAAGCTACAGGAGAGTATACACACAAAAAACCCTCCTCTCCTCCCTCTCCTCCTTCCCCTCTTTGCTCCTTCCTTCTCCCCCTCCTCCTCCTCTTTCCCCTTCCTTCTTCTCTTTTCCCCCTCCTCCTCTCCCTCCTCTTCTCCTTCTTCCTCCTCCCTATCTTCTTTCTCTCTTCCCCCTTTTCCCTCTCCTCCTCCCCCTCCTACTTCTCCTCCTCCTCCTTCTCCTCTGAGACTTCAAAAAGCAGGTGTAAGAGTGACAGCAAACGGAAAAGGGGAAGAAAAAGAAACGAATGTTCAGAAACTACAACCAGTTCAAAGAGACAAGTCTACAGAGACACATGCTGAAGAACTCTCTAGCAGCCACAGTGACAGGGAAAAGGCCAAGGAAAAATTAAGGCTTCTGAAACAAGAGAGTTCTCAGAAGAATAACAGATAGGTCCATTTGGTTCTGAGGCAACTTTAAAAGTCATCATCATTGTCCAGAGAAGAATGGGTCTGACAGAAATTGGGCTGTCATTGCTGGGCTGAGAACAGGAGCAAATGCCCAGGCAAGAGTCCTGATAGTCAGAAGCAAAATGAGAAACTGGCCACAGCGGACTCCCAGTGAAGAGCAGAATGGAAGAAAGGACACAGCAAGCCCTACACTGATGAATACAGAAGAGAGTGCAGGGAACACCCAGGAGCTGAAGGGAGGAGCAGAGGGCACACAGCACTGGGGTCATTACCTAGGAAGAAAAGGGCTCTGTTTTCTTACTGAATATCTTTAGCAAGAGCATGTGTGCACACACATACGAACTCGAGCATGTGAGCACACACATGAACACGCACAATTTAAAAGTCTCTTATTTAAAATAAATCTTTGCACCCAGGGGATTCATAAACACTGAAGTCCCTGCATAAACAGAGATCTTTCAAGAGCTCCAAGGACAACTGAGGTAGGAGACCTGAGTCATCCATAAGACTAAATTGATACTGGCCACACCCAGGGAACATGTAGCGTCAATGACACAGATATGTTATATTCTCATTCCTCACATTTAAAGTGATACTAATGTATAATTGTATTGCTCTGGTGAGTTAGCTTCTAATTTCTTAGTACATTGTAATTTTATAGTTGATAAAGATATGAAGGATTAATACTTTCTTTGTATGATCAATAACATTTTGACTAATCTTTTAACACTAGAGATACACTATATTTTTCTCTTTAGTGGGATCTCTTTGGATTGGGTTGAGAAATCCTGCCCTCTATCCGAGCTCTCATTTCATTCACTGTGTCTCTCCCACTCTCCACTCATTCATATTCAATAACTTAGGGGCTGGACTTGCCAATAGCCTTCAGCTTTCCACTTTATGACAGCCCCTGTCAGCCTCATGGACAACTGAGCCTCTCATTCTTCTGACCTAGAGGGGTCATGATGATGCAGGGACATGTCATCTTGCCAGCCTTGACACTAAGGAAGTAACATACGGTCGTCAACATTCAAACTATTCAGTAAGTAGGATGCAGTGGGCACTACCCAATCAGGACAAATGTCTATAAGGCACTGGGTTAGCCAGACCACTGGCACTTCTACTGTATGCCAACCTGCATGCTCCATCCCACCTACGCTCTTCTTCTTCAAACAAGAAAGAGCTCCCAGGAAGTCCTGTTATGTTGCTAACATCAGACCACCCTGATTCTGCAGAGCTGTCCCTATAGAATCTGACTTTCAGTGCCAACACTGTTTATCAAAACTCAGAGGCCAATATAACGGGAGAGCAGGGCATACAGCCAGGTAGTCTGAGAAACAGTAGACTATATTTGGTAGTTAAAGTTACATGTTCTTTGCCCCAATATCATGGGATTAGATCCTAACTTCCATAACAAGCCAAGGTGCCCTCAACTGGTCATCACTACCTTTTTCCTTTTGTAAAAGGTGGGGGACATAAAACTAAATCCTCAGGAGGCTTTCTAAGAACAATTAAGAGATTCCCAGAAAACTCTTAGAACAGTAATTATCCTTCATTACTGGGTCCATTTTTGGAGAACAAAATCTCTTTCTCTCCTGGAGTAGAGTATAGAGCTAAAACAGCCCAACCCTGCAGGAAGTGTTCTCCTTGACAGATCCTTGTTAGAGTTTCTTGGTATAGTAAATAGTAAAGAATACTATTCCTAATTTTGAAGCTGGACCACAAGCCTCCCTCCACAATACAGCTACCTGAGAGAAGGTATCTCTGGCAGTAAAATAGAGTTGTGATCTTCTACAGCAGAGAATGTACTTGGGGGAAAATGGGAAGATTGCTTACCCACAAGCTAATGCCTCACCCACAATGTGGAAGTATGGACATCACACCAAATGCACCAGTCACCTTGAACACTACAGTCTCAGCCTTCTGATACATCTTGGACAGAATCCAAAAATCACTGACCTAAAAGAATAAAGGAGCTAGATGCACTTATGAAAATGAGAAGGAGGGGGAAGAGGAGGAGGAGGAAGGGTAAAGGAAGGGAGAAAGATGAGGAGGAAGAAAGAAAGAGAAGGAAAGGAAGAAAAAAGAGAAGAAAGAAAGAAAGAAAGAAAGAAAGAAAGAAAGAAAGAAAGAAAGAAAGAAAGAAAGAAAGAAAGAAAGAAGAGAAAGAGGAGAAGAAAGAAAGAGAAGAGAGGAGAAGACATAGTTAAAGTTAATTCCAATCCCATATAAATCCATGCTGGATGAGCAAGGTGGCCTAATAATTAGCCTTAGAAGTTTATAAGAATCTCAGAGCAAGTTCACTAGGAGCTGGATGTATCAAGTAGCTCTGGATTTGGTTCAAATATACTAAAAGAGACTACTAGAAGAGCCCCAACAGTCAACTCTGATGTTCATAAGAACATGCCTCATAACAATGGAACAGGCCCACATTCAAGAGGAAGAAAAGGAAAGGAGACATGGAAGATGTAGAGAGAGAGAGAGAGAGAGAGAGAGAGAGAGAGAGAGAGAGAGAGAAAAGGGGAGGGAGAATGGAGAAGTGGAATGTCACGTAGGGATTTGGTTTTTTGTTTGAGGTTGGTGTTTGTTTTTCAAGACAGGGTTTCTCTATGTTGTTCTGGATGTTCTCAAACTCACTCTGTAGCCTAGACTGGCCTCAAACTCACAAACATCCACCTGCCTCTGCCTCCAGAGTGCTGGGAGTAAAGGCATGTGCCACCTGGCCTCGCCCAGGGATTTAATTCGAACATTTACTCAAGGACTTGTCCATCAATGAGCTAAGCCTATTATGACTTTCATTAATCATTCGGGTTTTCCAACATCCCTGTTATCAGTCATCACTCAATTTTTTGTGTGATGTTTCTCTGCCAAACAGAGAAAGAAAGGGTTAATTTAGCTTATAATGTCAGAGATGCCAACCTTGGTTGCTTAGCCTTATTGCCTTGGGTAATCATGGTGGAAATATGTTATGGAGGAGTTCTCTTCATCTCATGGTGGTCAAGAAGTGGGTGGAGAAAAGAAGAGAGGAAAAACAAGAGGGAAGCAGGCATGGATGTCAATGCTCTCTTTAAGGGAAGGTGTCTGATTATCTAACTTCCTTCCTCTAGGCCCTGCCTTCTAAAGGCTGTCCAAGTGCTCCATGGGATGGGGACTAAACTCTCAACCTATATACTTGTTAAGGGACATTCATATTCCAACTGTTACAACCCTCAAATGAGAGAAGTACTAGCTCCAGGTTAAGGAATCCAACACTAGATGTCCAAGCCACTAGAATTCAACACTTAAAGAATACCTTAATTGAAGCATCTTTAATCCCAAGCTCATCTCTCCAATACCATATTAATAGAATTAATGACGTTGTGAAAGCATTAATTGTGTTTGAGCAATGCTGTCTGTACACAAGTGGCATTTCAAAAGGCATTTGGAGAAGTTTATTTTAGACTCAGCAATTTACAGCTCTCACATTGTCTTGCTATTACAGAAAGAATACTTTAAAATTATGATGTGAAGACATTTAATTAACTTTTAATTGAAATGACTCCAGGAAGAAAATTATAAATAGCACATTTGTCTTCGCTGTGTTTTCATTAAAAGACACAGAGAGTGATCAATGGATGGTGAACAATGAACCCATTGCACGGGGGTGTGGTTGCCCAAAGCTGACTCACAGAACTTTCTAGAGTAATGAACTAGTGGAGCTGTTCCCAACCAATGAGTCCAGAATTCTCCAAATGAATTGGAGCACCAAGGCTCCGCTTAGCGTCTTCTTCATGTGGGAAATGAGCAGTATAGACTAAACGGAAGCTGCAACTCAATAATACAGAACATGCCTGACAGGCACAAGTGATTGACACCTAAGGGGAAAAAATCCACAACCAGGTGAATTTTGGGTACAATTTAGTGGAATAATATATTCTGACCTTTGCCCTTCACCTCAGAGCATATAATTTTACATCACAATAACATGAGTGCTTTCACAGTGTCCAGAAGATCAGAGGACATGAAAGGAAAAGCCCGGATCTACAAACTGTCATGCTGGGCTTTGGATACTGACCCCATTACAGCTTTGCAAGCATAAGATATTCAGTGATCAAATCTGGACGTGCTCATTTTCTACACTCAACAAATAATTCAACAATAGATTACATTAGTTACTTCTACTTCTGAACTATATCTTGGATCCACCCTAGTCTCCATTTCACTACCATCGAAATTCACAATCCTATCATCCCCAAATGATTATTACTGACAGCTTCCTAAGGGTTCTTTATATTGTGGACTGGAATCATGCAGTGGCTTGCCTCGCCCATGTGTGTTCCTTTCTACTCAGAGTAAGATCTCTTTGTTGTTCCTCAGGCCCTTCAGCCACACTCTTACCTTAGGACTTACCATTGCTATTCCCTTTTCTTGAAAATTTCCTTACAGTAGCCTTGTGGAATGTAGCCATATGGAATGAAATACAACCCATACCTGTGAGAGATTATTTTTGCTTGGTTTAAAGTAGGTGAATCAATTTACTTTTAGTTTGGACCTTTCAGATAGGAAGACACACACTTTGATCTGGATCTTGAAGCAAAAAGACACACCTTTAATCTGGACTGCACCTTCTGCTGAAGGCCTATGTAAAGACAGAGAAGATAGAAGGTTTTTTTGTTCTTTGCCTGATCCTAATTCTTTGGAGTTCCAGCATTTACTGATGACCAATTAAGACTTACAGCATTGTGAACTGAGCAGCTTCTGGATTATTGAATTTTTCATTCTTAGCAAGCTATTTTGGATTAGTTGGACCACGTCTAGAAGAGATTCTAATAGCTCCCCCCTCTCTAGAGGATCCTAACTAATACTCTCTAGATGTCTGCATAGATTTCTTGCTTTATGTCCTTCTCCAATGATGCTTCAAGTGTTATCTTCTGAGTGATGCCTATGAACTTTGTACTTGTAACTTTCGTGCAAACATAGAAAATACCAAGATATCTTAAAAAACTGCAACAGCAGAAAAATAAGTGGGTTGGTTTGGGAACAGAATGAAGAAAAGGAGTCCCCTCTTTTTCTTGTTATACTTTTATATTTGACAATGCAATAATTAATGAAACCTCACATTATAATAACACTGAGTAGCAACCCAGATTAGTGCATAGAAATCCAGAAACCCTACTAATTGTAGAGTCTCCAGTTGATATGCTTTTCATTGTCATGGACTAGTCCAGATGACACTGGGTAGAACCTTATTTCCTTGAGGCTGGAAATTGCTAGCTCTGCCATATGACTGAGGCTTTTGGTTTTTTGTCCCTTTTGCCACATTGCTACCTACATGAGTCCTTCTGCTGGCTTCTTGAAACATCCATCCAAGTTCCAAACAGTCCAATGGGTGTACTGACTTCTCAGTGTGATGCCCAAGGACATTTCACCTTCTTCAAGACTTGAGCCATAGCCTGCCACCTACTCACATCTGTGAATTGTACCAGCTGGTAATGTGTGAGCTGGCCTTACTAGAAGGCACAGTTCTCAGATTGGTGGTTCAAATTCATCAGCATTTCCCACCATTAGAGGCTAGACACTCATCCTTTGCACCAAGAAAACTCCAAATTGACAGCAAACATTCAGGATGCTTTAGAAATTCTGGGCTGGAGAGACGGCTCAGTGGGTAAAATCCCTTGCTATGTATGTATGAGGACCTGAGTTGAACCCACATAAGAAGTAGACACTGTGCCAAACATGTCTGTGATAACAGGACACATACAAAGATATTCTAGGTGGAGACAAGAGAGTTCCTGGAAGATCAGATCATGGTGCATCCAGCCTGGCACACAGGGAGAAAAAACGAAAAAGAGACCTTGTCTCAAACAAGGTAGAAGGCAAAGACTAACAACACCTAAGGATGTCCTCAAGTCCTCCACATGAGCTCCATGGCATATGATCTTCTATATGCACAGGAATGCTACACACACACACATACAAACACACAGAGACAGACAGACAGAAGCAGAGACAGGGAGAGACAGAGACACACACAGGAAGAACAGAGACAGAGACAATACAAGAGACAGAGAGAATTTTAAAAGGGAAAAAGAAAATAACAGAATTTTATGGATGAGTAACTGAAGAGAGAAATATGCTCAAGAGTACTACGGTGAGATCATGTAATGTGCTCTCTCACTAACTGGGACATATTGGCCAAATTACCTCATCTGCAGAATGAGAGACCTAGGAAGATGGCTGGCTGATCCTGCTTCCTACATGTTATAACCTTCCACTGCTGCAATGCTGAGTTCTTGCTATGTGCAAGACCCTGAATAGCTACCCCATAACTGCTCTTAGGAAGTCAAGAGGCAGCATCGCAGAGGAAGAAGCTGACACTGGAGAGGAGCTGGAAAAATTAATCACAAGCTGCAGACTGAAGGAAGTGTCAGCTATGTTTGACTGACAGAAAGGACATTACATTAGTACTCATTTGCTTTTCATGCCCTGCTTCCTCTTTCTATAATATCTGTTGCTCAGAGTGGATTCTAGAATCCTTGCACTATCCAGCAGCCCTACTACCACTAAACAACACTCCCTCACCCAGCCACTGTCTATGCCTCGGTTCTGCCATCTATTAAATGGGAATGTTTCCCTTTGGTTTGACCCTATATGAATCACTCTGGCATTTGTGGGAGGAAGGTGGAACAGAGCATACTCAGGTAGTCCATTGTGCTCAGAGGAGACCTGTGGACTATGTAGCAGTAGGTTATGGTGCTGGGGCACGGGCCTGGGGTTTATGGCATAGGCTCTGTGATACTCACACTGGTCATGGCTCTTTAACAGAGAAGCTAAGAGAATAGGAAGTATGATGGTGTTCTGTTAAGGTCACTTGGGAAGCCAAGCAAGAGAATGAAGGTGCCTTGACTCAAGACTCCAACTTCCCTAAGGAATCAAATGTAAATGTTCCCCTTTCTCCATAGATGTCTCTACTGCCCTGGAAGCCACACTGCCACAACTGCAGCCAGCTGTGGAGCTTCAGGAGGAAACATTTTCCAGAGTGTTGAGGGTGAAGTGTTCCTGAGAATGCAGCCAAGCCAGTCTAGCAGATATCTCTAACTCAAAACAACTGTAGACTCCCATGCTACCACAGCTGGGGATTGGAGAAGAAGACAGCAGGACTGGAGAACCCAGAGTGTGTGCAGAGAATGCTTCACAGAACCTACCAGGGCTGAAAACACACCCCTAGAGTTATCTCTGAAGCAGGCATCCTAAAAGATGCTTGGAAACAGGGGCTTAAAAAGAAGAAAATGGATTTGGGTTTTCATGTGACTGTGATCACTAAATTGTGACTAAACCTCATGACATCAGGGTATTCATTGGACAGTGGAGCCCTCTTCTTAAACATCTAGCATAAGCTTAAGAGATCCCATGTGGGAAATATTCCCTGCCATGGAATATGTTTCCTCGATGATGATGAGGATGATGGTGCTGGTGATGGTGGTGATGGTGATGGTGATGGTGATGGTGATGGTGATGGTGATGGTGGTGATGGTGATGATGATGATGATGAAAATGATGGACTGCAAACCGTAAGATATAATAAATCCTTTCTTATTCAAGATGCTCTTGAACAGTGTCTTGCCACAGGAACAGAGAAGGAAACAAGAACACCCTCCTCCAGTCTCACTAACCACTGTCCATGCCTGCCCAACTATGCTGTTATCCTCCTATACGCATGTGCATCCCAGGAAGTAGAGATCTCTCTGCCAGCTCACCACTACACTCCCTTAGTCCCTAGGTCAGTATCTGCCACACAGTAGGCACTCAATAAATATTTTTGAATAAATGAATCAATAGCTCCAGGACTCCTCCAACCTTTTTCTCACTGTTATAAGTTTGTGCAGAAATACTTGATAAATAGCAAACATTAAAACTTTAACGAAACATCCTTGAGATCTAGGGTAGAATTTTGTTTGGGGTAAAACATTAGAACTGACTAGAAACATAATGGAAAGGTATACTGAGAAAATCAGAAAAAAATAAAATAAAACCATCCGCGGTATTGTGCATGCACAGTGCTGGCTGGTTCTCAGTGTGTTTTTGTCTTGGTTTATGTTTAAACCAATGCTCCAAAATTACAGTCTCTGATTTGTTGCCAAATAAATTTCTGACTTTAAAACAACTTTATTTCAAGCTTGATAAATGGCTTTTGTCATGAGGCAAAGTAATTAAGGAAGCAGTGTTCACAGTCACCAGGCTGGGGCTGACATTGCTCCTTCCCGGCATCTTGTTACCTGCCTGACAGAATTGGCAGAGCTCACAGAAAGGCTCAGGGCTGAGTTATATGCATTCCCTCCTGGCAGGAACGTTGTCAGAAAGATACATCACTCCCTCTACCAAACAGCCTCTGTGTCCAAAGACCATGGCAAGCATGCTGGCACAAGCAGCCAAGCCCATCTTGGCACAAGAAGAATTTAGCGATTAAGGGTGAATATTCCCAAGCTGAGACCTTCTCTCTTTGGACCCCCTACTGTGTAACCATATTCTCCACAAGTGGTATTTTGTTAATAATCCAACAGACATCTCAAAGCAGGTTCTTCTGAGCTCTAGAATTATCCTCTTGAAGAAGAGGAAAAAAAGAACCCAACTCATTATGCAAAGTACAGTCTCTAGCACATCTGAAAAACAGATTCCCCCCCCATCCCCAGGCTTAACTTAAGAAATTGACTGTAAAAAAAAAAAAAAAAAAAAAAAGCTGCGTCTCAGAGAGATGGTGTGAATTTTTTGATGGCCACATGGCTAACCAAGAGTAATATCTTTATGTGTGTTCAGCTATGTGTCCATGAGTGATAGGGGCACATTCTGGAAAATGTGCTGGTAGATGATGCGATTCTTAAACAACATTATAGAGAACATTTGCACAAATTCAGATGATGGAGGACAATCACTTGGCATGGTAGGTTGATGAGGTCAAGGGTTATATTAAATGCAAAATGTACTACATACTGCCGGCATGTATAATGACCTGTTCCACAGTGAACTTTCGGGGGATAGATATGGAGTGGAGCAGTATGGCTTTTTCCTCTGGGCATGCTATGATCATTGTCTTAGAGTAGAAGCTAACTTGACCTGATACCATGACAACCAGATAAACAGAACAATACAATGATAAATAGGTTTATGGTGATGTTAACAGTGCTACTGATACTTCCTATAAAGGAGGATGGGAGGTCACAGAACCCTTGCTGGGATTCTAAGCATCATTCCCACCTACCCACCCTGCCTCAATTACAAGTAAGCTTTAGAGATGCTCGAGGGAAGGGAAAGGTTAGCTAAACGTGGGTCATAATGATTCAGCCTCTGTAAAGCTACTACTATGTCTGAAGCTACTATCCTTGTCGTAAAGCTACTATTCACATTGTAAAGATACTATCCACATTGTAAAGCTATTATTTATATTGTAAAGCTACTATCCATGTTGAAAAGCATCTACGTTGTAAAGTTACTATCCATGTTGTAAAGCATCTATGTTGTAAAGCCACTATCCATGTTGCAAAGCTACCATCCATACTGTAAAGCTTCCACCCAAGCAGCAATGCAGTTATTCCCAGGCCTCTCCCATTCTCGTAGGTACACATCAGCCCTACTACCAAAGCAATCCTAGTGAACTCCTGATTTACCAACTTGATTTAAGCAGAAGTAATCCTTACTTGGGTCTCTGGCTAGTGTCCTACCTGGAGTGAAAAACCATTTGTTCACCTCTCTACCAAAAAGATGATGCAATTGATATGCACAGAGTAGTACTTTGAGATTACATGGCTATTGGCATTTTAATTTTTTTTCTTTTTACCCTCAAGATTTTATTCCCCTCCCAGTCTATCTTTTGACTGTTTCATATTCCATGCCTCTTCCCCATACCCCTGTCTCCAAGAATATGTCCCCACCTACCCCTACCCCACCAGACCTCTAAACTCCCTGGAGCCTCCAGTCTCTTGAGGGTTAGGTGCATCTCCTCTGACTGAATTCAGACCAGGCAGTCCTCTGCTGTATATGTGTTGGGGGCCTCACATCATTCAGTGTATGCTGCCTGGTTGATGGTCCAGTGTTTGAGAGATCTCAGGGGTCCAGGTTAATTGAGACTTCTGGTCCTCCTACAGGGTCGCCCTCCTCAACTTCTTTCAGCCTTTCCCTAATTTAACCACAGGGGTCAGCAGCTTCTGTTCATTGGTTGGGTGCAAATGTCTGCATCTGACTCTTTCAACTGCTTGTTGGTTCTTTCAGAGGGCAGTCATGATAGGTCCCTTTTGGTGAGCACTCCATAGCCTCAGTAATAGTTCAGGCCTTGGGGCCTCCCCTTGAGCTGGATCTCATTTTGGACCTGTCCCTGGACCATCTTTTCCTTAAGCTCTTCTCCATTTTCATTCCTGTAGTTCTTTCAGACAGGAACAATTATGGGTCAGAGTTTTGACTCTGGGATAGCAACCCTATCCTTCACTTGATGTCCTGTCTTTCTGCTGGAGGTTGGGCTCTATAAGTTCCCTCTCCCTGCTGTAGGGCATTTCATCTAAGGTCCCTCCCTTTGAGTCCTGAGAGTCTCTCACCTCCCAGGTGTCTGGTACATTCTAGAGAGTTCCCCCACCTCCTACCTCCCAAGATTGCCTGTTTCCATTCTTTCTGCTGGCCCTCAGAGCTTCAGTCCTGTTTCTCCACCCAGTACCAGATCCTGTTCCCTTCTCCTCTACCCTGTTCCCTTTCCTTCCCAGGTCTCCCCCTCCCCACTTGTGGTTGGTGTTTTAATTTTAAAGACTCATAGCAGCTACACTATTTCATGTTCCCATTTACCTCAAGTTTCCAAATTTCTCCACTTTCTGATATTTTCATTTATAGTTTTATTTATTTGATAATGGCCATCCTAAGGAATGTGAGTTGTATAAACATACTTTTAATTTCAATTTCATCAGTGATTAAGAATATTGAGGGTTTCTTCAATGATAGTGGTGAACATGTCTCTTTGAAAAGTCTTGTGTGTTTTCTACAGTAAGCCCCTTAAATGACCAAGATTAAATTCTGCCAACCCATGTGGGCATCCTCAAGGTTCCAATCTGCTATACATTTTCCAGCTGAAATATATCTTCACTTTATTTCAGAATAGTTACCAAATTTGTATTGCTGTGCTAGTTCTTTATTAATTGTGTACATTAGACTCTATTAAAACACTGGCATATATGAAATAACCTAATCACATGAGATATATACCTAGAGGAATGATAATGTCTTACCAGGAGTGTTTTTTCTCCATACTTCTTTAAAAAATATAATGCAATGGATAGATGTGTATTACTCTACAGAGATGTAAGCACTTTATAGATGTGTGTCTTCTTTACAGCAGCAGAAGTACACTGAAATTGTTCTTTCATAACTCGCTAATAGCCAGAGATGTGTTAGTGGGACTTCCTCCAGAGGCCTGGGTTAGCTGGACCAAGCATGCAGTAATCTTGCAGGATGATGATGCTGGACAGCTTCCCAGGCCTGGTCTTAATTAAGGGCCTCAGTTCTGCAACATTAGAAGTTGTCTCAAGTGTGGATTTATCTTTCCCACTGTAACTCTCTTGAGAACCCTTTTTCAGGGAAACTGAATGGGCATTTGTGAGTTTGGAAATGTAAACTGACTTATTGCAATAAATGAAGTCCTATATTCACAATGCACAGGGGAAAGGACTGCAAAGTCCTATCTTCTAAGCACTATATGACTGTAGCAATCATCAGCTCACATCAGCTGCACTGCCTGGCACTGAGCCTTGACAAGACTATCCTAGCCAATGAACAGCTGTGGATATGAGATGGGTAGAGATGGGGGTAAAGGGGCATGGAGTTCTACCATTTACTGCTATACAACTGCCAAATAATATTTTGGGAGTAGAATTCAAATATATATCTACTGGTGAACACTCCAGGCTCAAATGCAGAATATCAAAATTATGATCACACAGATAGACCTCATTAAATTCAGTGGAACAAAAATAAGTCACAAATATGGGAAACAGATTTGTAAGAAAGAAGGTGGGCTAGCAGAGGTAAGAGAGACCAAAGAGGGTAGGAAAGAGAATAAGCAGAATGCATTGTATATATGTGTGAAATTCTCAGGAAAAGGTTTATTGTTAAGAGAAAATAGAGAAATCTCAAATAAATAACTCAATTATATACATCTTGTGTCTTCAAATAAAACAAGAACAAGACCATGAATAGAAAAAAAATCATAAAGGGCAGGACAGAAATTAAAGAAACAAAGATAGCAACATGAGAATAAATTAAACAAACAACTGGTTAGATAAATGACAAACTCTTAACCAAACAAAAAAAAAAGACAGAGAAACCCCAGACTTTAAAAATTAGAAATTAAAAATGAGATATTAGAGTAAACATCAACGAAAGTTAAAAGATCATCGGGAGATACTTTTGAAACCTACATTCTAACAAACGGGAAATGTGGAAGAAATGAATAAATTCTAGACACATATGGCCAAAATTAAGTAATAAAAAAGTTAAAAATATACATGATGAGCAATGGTTTTGAAGCAGCAATCATCAATCTTGGATTTTAGAGAAACTGTGGGCCAGATGGATTCATCATTGCTGACTCGATGGTGTCTAACAGAACTAATAGCAGTACTTCTTAAGATAATCCATAAAATAAAGGTGGAAGTATAACTACAAAATTCACAAAAGCTATATAACCTTGACATGAAAACAGATAAGACAACAGCAACAAAATAACAATTATCAATAAACACTGTTCATTGATATCTCTGAACATCAATACAATAAAAGGACGCAGCCTAGCAAAATGGATGGGAAAACAGGATCCATCTTTCTCTGTCACATTCATTAAACATACCTTAACATCAAGGATAAAACATTCAGGATAAAAGAATGTGAAAAAATATTCTAAAAAAGTGGACTAGATAACAAACAAAAACTAAACAGAAGAAATATGGGAAGGAAGTCATTAAATACTCACCAAAAGGGAAAATCCACCAAGAGGAAATTACAAATCTTGACATTATGCAATAAAGACAAAGGCACTCAAGTTCATAAAAGAAACACTACTACAGCTCAAGTCACATATTGACCTCAACCACTGATAGTCTGACACCTCAACACCCTACTCTCAACAATAGACAGATCGTCCAGACAAAAACAAAACCAAAACTGTTCTGATATTTACAGAACAGTTCACCCAAACACAAAAGACTATATCTTCTTCCCAGTACCTCATGAAACTTTCTAAAAACTGACCACATACTTGAATATCGAAACAAATCTTAGTACAAGAAAATTGAAATAACACCCTGCATCCTCTCTGACCACCATGGATTAAAACTCAATAGCAACATGGTTTTCTTTAAGGGGCTGGCCACTGAGAGTTTGACCATCCTCCAGTGAGTATATGATCAACACAAATTGGACTTGTGGGGTTTTTGGTGGATGAATATTGTTTTGGGTGGGGGTTTCTCTTCTTTTTATTAAAGGGGTAGGGAAGTCACAAAAGTGAGGAAGCAGACCTGGGAGGACTGGGAAGTCAATAGGATCATGGTGCATGATATGAAATTCCCAACTAATCAATAAAACTGTTATGTTGGAAAAAAAGGAGTTGGTTCTTTGAGAAAATCAGTAAAATTGACAGAACTTCATCCAAATTAACTAAAAGGTAGAGAGAAGAGATCCAAATTAGCAAAATTAGATATAACAGTGGACATTGAGGCAATTTAGAGAATCATAAGGATATACTTTAAAAATCTGTCTTCCACCAAAATGGAAAATCTGAAAGAAATGTGTAATTTTCTCAATACACACCACCTACCAAAGTTAAATCAAGATCAGCTAAGCAACTCAAACAGATATGTGGTCCCTAATGAAACAAAAGCAGTCATTAAAACTTTCCTAACCATATAAAATCCCAGGACCAAATGGCTTTAGAGCAAAATTCCTCAAAACTTGCAAAGGGAATTAATGCCAATATTCCTCAAATTAATCCACAAAATAGAAACATTGCCAAATTCACTTTATGAGGCTATTGTTACTCTGGTACCCAAGACACACAAAGACCCAATGAAGAAAGGAGATTACAAACCAACTTCCCTTGTGAACAAAGATGCAAAAATTCTCAATAAAATGCTTGCAAACTTATTCCAAGAACACATCAAAAAGGTGATTCACCATGATCAAGTAAACTTCATCCTAGAGATGCAAGAGGGGCTCAACACATAAATCAATAAATGTAATCCACAATGTAAACAAACTGAAATGAAAACAAAAAACACATGGTCATCTAATTAGATGCAGAAAAGACCTTGTGACAAAATCCAACACCCCTTCATGATAAGAATCCTGGAAAGATCAGTGATACAAGAAATATACCTCAACGGTTTAAAGCAAGTCAATAGCCAAAATCAACTCAAATGAAGAGAAATTCAAACAATTCCTCTAAAATCAGAAACAAGACAAGGTTGTCGACTTTCTCCACATATGCTTAATAGAGTGTTTGAAATCTTAACTAAAGCAATAAGACAACTGAAGGAGATCAATGGGATACAAATTTGAAGGAAAAAAGTCAAAGGATCTTTGTTTGCAGATGGTGTGGTAGTATATATAAGAGACCCTAAAAATTCCACAGGAAAACTCCTAAAGCTGATAAATATTTTCTACAAAGTAGATGAATGCAAAATTAACTCACAAAAAATCAGCAGCCTCCCTATATAGAAACAACAAAACAGACAGAGAAAGAAATCAGAGAAACAACACCCTTCACAATAGCCTCAAAAAATATAAAATATCTTGGAGTAACTCTAACTAAGCAAGTAAAAGCTTTGTATAATAAAAACTTTAAGACTCAAAAGAAATGGAAAGATGCCCCGTGACGCCATCCTACCAAAAGCAGTCTGTAGGTTCAGTGAATCCCCATCAAAAATTCCAGCACAAATCTTCACAGACCTTGAAAGAACAAATTTAAGCTTCATTTGGAAGGGGAAAAAACAGGATAGCTAAAACAATCCTGAGCAATAAAAGAACTCCTGGAGGTATCACCCTGACCTCAAATTGGACTTCAGAGCTGTAGTAATAAAACCACCATGGTTTCGGCACAAAAACAAACACATTGACCAATGGAATTGAATTAAGATCCAAGCATAAACCCACATACCTATGAACACCATTTTTTAAAATAAAGAAGCCAGAAATTGCCGGGCGTTGGTGGCGCACGCCTTTAATCCCAGCACTTGGGAGGCAGAGGCAGGCGGATTTCTGAGTTTGAGGGCGGCCTGGTCTACAGAGTGAGTTCCAGGACAGCCAGGGCTATACAGAGAAACCCTGTCTCGAAAAACCAAAAAAAAAAAAAAAAAAAGAAGCCAGAAATACACACTAGAAGAAACACAACATCTTCAACAAATGGTGATGGTCAAACTGGATGGCTGCATGTAGAAGAATGGAAATAGATCCATACTTATCACTCTGCACAAAACAACTCCAAATAGATCAAAAACCTCAACATAAAACCAGATATTCTAAACTTGATAGAAGAGAAAGTGTTTGAATAGCCTTGAACTCATTGGCACCAGAGAAGGCTTTCTGAAAAAAAACACCATTAATGTGGGCACTAAGATCAACAATTAATACACAGGACCTCGTGAGCCTGAAAAGCTCCTGCATGGCAAAGGACATCATCATTCAAACTGGCACTATGCAGAATATGAAAGACTTTTAACAACTACACATTTGATTGAGAGCTAATATCAAACTTTATTAAGGAGTCAGAAAGCTAGATATTAAGAAAAGAACCCAATTAAAATGAGGTACAGATCTAAACAGAATTCTTAGAAGAGAAATGACTAAGAAATGCTTTTTAAAATGACCAACATCCTTAGCTATCAGGGAGATGCAAATCAAAACCACATTGAGATTTCATTTCACACTCAACACAATGGCCAAGATCAACAAGACAAATGACAGGTCATGCTGGCCACAATGTGGAGTAAGGGGAACACTCATCCATTGATGGTGGGAGTACAGATTTGTACAGCCTCTATCAAAATCAGTGTTGATATTCCTATGGAAGATGAGAATGGATCACCCTTAAGATACAGCTATTCTTCTCCTGGGCACATAGCCAAAGGACACTTCATCTTATCAGCTGTAGGAGAAAGCTTCTCCGATAATGGGCACTTATTAAACCATGTTCATTGCTGCTCCATTCATAATAGACAGAAATTGGAAACAACCTAGATGTCCCTCAGAAGATAAAGAAAAATGTGGTATGTTTACACACTGGAATATTCACTTATATGTGGATATTAGCTGTTAAGCCAATGGTAACCAAGTTACAACCCATAGAACCACAAAAGTTAGGTACAGTTATGCATAGATTTTTGAAGGGGACTAGAATGGGAGAATCACATTGGGAGAGGGAGGGAAGAGGGACAAGGGAGGGAATATGGTGAGAGACATCTAAAATTAAGGGCCATTTGAGAGATAGCATGATAACCTAATACAGTTAAAATACACACATATATACACACATATATGTGAAATATATATATATATTGGCAAATAACAGGGGAAACAGAGCCCCAGCTGGTCATGTCTTGTCACCAAACGTAGTTCTAGTACCAGGAATGGGTTCCACCTAATTGAGTTGTTGGCCTAAAGGGCCCATGGGAATCCCAGCTCAGGCTGCTCTCAATACTATATAGTTTGATTTCCACAAACTAATGACAAGGGCCTGTTATTACTGAAGGTTGTGGGACCGTGAAGGGATGATTTGGTCTCCAGTAGAGCACTGACTTAGAGATAGCCAGAGACCCAACAGGTGTCATTGCCTGTGAGGGATGGCACATATCTCACCATGTCCCCAGATTCCAGACTCCTGACATGAGATCTAAGATCTCCATTGACCTACGAGACATTCAGTCTCGTAGGACAATGCTCCTACCAGCCCCTCCACAGGTAGAAGGCGTGACTACAGGCCTCAGCCCTAGAGAGATTTCCATATTAATGAGTTACCTAAAGGCCAGAGGGCATAGCCAATTACCTATTGTTTTCCCAGTCCCTCCTCCCTTCCTATTTAAGTCAGGTCCACCCTGACCTGGGGGGGGCGGGGGATGCATCCAGATTCAACTACCATCTGCCATGAAAATAAAGCTTGCAAAACCCATGGACTTTCATGTGTCTTTTGGGGGCCCGCCTGGGGGAACCACTGGGAAGGTCTCAACTACCGAGCCACGTCTAATCTGTGGAGGGCTTCTCTGTGTCCCGCTGTGGAGGCCTGCCTCTTCAAGCAAGCTAGATGAGCAGCCGCCTCATCTAGTATTTCCTGCAGGGCACCGTCGGGGCTTCCCTCTCCCTCCCTCGCTTCTCTCAGCATAGTGGCATCTGAGAGCGGCTTGAGACCAGTTGGTCCTGGCCGCCTCCTGGACCAAGGATCCCCAACTCAAGAGCCCCTGCCCCCCCCCAGAAACTTCAGACTGAGTTCTCCCCCTGCCAGGTGGGGTCCCGTAGCACCCGCCCAGTGCCACTCGCAGGGTGAACTCAGTCGAGATTCCTAAGCTCCAGTTTCTTTGAAGCCATGAGAATCACAACCACCCGTGAACGCATCACTCCCCGCAGAAGTAACACCTAACACAATTCATTGAACATGAAGAAGTCAGACTGGTGCTCACTTAGTCTTCACCCCTACATGCTAGCATCTAGGGTACAGAAAGGTATTGTGAATGCTCCAAAGGGGAAACACACAAAACATAAACACCAACCTACCACAAACCTTTGATCTACAAAGGTGTCCTGCCTGAAAGACATGCTAGAGCAATAGTGCCACAAGGTTTGTGGAGTAACCAACCAATATCTGGTTTGACTTAATACACACTCCTAATAATGATTTTTAAAAAATAGTTTCTAATGACATTCTTGTATACTCATAGATCAGTGCCTTGCTAGCCCATCATCAGAAAAGCTTCCTCTTGCAGCAGATGGGTACAAATACAGAGATTCACAGAGAGACATTATGCAGAGAATAAGAGACCTTGCAGTGCTCAGCCTTAAACAGGGTGTCTCCACCAAATCTTTCTCACCTTGAAGTTCAGAGAATCCTATAGAAGAGGATGCAGAAAGAGTCTAAGGGCCAGAGGGGATGAATGGCACCAAGAAAATACAGCCCTCTACATGAACAGGATCTATGCACAAGTGAACTTCAACAAGTGAACTGCAACAGCATGCACAGTCCCTTCACCCTACTGGGTACTGAAGCAATAGGAGAAGTGGACACATGCCTCCATCCCTAACCCAGAAAATTACTACAATTGATAACCACTTGCAAATGAAAGTTTAGTTTACTCCAAGGGGTCTCACTAGAGAAACAAACTACTCTTAAGAGTAGGTTGCATACCAAGCAGTAACAGCCAACTGAAAATCAATTCAATGGAATCTCGGCAGATTCCTTGTTTCACAATATCATTCCATTTCTTTTCCTCTTATTTTAATCTTATCGTTTGATTTTACTTTATTTGTATGTATTTTCTTTCTATCTTTGCCCTATAGGCCCTTCGTGTATATATCATGGCTCCAGTTTGTTGTCGTTACAGGATTCCTGACTATGGAAACAAGTGGGTCTCTGTGTCTATTTCCTGTGCCTTTTCTGGGGCCCTTTTCCTTCTGTTTGTTTGTCCTGTTCTGCTATATTAGGTTTTGTTTTATCTTTTATATTATATTAGTTATATTATATATTATATTATATTATATTATATTATATTATATTATATTATATTATAATCCCATGGAAGTCTGGTTTTTTTTCCTAATGAGAAACAGAAATAGGGTAGTTCCAGTTCAAAATGGAGAGGCAACAGAGGAATTGGGAGAAGGGGGGAACCACAATTAGGATATGTTATGTGAGGAAAAAATGGTATTTTCATAAAAGGAAAAAAAGAAATGCATGGTTAAAAAGAAAAAACTATATACAAATATTTATACACATAATTATGTGCATTATAGAAATTTTTAGGTAGTTAATAGTATGATTTGTTATGATTTTTCAGACATCCTTAGTGTTATCTTACCCTCCTTATTTTGTATTTACTTCCCTAATCATCCCTAAAGAGCTTTTTTCCCCTGACCAGCAGAGAATAGACTCCAGCAACTGTCTTCTGATGACCACACACATGCTACACGTGTATACACACAAAGATTTAAATGTAAAATCCTATTCTTTACATAATAAACCTTTCACTGAAATAAGAAGTTTGACATTTTGATCAAAGAAAAAAACCTCAATACTGTAGATATATCAGTACACTTCAATAGTCTTCATACTCAATAATATTCCAAATCAAATTCCTAAGGCATTGTCTGAGAATTTCAAGAACTAATTTATGATTTTTATTAAAGTTTTTTAAAACCCTTCAAGAATATCTATGAAGCTTTTGAAGATAGTAAAAATAGCTCAGGAATTTCTTCCTTCTCATTGATGGGTATTGAACTTGAATCTTGTCATGCTAGGCAAGTGCTCTACCAGTGATCCCCATACTCCTGTTCAGATTCCTGGGTCTTTACAAAATACTGCTAAGATACCAAGACACATTGTAAAGCAAAATAATAATGATACAAAGTTAAACAAACAAAACAGATTAGAAAGTCGATGACTAGCACACACATAAGCAAGCACTTATTCTGAATTAAAAAAAAGCATGGTTTTTAACAATGATAGATCAATTAGATACCCATATTAGGGTGAGGTGGGGGCAACCTGGACTTCTAATTCACACAGACATATAAATCAATTCCTAACAAACTGTGAACCTAATTACAAAGCAGAAAAATAAATCTATGTGCTAATATATGAGAATCTTTATGGCTTTGGGCAAGCAAAGATTTCTTCATCAAGATATAAAAGTCTTTGACATAATGAAAAGACTGATAAGCTGACATTGCTAGATTAAAACCTATATTCATCGATGCCAGTGTCTGAAAAAACAAAACAAAGCTGCATGCATCTCTAAACTGCTTATAGCTGATAAGAATTAATATCCAGAAAATGTAAACTACTTTATAACTTAATAATAAAAGGAAGATAAATATGATAAAAAAATGAAGGGCAAGTAATTTTAAAAAACTCAACACAAAAGAGAACATTTTAGTGGCAAAATAATATAGTAAATAATGTTCAGTAGTAACAACCATTAGGAAGGTGCAAATTAATGCTATGATTAATGCCCATCATATATTCACCAAAAAACTCCAAAATGTAAAAACATACAAGTGTTGATAAGAGTAACAGTGGCTTCAGATTTGAGTGTAAAGTAGCACAATCACTTTGAAAAGCTGGGAGTATCTACTCCCACTATACACATACCCTCTGACTGGCCATTTTAAGCATGCAGCTAACACCAACTCATAGGTGTACTCGTAGGTGTACTTAAAGACATACAAATATACTTATACAGTGTATTATTTATAATTACCAAAAATGGAAGAAATTTGAAGGTCTATCAATGATAGCACAGAAAATAATACCATAGTCCTAAGATTAGAATTAAAAAACAAAGAGAATATAAGCTTTCTAACTATATACCAAGACAGGGGTAATATTCAACCAGATTGAGGAGGGACAGAGGAAATGAAAAATATACATATAACACATTAAAAACAAGCAAAACTTGCCCATAGAGACAGAAGCCATAATAGAAATTATTTTAAAGAGATGATGAGGTATAGGGAATCTATTGGAAGATTCTAGATTGCTGACAATTGCAGCAGTTCCTGAGCCAAATGGTGTTTACTTGGCTGTACTCACTCTGAAAAAAATTTATCCATTTATAATTTAAAATGTATCAAAGAAAAAGGCCTAAAAAGAAGGCTCTGGGGAGATAAGTAAAGTATGTACAGAGAAAGCATGGAACTGCAGCTTGAATCATCAGTATCTACATAAGACCCACACAGCATTGCACATCTGTGATCCCAGCACTGGGGAGACAAGAGGACCCCCAGAGCTTGCAGACCAGTCAGTCTAGCTCAGTCTCTTGAGTTCCAGGTTGAGTGAGAGACTCTGTCTTTAAAGTAAGACAGAGGACCAGTGAGATGACTCAGGTGGTAAAAGCACTCCGCACCAAGCTGTCAATCCCAGAGTGCCCTCAAATACGCACCCACATGTAACACACACACACACACACACACACCATGGGAATACACACACTTATACACATATCACTAATAAACAAATATTTTTTCAATATGAAGAGCAGTTGAGGAAGATACCAGATGTCAGTCTCTGGCCCCCACATATATATGCATACATATCTGTGCACGCACATGCAATAACACATAAACACATATTGAAAAAGAAAAGAGACTCAGGTTAATGAGTCATACTGGATTGCTGTGAGTCATACTGGATTGATTGTGCAAATGACTAGTATCAACACAAAATAAAATGTGGACAGAGAGGCAGGCAAAATACTGTGTGGAAATGGACAAACAACAAATGCCACCTGATGACAGGGACAGATTGGACAGCCAAGGGCTGTGACAAGCACCACAAGCTGGAAGATGCATGGATAGAAGGAAGGAAGGAAGGGAAGGAGGGGAGGAAGGAAGGGAAGGAGGGAAGGAAGGAAGGAAGGAAGGAAGGAAGGAAGGAAGGAAGGAAGGAAGGAAGGAAGGAAGGAAGGACAGACAGACATTTTCCCCTAAGAATTTTGAGACTATGGTCCTGCCAGTACTGGGCCTGCCAAGTTCTAGCCCTTAGAAACATGAGAGAATATGTGTATGTACTGCTTATGTATTAGATAAAGCTTGTTTTAATCTATTCAGCTGGCGATTGTTTATTTCTAAATAGGCTTTATTTATCCTTTAACAATTTTGTATATGTATGTAATGCATCTTAATCATATCCACCCCACCTCTGACTTCTTTTTCCATTTCCCTTGGACATCCCTCCAACACAGCCGCTCCTATCAGCATGTGCTTTTTGTCAATGATTGATGATAGAAGATTATAGAAGTCAGGAGGGCAAGGAGAAAATTCATCCTAAAAACAAACAAGCATCTATCACTATGAAAAGGTCAGTGAATAGATGGAAGATGTATGGTAAAAGATAGTAGATAGATGTTAGATAGATAGATGATAGATAGATGCATACATACATATACACACATATATACACACATACAAACAGACAGCCTAGGATTAAAAGAAAGCCAATCCTTAAATCTCTAACATCTAGTTTAAAGGGAATTTACTGATTTTATACTATCAAGCCCTAATTCAATTCCCAGATATAAACAAATAGATTCTTTTGGAGAAAGCTCAAAAAAAATAGAAAACAGGTTTCTTTAAAACATAAACAAACTGTAAGCATTTTTAGGGTAAAGAGCTTGGTCTGGTACACCTGAAAATTAAGATGGAAGTGTTTTGCTTATAAAATAACCAATCTTCCATTAAGAAACAAGTGTTTTTACATATTAAAAGTTACAGCTGTCTCATTTAACTCAACAAAGAAAATACATACAAAAACATCCTCTCAGGTAACCCAAAGAAAACCAAGCTTTAACATCACATGGCAGCAACGGTGGAATAGTACAGACTGTTCTACAAGTGTTCTTCAGCTGTGGACAGAACAGAAATAATGGCTCACTCACAGGAGCAGAACTCCAAAAATACCTACTCCTCATAATGACCACAAAGCTAGAATGGATCTACCAATTCCTCTGCCAACTGACAGTAAGAAAGGGAACACTGGAGAGAGGCCAGGGGAAGAGAGGCCATATTTCCTGACTCCTCGCCTTCTCTCCAGTAGTTTCTACTATTGGCAACAATCTCAACATCTTCAACTACTGATGGCAACCAGCATGCACACTGCCTGATGTTGTTGTGAGTCAGACCATTTTTGTTATAAAATCAAAACTTACTAGGAAAGCTCACTTTGGAATGGGATGGTAGCAGGATGGTAACTTGCCTCTTCTGTAAATAGAAGGGGTGTTGCTTTTCAAACCAACCACTGAACCCAGATGCCACTCCAGGCTGCCACAGCCCTCCTCACAGGCCGTGCCAATCACTCATCCTCAGCTTACCCCTGTCGGGAGGTGGTTGAGCCTTGAAGAAATGGGGTCTAATGGGAGGTCTTAGGTCAGTGGAGACATACCCTTGAAAGGGATTATGGGGCTTCCCCAGTCTCTCCCCCATCCTCCCTTTGCTTTCAGCCACCATGGGGTAAACAGGCCTCCTCTACCATGCATTCCTGTGCTATTGCAGGCTATAGCAATAGGAACATGTGAGCATGAACTGAAACCTTGGAAAACATGAAAACATGAGCCTAGAAAACCTTTCTTTCCTCTATTAAGTTCATTATTCTGGTATTTTGTCATAGTGATAGAACTCTGGCTAATGTACCAGGAAAAGGTCATTTTCAAAAAAAAAGACATAATAGTGCAGGTGGAATAACCTTTATCTGGAATCTGTAACAACCTACCTGAGACTTGGGTCATACCTGTTGTTAAGTTTGAAATAAAAAAATGTTGTGTTTCTAGAACATCTTTGGGATACATAAGAATATACAAAGGAAGCCAACTCAACCATGGGGGTCCTTCTTCATGGACCAGCATTGCAGGAGTGTTAATTTTTGTGATTTGTGTGAGCTAATCCAAAGCCTTTTGATTATTTATCCAGAACTACAACTAAGCAGTGGTGTTGATGGTTGTAATTACACATAGTGTAACAGAAACCTGAAGCAACTAGTCACATCCACAGTAAAATACAGAGAAAATGCGTTGACGAAAGCTTGCCAGTGTATGGGTGGGTCTCTCCTTTTCATTCAGTCTAGAGTCCAGTTTATAAGATGATATCATCCATATTCAGTGTGAGTTTTCCACCTCAATTGATCCAATTAATACGTCCCCCATCGGCTAACCTAATCTAGACCATCACTATTGGGACTCTCTTCCCAGGTTTCTAGATCATGTCGAGTTGACAATTAAAGCTATCAAGCTAGACATAGAGTCTTTCATGCTCTTCCAGAGAACCCAGGTTCTGTTCCCAACACCCACCTGGGCAGCTCACAACTGCTCCAAGGGAACTTATGCACTCTTCTGAATTTGGAAAGCATGCAAGTGCACAAACATAAAAATAAAAGCATTTAAAAGTACACTTTAAAGCTATCAAGCCGGGCAGTGGTGGTGCATGCCTTTAATCCCAGCACTTAGGAGGCAGAGGCAGGCAGATTTCTGAGTTCAAGGTCAGCCTGATCTACAGAATGAATTCCAGGACAGCCAGGGCTACACAGAGAAACTCTGTCTCGAAAAAAAAGAAAAAAAGAAAAAAAAAAGCTATCATACTCTTCCCAATCATTTTCTGAGCATTTGTCTCCATAGGCCATGCACATTACGTATTCCTGTTGCTTTTGTTGGTATTTGGTTTCTGTCCCCAACCATTACAATGAAGTTACCTGGAGGGCCATTGCTGCTGTTTCTATAGTCAAGGAATGATCCCTGGAAAACAGTAGGCCATCAGCAAACAATTGCTTAGTAAAAGAATAAATAGCATAAAGTAACAAGAAGTAAAATCTCATAAGCTATAACGATAAGAAGTTGGACATTTTCCTAGCTGTACTTAGATTCGGGAAGAATTATTCCACTCAGGGTGTTAATAACTGTGGAAATAAACTGTGGTTTTCTGTGATAACTTTCTGTTGAGCAAAGAGCTGCAGGGCAGATCTCTCACAAGCGGTCCTCCACGGTCTCCATCTTAAGTCAATAAGTATAATTAGTACAGAACTGTTTTAATAATAAAAGTATTTAAAACTATGACTGCTTTAAGGTAACAGTCCTTAGGAGTCCAGGGGTAGTTAAGAATCTTCCCCAAGGTAAAACAGCCCTCTTAGTCAGACACAGCCCTTCGTGCCTTAAGTATGAACTTGTGTGGTGTTGCCCTGAAAGTGTCTGACCTCTAGCCGACATACAGGGTGATGAAGTGCTTGTCCTTATTATTATGTACCTTGTGTGGGTAATGGATGGCTTCTTTACTTTCCTGAAGGCAGTGCTTTGTTTATGGGCCACCTCTGAAATTTTTCCTTTCTTGGTGGCCTTTCATTGAGCTCTAGTGTAGCCGTACCTATTCTTCATCCTTGTCTGGCCTGGGCTAAGGGAGCATTTTAGAAAATGAACCTGTAGTAGGCTTTGCACCGCAAGTAATTTGCATCCTGTAATTTTTCAGTGCATGCACACCTCCTGTGTTAGGCGCTTTGTGCTCTGCTTCAAAGAGCCGTTCCTGGCCTGAGGAACCTGTACATCTCTCATTCTCTCCCACACAAATAGCTGCTGTGGGGCACCCAAGAGAACAGGAACAGAAATGCTTTGCTGCTGCCCTACGGGACTCTGAACTTGGTGAAATAGCCCCCTAAGTCTTCACAGACAAAGCCCATGAGGCTAATGTCTTATTTCTTGGAGTGACTGCACAAAATGCACAGGAAATGCATTGCTTTCAAATGGGTCAGGTCCTGGGAAGCCTGTTCCTCAGGCTCTCAGGGGGGTCCTGTTGGACTCATTGTCATTCAGGTTGCCACCTTTTGGATCAGTGTATCTGTATTCAAACTGAATTGGTCAAATCAAGTCTAATTACAGAAGGACAGTGTCCTTCTCGTTGATGGATCGTCCAGATTGATTTTCACCATGAGGTCAGCTTCTTTACTCACTGCCCCTGAAATTAGCAACAAACAATGAGTGTCCACACTTCTGTGTCTCTATCGCTTCATAACGCTGAGGATCATACAGAGCAATCAGCTTCTTTACTGAGTCCTAAGGAAATCTTCAAAGATGGACACAAAGGATCAAGATACAGAGCTCAATAAAGAGGCCAAGCCATCTGTCACCACTTCTAGCAAGACAGCCTCATACATCGGCAATGACAGTATCAATGCAGTGACATTTTACCAAATGTCAAATGAAGCAGAATCAGCCTCCTATGGATGTCACAAAGCAAAACTCACAGATTTGTCAGCTGGCTCTTTGTGACAGCGTTTTTGATTACACTGTGCTTCAGGTGCCTCCCTTTTTTCTTATTTGATTTTGGAAGTAAGTATGATGTTTCCACCCCGTCCTTGGGAAGAAGGTATGGTTTAGAGCTAAAAATCCAAGGAAATTCAAGAGTTTGGATGAATTGTACAAGACCATGAAAATGGCAGGGGTGCATAGGACCCTACATGGAGAGAAATGGACATGACTTACGACCTATACATTTTTCCTTCAAAGTTAGCCAAATCGTGGAGACAGCATCATTTTAACTTGAAAAAGGAAACAACACTTTAAACATGTTATGATGTCAGCTTTCAACCTGAAGCAGCCAATGTGGAAGATGGGCTTCTGTGTGTGGAGACAGAAGTGAGATGGGCTGCCCTTGCAGTTGGTGCATGATGACACTGATCCCCTGGGGGCTACAAGGCAAGGTGCTTCTAGCAGAGAACTCTCTCATCCTCTTCTAAGTAGGCACAGCTTCACACCTGCTTATTTTACATTTATGTGTGTTCAAGAGAGAGAAAGAGGAGATAGGGAAAGAAGGAAAGATGAGAGAGGGAGAACAGAGAGAGAGAGAGAGAGAGAGAGAGAGAATGAAAATATGCCACATATGTGTGAGAGCCCCTGGAGAACAGAAGAGAGTATCAGCCCCCAGACCCAATGTTGCAGGTGGTTGTGAGCTGCCCAATGTTGGCACTGAGAACCAGACTCAAGCTTTCTAGAAGAGCAACAAACACTCTTCACCACTGAGCTATTTCTCTAGCCCCTTTAATTTTAACTTTAACTTTAAAACACACTTTGAATGTGCCATAAAAGTTCACGGAGAGTTAGGACAAAATGGCTATATTTTGAAATCTAGCCACAATCCAAACTCCATTTCTGTTGGATTCTAAATCCAATGGAATTTTGTATATCATTGTGTGCATTGCTCTAAATAAGCCTACCACTTAAGTGTCCTGATCAGTAGAAGACATTTACCAAAGCTTTCACTAAAGATTCTGTTGAAGTGCAGCCTTCTCCATCACCATTTGAAATAAGCCATTAAAAGCATGTGCGCATTTTGGCTAATGTGTTAGGAAAGTGTCCCACCTCCTCTTTATACCTCCTCATTACTCAGATACCCTGTTGATCTACAAGACTCTGCAGTTAAATAGACTTGAAAGCGACAGGAAAATACAAATACAAAGAATAGCCACACTCTGTGACCAGTCCAATAAATAGCTGTTGAACATCTTAATAAAAGTAGTAATATTTTGCAAGCTACATAAAAGTACAATTAATATTTTTTCTGAAAATATGGATTAACCACCATTAACTTCATTTAATGGTTTTAAATATCAAAAGCAATTGACATATTGTAACTTTTATTTTCAACAATATTGGTTTGTGAGATGATTAGGCATATAAACATATGCAGCGTTTTCCCCATATGGCCTGCTCTAAAGTACAGCTCAAACATCCCATCCCTTCACATTTCTCAATGTACTAGAAACACTCCCAAGACAGACGTAAATGTCACATCATCTCCAAGATTCCAAAGCCACAAGCTCTAAGCTGCTTGCGCTAACGGAGCTTCAGGAGTAGATGGTGATTGAGTAAGCATGATGGAGCACCGTATAAACTACTACAGACCAAGGAGAAGACAAGAGTCCATATAATGGGTCATGAAAATATTCCAAAGCCTCAAATTCAGATAGCCTCCACTAGAGCAATATCATAAACAGAAAGTCCAAACAAAGGAAAATACTTTTGCCTGATTTATGACTATGCCCTAATATTTTAAAATATCACCTAACCTTCCCTAATTTTTTTATTACTCACAGGCAAGATGTGCCACATGCTGATACCAGCTGAAAGGGATAAAATGCCCAGAGAAGGAGGAGTAAGAAGACTTATCAGGGAAGGAGCAGAGCCCAGAAATCTTCATTAGCAATCACTTCCACCTTGTAATGAGTTTCAGGTTCAGTAGGGGTGAAATTGCATGCCAAAAAATCACAATAAATTATGCTCCATTTGAACACAGACTACCCATATTATCACCTGGTTCCAAGCTTACAAGATTGAACTTATCAAACGCACTACTGAACAAGAGCTTGCCCTTGTTCCCAATGCAACTGACTGCTTAGGTGATTGATTGAGTGTGGCTGAAGGCTCAGTGACACGGAACAGTGATCAAGGACCATTTATCAGTGATCAGACCAAGCTATTGTTATGGTGCTGGTCAGTAAACACGTCCTTTAACGGACTGCTAGCAACATGTTAACTTGAGGCTGATCTGGGCTGGTTTGTAGAGTACCTGCTTCACAGAGATTCATGCTAAAGCACCACAAATGCAATGTCCCCTCTCTTAAGTAGCACCACCCTATTCTGAAAAGAAGATTCTATGCCTTTTGGGTATGTCAAAAGAAAAATGGTTCTAGACAGCCTTAAACGACTTTTAAAGACATTTCTTTGGTGTTCACTACTTTATTTGCCAACACCTCATTTCACTTCGAGGCTGTATTTTTTGGTTACACCACAATAAGAGGATATACACATCCCTAATAACGAAAGAGACATCAGCCCACCCAAGATGCTCTCAGGGATGTAAATGGCAAATCTACAGGAGTGGGCTTCCTGGGTCATTACAGCTCCCACTGTGCCATGGTGATACCAGGCACAGAGCTACAGGATTCAGTGTTAGCTTATCCTTTAGTGCTCAGGCTTCCTTTGATCTGTTTTCTGATTGCTATTTGTTTTCTATTCCTTTTTCTCCATGGGAATATATATCCTGCTCCAACGTTGTACTTTGGGTGTATTCTTTTTAATTTTACAGGCACTCACAAGCTAAAGAGTCAGAGTGGACTCTAGGTTTAAACTTTTGAGAAATGTTGCAATGGTTGAGAGTTTGAAATACTTGGGGACCAAAACCAGAGTGCTAATATATGGATATGAAGTGTTACCCTCAAAGACTGTCATGTGGAGGGCTTGTTTGATTGATCTTGGCGCCATTACTAGATGATTGGTGAACTTACCTCAGCCCTGGGTTCAGTCCCAGTATCACATAAATTGCTTTGTAGCACATGTTTATGCTCTCAGCACTTGAAAGGTTGAAAGGTGGAGTCAGGAGAATCAAGAATTCAAGGTTGGCTACATAGCAAGTTCACGTGGCATTAAGACCTGTATCTTTTTTAAAAAGGAGATTGAGATGAAGGTGCCTACTTGAGTATATAATGGATAACTTTAATGACTGATGGCTCATCAGTGCATTAGGCAGGTTATTAGGTGAGGCCTAGCTAGACGAAGTGGGTCACCTGTCACCAGTCACCACAAGACTAACCATCTCAATAGGAATGAAGACATTCTTTTTTTTCCCCAAGGGGGAAGGGGTTTATTCAGGGTGGAGGGCAAAGGTGGGGAGAGAAACAGGAGGAGATAGCGGGGAGAAGAGAGAGAGAGAGGAGAGAAGTGGAGGCCAGCCACGACCACATTGGCACAGTCTATGTAGTAAGGTTTTGACCGTTCAGAGCTACCTAGTGAGATCCTTTCTCAAAATAAAAATAAACAATAAAAAAAACAAGATGACTGGGGGGCTGAGGACGTTGTTCAGTCAGTGAAGTGCTTTCCATGAAAGTTTGAGGATTGAGTATGGATCCCGTCTCCAACACTTACATAAAAAGTCCAGGTGTGGAAATGGACCCATCTCTGAATCAGACCTAACATCCTAATAAAGAAAGAAAGAAACAACCAAACAAACAATAGGAATGTATTAACTTAGCAGAATCACATTACTCACCAATCAAAGTACTAAGTGTTTCTCTCAGACAGCGTGGGGCCAATAGCTGATGTGTCAGAAACCTGGCTACATACTGCCTCCCTACCAACAGTGCTCTTTAAAACTGCCTTGATTTATAACATTGTTTCTTCTATTCGTGGACTTTTTCCATTAAACCACTTCAACGTTAAAACATGGAACTTGGGGTAACCTACATCTTTATCCCTGGGCCATGGTCACTCAAAATTGTTTCCAGAATGAGCTTTCTCTTATTCCCTGTGAGGTGACAACTGTGTTTTTGCATCCCACTGCCTTAAGAGAAATGAGGTCAGCAGGGCACCCTGGTACACACCTTCAATCCTAGTGCCCCCAAAAAACAAGGAGGCAGGGCAACTTCCACTTTGGGAATTCTGATTGACCAAAAACTAAAAAAATAATAATAATAAAGCAAATTATTACACTGATAAACAGGATGTTTACCCACAGAAACATAGTAGTAATCAGTAAGGCTACAGTGCACAAACTTCTACACAATATCCTACAATCAATAGCTGTTTAAGTCAACAGAAAAATGACTTATAGCTGACAACTTCACTGTCTTGTGAGTTTGTTTGTTTGTTTGCTTGTTTGGAGACAGGTTCTCACTGGGTAACTACAGTCATCTTTGAACTGGCTTTCCACTTACCTCTCCTAAACATTAGAACTACAGGCATATGCCATACACTTGACTTGGAGTCTTTGATTTCAGTGAGCATCTCTGAACTCCCCCAGTGGCCAGCCACTACTCAGAGGCCCAAAGAAGTTGGTATACCAAACAGCATGCAGTACCCAGCCCCCTATATTCCCTGAGGCAGCTCCCCAAGGCCTACACACAAAAACCCTATGCATGTTCTATAGCCACTCCTTCCTTCCCTTCAGCATGAGGCACGAAGGCTGACTTAATTTTCTCTGGCAGTAGTGGACCTTCCCTAGTAGGAACACCTCAGAATTAGTTAATGCGTCAAAATTCAAGAAGCATCCAAATAGAAATAGGAAGAGAGTGAGAGAGAAGTGATACAAACAAAAACAAGTGGGGGAATCCCTTGGCTCTCCCAGATGCCTCTCCGCATATAGTGACATAGAAACCTCCACACTGTTCCAAGCCATCTTAAGAAGCATCACATGATGAGACCACAAGCTTTAGACAGTGAAGAAAGCAAGGATACAGGATCACCATTACCTTGATAGCTGCAGATAACAATGATGAAAACCATATAGACCAAACCCAGGAGAATTTTGTAAAAGCTGACTCAGAAAGACCTATGGATAACACAAAATCCAGAAGCAATAGAAATAAAAGAGTAATAAGACTGACTGATATCTAAAATTTCAAAATAGTTAAACATAAATTGAATAAAAATAGTCACAACTCAAAACTGCCAACTGAGCAAGCCACCAGTAGGGCTGTGTAGATATGTGTGGCTTATCTTAGCACTGAGGACCAATGCAGATGTCCATAGTCTGTGCCTAAAGTAACGTTGTCTGTAGGCCCCGCTGCTGCCAGGGGCCATAATGATGTGAGTGACCTGCACTGCCACGTGAGGCCATGGTGGTGTCCATCCTTGCTGCTGCTTTGGGCCATGTCTGGGTCTATGGTCCTATTGCAACTAGGAGTGGTGTTTGTGGTCTGTACTGTTGCCAGAAACCATGTGGAGGCCCATAATCTGTGCCTATGACTGTGAAGAGCAAGGAGATGGCTTTTGCTGTAATATGAATGACTACAGATGCATAGTGGAGAAAGAGGGACATGGAAGACTTCTGTGACAACCCCTACTACCTCACCCCAGCCTCCAAAAAGTAACAGCCTAGATAAGAAGCCACTGAAGAGAACTTTCTAAAGGTATGATGAGGATGCCGAAGTGTAGCACTCCACAACTGATGGCAGGGGTGCGGGAGGGAAAGAACTCAGTTCTCTTTAAGGGACAGGCCACTGAGAGTTTGCCCATGTTCCAGTGAGTATATAGACAACAAAAATTGTGATTTATTTTTTATTTTTACTTTTTTTGGAGGGGGTGGTGAAGATCACAGGGTCAAGAGCAAACAATGGAAGGACTGGGAAGTGAATGCGATCAGGGTGCATGAGGGAAAACCCCAGAGAATCAATAAAACAATTATATTAAAAAATATTCATGCCAGACAGTGGTGACTCATTTGTTTAATCCCAGCACCAGGGAGATAGAGGCAGCAAGAGTGAACTCGAGGCTACCCTGGTCAACAAACTGAGTTCCACGATATCTAGGACTATACAGAGAAACCCTGGCTCAAACAAAAACCAGAAAAAAATATTCACAAATCATATTCCAGACCAAAAAACTTTATTTAATAAACAAAGAGGTCCTAAATACAATGAGAAATAAAGCTAATTAAACCAATACAGAAAATAATCCACAATGCAGGTTTTTCACTGAAAAGAATAATAATTGTTTTAAAACCCATAAAAATATTCAACTTTGCTTACAATAAAATAAAATACAAATTAAAACTACATTTAAGTGTCATTTAATATAATAGGTATCAAAGAACAAAGCATTTGGCAACACAGAGTATAAAAGAGAATGTGATATATTAATAAGACTGTAAATTGACACAATGTACATGCAAGATAATTAATAACAGCCATCAAATTTTAAGTATTCTCCCGAGACTCGGGACATGGCTCAATGGGTAAAGTGCTTCCTGTGCAAACACTAAGACCTAACTAGGACTCCAACATTCACATGAAAACCAAGCACAGCAGCAATAGCTGTGACCCCAGATTTGGGGTGGAGACAGAGAGAGGTAGAGCCCCAGAGATAACTGACCATCTAGTCTAGTGTGTCAGTGAAAAGATCTTTGTCTCAAACATACCAATAGAGATTGGTGCACACACACACACACACACACAGACACATACACAAAGAAGCATGCGCACATAGGAAATTCTAAGTATTTGTATATAAAATACATTCATAGGATCCATTTTTAGTATTTGTATATAAGATATTTGGACAGGGATATGTTTTATAAAAGGAAAAGATTACTAGCAGCCTAAATGTCTACTTACTGGTAACTGACAAATAATGTATAGATATTTGCATATTATATTCTATAAAGTGTTGAAAGATAGGATTAGTCTCAATAAAATCTATATGGAGTTGATTTTTAAGATCTAAAAATAAAATTATTATATGGCCCAGCTATGCCACTCCTCGATCTTTACCTGAAGGTCTCTAGGTCAACATACCACAAAAAGATATACATTGATGTACTATTCATAATAGCAGAAAATGGAACCAGCCTAGAGATCCATCAACAGTGGAATTTTAGTCAAGTGTAAAGAAAAATGAAATGACATGTGCAGGAAAATTCATAGATCTGGAACTTGTTATGTTAGCAAAATAAGCCAGACTCAGAAAGAAAAATATTTCATTTTATCTCATATGTGAAACCTGAATTTGAGAGAGAGAGAAACACAGAGAGAGAAGAGAAGAGAGAGAGAGAGAGAGAGAGAGAGAGAGAGAGAGAGAGAGAGAGAGAACACAAGCCAGAAGGGAGTCATGAGCAGGGAAGAACAGATCTTAAGTTGGAGGAGGGAAAGAGGATAATAGATTACAGGTAACATAAAAGCTAAAGAGGGCTCAATCTGGAGGAAGAAGGGGACCATCCAGAAAGAGGCAGAGGCACAAGAGAGGGAATGGAGAGTGGACAATTTTCTACCAAAGTTAAAAATATAATGGCACACAAAATAAAAATAATGTAAGGAAACCAGTTACATTGTATATACTTAGTTAAAGAGTAATTTTAAAATGTTTTACAGGGATGTCATTATATGCAAATGAAGAGTAGTCTATGTAGTGGCTATTCCCGGTTGTCAGCTTGACTATATCTGGTATGAACTACAATCCAAATTGGAAGGCTCACCTGTGATCCTGATCTTGAGGCTGGGAAATACAAGTTTCTGACCTGGATCTTGGCATGGAGATCTTGAGGCATAGTGCTTATGAATCCAGGAGATCAAGGCAAGGAGATTCAAATTCATCTGGGATAAAGCAAGTCTCAGATCTAAGCATGCTGGTACAAACCTTTAATCTAGGCCATACCTTCTGCTGGAGATCTTCATAAGGACAATGGAAGAAGGAAGACTACTTTGCCTGCTTGCCTTATGGGACTGAGCTACTGCTAGATTCTTGGACTTCCTTTCACTGCTGCTACTGACCATTGTTGGGAAATTGGACTACAGTAAGTCATCAACAAATTCCCTTACTATATAGAGACTACCCATAAGTTCTGTGACTCTAGAGAATCTTGACTAATACAGTCTATAAAAAACATATTTGTACTATCATTTACATAAGAATTAATGTGCAGTTGTTTATCAGTTGCATACATTTTCTTGGGAAAAATAAAAAAAATAACTTGATGCCCTTTGAGCAAGTACCTAGGCAACAGGAGAGGACAGTGAACTATTTTTTTTTTGTAGTACATTATTTTCCTCCTTTAGAATATTGTGATATGGCTCACATCACTAGTCCAAATTATTAAGACATGTATCTCAAACTAGAGAGCTAGCTATACAATTAAAAGAAATTGTTGTCGCTGCAGAAAATCTGAGTTCAATTTAACATACATGTTGGTGATAATTCCAGTTCCAGAGGTTCTAATATTCTCCTCTGACCTCCAAATGTACTAGGTACACATGTGGTGTGCAGGCAAAATACTAATATGCATGAAATAAAATACATCTAAAATTCGTATTAAGATAATATTCTCCTTGCTACAGTCATAGGCTATCATCTGTTACTGGAATGTATTGTCAGGACATGGAGTTTGTTTTCTTGTAGAGATTCTTCATCTGTTCTCCTTATTCATTACCAGGAGAGGAAATGCATAAGAGTCTTGAAGCTTAGAACAGCCATCTGCATTGACACTGATGAATGGGTCTTAAATAATTCAAAGACAACACATCTGAAGTTAATTAAAATCATTTGAGCCTCTTTAAGTTTCCTTTAGAACAGCATAGAAACAGAATTAATGAACAAAACTTGTATTAAAACTGCAACTTTATAGCCATCAGATTCACTTTAGATAAAAAGACAAAAGAAGTGAACCATCCAAAAGTCCGAGGGTCTATGCATTAGCTAGCAGAAATTATGTGTTGGTAAAAACTTGCTCAATGAATGGATCAATGAGAATTTTTTAAATTTTCTTATTTTTTTTAATTATTTTTATGTGCATGAATGTGTTGCCTGCATGTATGTGTGCACCACATAAATTCAGTGCCTGAGAAGGTCGCGAGGTCATCAATTCTGAAACCAGTTATAGACAGCTGTGAGCCTCCATGAGGGCGCCATGAATCATCTGGAAGAGTAGCCGCTATTCTTAAACCACCAAGTCACTCTTCAGTCTCATGAATGAGAATGTTTAACTAATTCACCTAAAGTTATTATTTCAGCTGGAAAATCCACTAAGCACCCATAAGATCTAGTTGAAAATATTTCTAATTTCAACTAATTCTGTTCCTCATTCTTCTTATTTTAATTAATTTTCATTTATTCTTTGAACATTTCATATGTGTCTACAGCATATCTAGAGCATATCCACCCCCCACCCCTCTGACTCCCCCCACTACCTTTTAATCACAAGTATAAACAACAGCCCTACTGTAACCTTATTCTGCCCCCATTCATTCACAGCCAGCATGTCCAACCCCTCCCCAGGCTGGGCACTTCACTGTGGAATTTAAAGCAATAGTTGTTAACACAGGTCCCAAAACACACTTTGGCCATTAGAGACCTTTACTTAGATGTCGTTTTATGGCAGCCTGCTGCAATGCGCCCAGGTTTTGCTTGTCCTGGGAAGACATCAAGGATACAATTGGGATTTGAATGGCTCTCCCTTAAGTAGATGTTCTTACTCATTTCACAGCTAAGAGGCTGTGTGCATCTCCCTGTCTTCACAGAGATTATCCCCAAAGGCTTCTCTACCTGATCTGCAAATATGCTCAACAAGCAAAGAGCTCTCCCGATGGTTCTGTGCTGAGTAGGATGCCATTGCTTTCCCTCTAATAAGGACTATCTTCCACAATTAGTATTGGATTAGCATTCTATGTTTTGTGATGTCTGGGACTCTGATGTCTTCAGGCACCGTTGGTAGAGACAAGGCGGCTACTGAAGACTCTCCCTGGACACAGGAGCCATGCTGCCTGCCTGGAAATTCAAAGGATGAGAAATATCTTTCCTTTCATTGCATCATTAATGAGTTTTTTTAGGACATTTTGTCAGGTGACCCTACAGAAGATATATCAAACCCTTGGCAATAGGAGCTGAATCCCTGAATCTTCCTAGAAACACTGGCAGAGCTGGGCTAGCCTCTATTACGAGGGAATCATGCCTCATCTAGGGACTTCCTATAGTGTCACAGAAACGCACTTCAGATCATCTTCTGGGAAAATCAGAGAAGAGACGGGCTACCTGCATTTCTACTTCTTCTGCTGCGTCCATGGTCTGTTGTTTGTACACGTGTGCTTGCTTCTGCTTCCACAGTTGCTATGCCCTGTTTCTCTGTGCCTGTGAGTGCCCGCCCATCAGCCCCCAGGAGGATGCCACTGATTGCTGCATTTAGCCAAACCTACAATGCAGTTCTCTCAAAGCCTACTCCAAATCCTGTGAAAAACTATTCTGCTCTAGCTTTAAGTAAGGTAATCAATAAACAGACAATGATGTTTGGCTACTGAGAGTGCATCTCTATAAGGATGGAGGGTATGGCAAGCTTGCAAGGAACCTGAGTATGCAACCGCGACCTTTCATAATTGCTTTGACAATACTCCCAGTACTAACTATAGGCCTACATCTAAAAAGACAGGCTAGGGTATGGCATAACCACAAACCACCTCCAAATCATAAAACTTCCAAACAACGAAGGTCTTATTCCTATCCCTGGTCTATTGTTCATTCATGTGTGCTTCCTTCTGCTTGAACAGCTGCTCAGTTGCTATGTCCTGCTTCTCTGTGCCTGTGAGTGCCCAGCAGCCCTGGTATCATAGAACACTGAAAGCTAATGGGGAAGTTCATTCCCAGAGTTCCCACCTCACCCTGGGAATTGGGCTGTCAGCACCTCCAGCATCAGGATCGTATCTGGTCAAACAGAAAACAGGAACATGATGATCATACCGATACATACATAGGAACACAGCTCTCTCCTACTGAGCAATCATGCAACCACATCTCTTTCTCTTGTAGTTCATTGCCAAACCACGTCCTAATTTCATTTCTTCCACTGTGATAAAATATCCTGACAAAAATCACCTTATGGGAGAAAGGGTTTGTTTTAGTTCACAATTCCTAAATTACAGTTTATTAGTGCAGAGAAGTCATAGCAAAGGAAGCTTAAGAAAGCAGTTCACATTGCATCCTGTCGAGCAAGAGAAGAGAAAGAATGTTTGCATGTGTAATGCATAGCTAATTTTCTCTACTGTTATATAGTCCCATGGATCCCATGGCTCCAGGGAGCAGAAGTGCAGGAATTTGACTGAGTTCCCTCCATGCAGTGCCAGGCAGACGTGCAGGGCTCCACACAGGCATGGGGAAATCTCAGTCAGAAGTCCTGTGGGGACAGGGCTTTTGAGTGGCAAACTGGCAAAACCAGAAATTATTCCTAATGATATTTTGCTATATTCATCGATTGGCACCTAGCCTAATTGTCATCAGAAAGGCTTCCTCTGACAGCTGATGGGAGCAGATACAGAGACCCATAGCCAAACATTAGGTAGAGATCAGGGAACCCCAATGAACAAGGGGGAAAGGAATTGTTGGAGCCAGAGGGGTCAAGGACACAGGAGAACACAACCCACAGAATCAACTAAACAGGGTTCATAAGGGTTCAGAGACCAAAGCAGCAAAGAGACTACATGGTTCTGCATTAGATCCTTTACATACATGTTGTAGTTGTTTAGCTTAGTGTTTTTGTGGGACTCCTAACAGTGGGTGTGGGGGTGTCTCAGACTCTTTTGTCTGCTCTTGGGGTCCTTTTCCCCTACTGGATTGATTTGTCCAGCCTTGATATGAGGGTTTGTGCCTACTCTTGTTGCATGTTATGTCGTGTTATGTTGATATTGCTGGGAAGCCTGCTCTTTTCTGGAGGGAAATAGAGGGATAGTGGATCTGGAGGAGAGGGGTGGTGGAGGATGGGAACTGGAAAAAGCAGAGGGAGGGGAACCTGCAGTCAAGATGTGTTGTATGAGAGCAGAGTCGATAAGAAGAAAAAGCAAGTCTTAGGCTGAAGCCCCATTAGTAAAATGCTTACCTAACTTGCACAAAATCCTTGGTTCAAACCCTAGTGCCACATAAACCAGGCATAGTAGTACACACCTGTAGTCCCAACACTCTGGAAGGTAGGACAATCAGAAGTTCATGATCATCTTCACCTACTTTGAGGATAGCCTGGAATATAAGAGATCCTATCTTAAAAAAAAAGAAAAATCTAAAGGAATAAAGCCAACCAAGGAGGCAGACATGAAGACCTCTATAATGAAAACTTTAAATTTCTGAAAAAAATAATTGAATAAAACAGTAGAAGATGGAAAGACCTTCCATCCTCATGGGTTGGAAAAACTAATATTATAAAAATGATTGTTCCACCAAACGAAATGTACAGATCCAGTGTAGCCCCAATCAAAATCACAATATCCTTTACAGAAGTCAAAAAACAATCCTAAAACTCATGAAACCACAGAAGACTCTGGGTAGCCAAAGCAATCTGAGAAAAACAAACAATTATAGAAGAGCTGCCATCATAACCCAAGCTATATTACAGAGATGAAGAAAAACCATCATGGTACTGGCACAAAACAGAAGGCCCAAATCTGAGTGCACATAGCTACAGCCATCTCCTATTTGACAAAAATGCTAAAAATGCATCCTGGAGGAAAGACACCATCTTCAACAAATAGTCCTAGGAAAACAGAACATTCACATGTAGAAGAATGAGCTTAGATCTACCACCAACCAAAGAGTACACATGGAGGCACCCATGACTCCAGCTGCATATGTAGCAGAGGAGGGCATCAACAGGAGGAGAAGCCCTTGGTCCTGTCAAGGCTTTATGCCGCAGTGTAGGGGAATGCCAGGGTGGTGAGGTGGGAGTGGGTGGGTGTGAAGGGGGAGCATCCTCATAGAAGAAGGAGGAGGGGGCATGGGAGAGGGGGGTTCTGGAGGGGAAACCAAGAAAGGGGATAACATTTGAAATGTAAATACATAAAATATCAAATAAATAAATAAGAAAAAGATCTCCATCTACTGTCTTGTACAAACATCAACTCTAGACAGATCAAAGGACTCAAATGAAACGTGAAATGCTGCAAGTGCTAGGAGGGACATAGAGGACTCTCTAAGATAGAGACCAGGAAAGGGCTTCCTTTAATAGGACCCCATTCAGGGATTAAGGCCAACAACTGGCAAAGAGGGCCTCATAAAACTAAAAAGCAGAGCAAATAATTAATCCAGTGAAGAGGAAGCTTATAGAATAGAAGGGATTTTTCTGAGGATAAATAGTGAGATTTATAAAGAACTTTAAAAAAAAAAAAAAAAAAAGGATGAATCCAGAAAACAAATGACCCAGATCTTTTTAATGGACTATGGATTGAAGCAAAGAATTCTCAAAGGAAGAAATAAAAATGACTAAAAAATATATTTAAAGAGTTCACGCCCCACCCACCCTTAAAAAGAAACAGTCCAGACAGGAGGCTGTTGAAGAGAATCATTTAAAATTATAACAAAGATGCTGAGGTGTATCTCTTCCCAGTTGATGACTTCTGGCTGGGGGTTTGGGGAGGATCCTCAGTTATCTTTAAAGGGCTCCCAGTGACCAGCCCAAGGGTTGGAAGATTGGACCTAGGAGAAATGGGAAGAGAGTATGATCAGGTGCATTGTATGAAATTCTCAAATAATTAATAAAAATATTATGTTGGGGAAAAATAAATTAATTAATAAAGTAAAGGGGGAAAGGATGTTTTAACCATCAAGATCGTTAGTTCACAAAGGAATTCAAAGCTTTAAATTTACCTTCAAAAAAGCCTTCTGTTTTCTTTTTGTTCTTTTAGGAATACCCTCTCATGAATAAAATGCCCATTTAGCCTACTTAGTGATATGATTCATGGTGTTCAAATAAGATTAACCAAAGAGAGCAATGTTTAATCCAGAGTACTCAAGCCATAAATTGGAATTATGGTCACCCTCCAAGTGGGATAGACTCTATACAGAGATCTCCGACCGCCATAATGTGCTCTCTGCCCAGCCAACATCTGTGAGCCAGACACCAGACTAAGCAGGGCACCAGTCTAAGACGCACACGTTGGCATCTCCCTGGATAAAATACAGAGATAATAGTAGAACCTTCTTGAAAATAAGTCTATCTTCCAAAAGATATACAGTCACCCAAATTATGTAAAATCTAACAGGATGATACCAGAAAGCCACATGCAAATGCAAGTTACTAAGCAAGAGGAATAGTGAAGAGTATTAGCTACATTTTCATTGTTTAATACACTTTAGTGGGATACCACTGATGCTTTGAGTAGTAATATAATGGTTAGTAGCCTAGATGAGAAAGGTGGATATGTGGATGATTTTCAAATTAAATCTCGCTTCGAAAGAGAGTTTTGTGTTTACTAAGGTTCTCCGAGATGCACCTAGTGTGTCGAATTACAATAAAAACTCTCAAAGAGGCCAGTTTCCTAGGAAAATGTTCACGCTTATAAAATGTTCCATCTGCCCTTTTCCACCTATTGCATTTACAGCTTAAATTCCAAGCTAGAGAAAATAACTGAATACCCAAGTGGCTTTTGTAGAGATTCTGAATGTACTAAGCTACAATTTTCTCAAGTGGAAAGCATCTTCTGATAGCACTTACAAAATGCTACACGCAGAAAAATGGAAGGCTTGGGCAAGTAAAAGGCCTCCATTTAGCTCCAAGACAGATTTCTCTCTTTGTCTCTTTGTCTCTCTCTCTCTCTCTCTTCTCTCTCTCTCTGTCCTGTGTGTGTGTGTGTGTGTGTGTGTGTGTGTGTGTAAGCTGACTCGTCAAACCCCTAAGATTCACCAGTCATGGATGTTAACCTGCCCATTTCATTTGGCATTGGTACTTCTAATAGTTTTAGACCATTAAATTAACAATTTAAAAAATTATAATTATTTGGGCCTATAAAGTGGATTTCCTATCTGTCTGTAAAATACAGTATGCTTTGTGTAGTTAATTATATATATATATTACCACCACGTACGTCATCTGCTATAACAGGTAAGAGTAATGATATAATGGTAACATCTGTGGCTATTAAGTAAAACCAGAATATAAATAAAACTGCTCTCACAAAAATGTCTCATCATGTTCTAACTACAGAAGAACACTGTCTCTTTCATGCCTTGAACAGCTAGCTATCTGATCCCCATCCTGAGATCCTAACACTGAAAGACATGATTTAACAGAAGATAAATATATTCATAAGTAAAATGATATTTAACGTCTTACCGATTCTGAATGCTGACATTGTGGTTACACAACAGAGACTCTGTTGAGTCTCAGGCACATTAATAGCCAGTTGCCTATAAAATAATCAGATCAGTTCTTATTCAAAGTTGTCAATCTTATGGGTATTTAGTCATTGTGAGTCTTATACATGGCTTCTCCCAGGAGCTAATCCTATAATAACAATGTAGGAAGAATATGGTTTAAAAAACTAAATAGTGAACACATAGGATAAATGCGCTGGGAAAAGATATTAATTTTATATCAAATATAAGCATATATCAATTTCCATGGGATTAGACTTGGAAGGGAAAGGGGTCACGCAGAATGAGGTTCTCGTTTACATTACTGCAGGGCCACTACAAACAACGTGAAAGAGAACTCTGAAGAGGAAGGATCATCTCCTTAAAGAAACATAGCATTTCCCCTTTGTATCGGGATATCCCTCCATTGTTTCCTTATCAGATTTAACCACTGACGAATTCTAATGTTTGAGAATGCCACTCCTTACAGACGTCAAAGGTAGACTCTACAAATAAATTTCTCTTTTATGTCCTCAGTTTCCTCCTGAGAAACATTGGCAGCATCATATGCAGCTCCTTTAGATAATAGGTGTGAACAATGCAGAGGAAAACAAAAAGGAGCCAGAAAAGAAAGCAGACAGCTGCAACATCTGGATTCAACCATGCCTAAAGTTAGATTGGCCTAAGTACTTTCTGGTTATATGAATCAATAAATCTCCTTTTAGCTTGACAATGTTTGAGTTGGAGTTCCTGGTAGTTGCCATTCAGAGTTCTGACTATTCACACGCAGGACTGATAGCGTTATAAGTGTAGCTGTCCTTCCTTGCTGCCCTACCTGACCCAGTGAGAGAGCTCTAAGTGAGTTTCGGAAGGCTGGGGCCCATTTTTTAATCCTTCCAAAAATTTTCACACTTAATTTGGATGACTCTTCTCCTCTAACCTAGACTGGTCCAACTCTAGCTTAAACAAATCATCTCTAATGCAAGCATTTGCAAACTAGACTCATGAGTGTGGAATTGAAACTGCACTTCTAGGGTGTGATAGTTTAAATAAGGATGGCTCTCATAGGCCATCGTGTTTGAATGTTTGGTCTCCAGTTAGTGGAACTGTTTGGGCTGCTTGGGAAGGATTAGGAGGCAAGGCTTTCTTAGAGTAGATGTGACATTACTAGAAAATCTCTCTCTCTCTCTCTCTCTCTCTCTCTCTCTCTCTCTCTCTCTCCTTGAAACTGGCAGATTAGATGTGAGTTTGAAGCTTTTCAGCTACTGCTCCAATACCATGCATACCTGTCTGATACCATGCTCTCCACAATAATGGAAATGGACTAACCCCTCTGAAACTGTAAGCAAGTCCACAATTAAATGCTTTCTTTATAAGTTACCTTGGCCATGGTATTTTTTTAACAGCAATAGAACAATAACTAATATAGAGAGCATCCCTCTTACCTCTAATTCAATGTCTCATTGTCTCTAGCCAAGAATTGACCAACCTCTGTTTTAAGTATTCTCAGAAGCAGAAAATTCTTTATAGTAATGCATCACTACATTGCACTGACAAACAGCTTCTATATCTGAGACCTTGTCTTAATTTCATTTCTGTTGCTGTGATAAAATATCCTGGCAAAATATTCAGCTTACAATTTCAGATTATAGTCCAACATTGAAGGGAAGTCAAGGCAAGAACTTGTAACAGCTAGTCACATCCATTGTCAAAAGCCAGAAGAAAATTAATGTATGCATATTTATATTTACTTGCATTCAGACCCATCTCTGTGACACCTACAGTGAGCTGGTCTTCCCACTTCATTTAATAACCAAGACAATCCTCTTTGACATTCCACAGGTGAACATGATATTCCTCATTGGTAGTCTTTCCAGGTGATTCTAGACTGTATAAAGTTAATAATTAAAACTAAACATCACAGGCATGCCATAATTCTACAAAACTAAAAATTTTCTTCTCTAAAAGTTCTACCCTGTTGTGTTACTTCTGTCCTTATACAGAATAAGGCCCCTTCCTTGTTTCCTTGTTGACTTTTCAAATACCTTCACACAGTTAGAATCCTTCCTTACAGTTACATTTTTCTACAGTTCCTTCAGGAATACCTCAAAATACATGACTTCTGTCTCCTTTGACATTGTGACTCCACTCGTCTACACTTTAGTTTGCCAACATTTTAAAATATAATTCCCCTCTCACTCCCTCCTTCTTGATTCGCCCTTACAATTCTCTGAAAAGCTCCAAAAACTGGGGTCAAAAGGTTTAAAGTTGCAGCTTGGGTATCAACTCTTAAGATGTCATAGATTATTTTTCCGTCAATAACACATTTGATCAACAACTTTAGTACAATTCCTGACACATGGTGCATTTGAAAACATTTGTGACTCTAAAGTTCTGACAACCAAAAACTCTTCAGAGGGTTTTCACATTAACCTGTTCATTCCATTTGGGTGGTTTAGCCCTTGTGCTTAGATCAAACTCCATGGTAGGGTCCTCACTGGTTTTGTTCTCAGTGTAGGGCTGGAATCTGTAATGGTGTCTATCAAGTGGTATGGACTTATCAAATACTGATAAGCTAAACAAATCTGATGTAGAAACCATGATTCACCATTCTTACTTCACAGTTGAATTCCAGCCACGAGATTCAGTTAGTTGACATCACTTAAAGTCTAGACTCAGCATTAGTTATGTCTCTGAATTCATATTTCTTCTAAATTTAATAGGTAGGCTTTTACAGTCTTACCTAAGACATTGATGAAAACACTGGAGAGGCTAGAACCAAGACTGAAACCCTAAGGTCCTCTGCAAGAGACACTCAGGTAAGGTAATAATGGGTCAGCATCCATTCTCTGGGGCTGAAGCAGCAAAAGCAGCTTACATTCCACATCAGTCTCAAAAGGCCTTTTAAATCTTTGTTGAAGAATAAACAGTATTTATTATATAAAGTCTTTGAAAGTGTCTTTTCCCCCTTAAGTCGAAATGGTTCAAAATCAGCCATTTCATATCAAAATCATATTAAAAGCACTTCCTAAGAGCTAACCAATATTTCACTTGTTAATTTACTAAAACGTTGCTTAAAGAATCCATACTGATTATGTTCTGCTGTACCCAGATTCCACTCCTAAAACTCAAGGTATTTGTCCACATGTTTTCTAAACAACTGCTCATCTATGTATATCCTTTATTAATGATGACATGGACTTGAAGCTAAAGAACAAGACTTGTGCACTAGAGATGAGGGGCAAATTCTACAAGCTATCTGTGTATATTAGACTCTCCTTCCACTACATTGTATTTTACTACTAATGACTCGAATTTTGATCTACTTGCAAAGATGTTCAGGCTCACATAAGAGTTCTTAAAATAAAATCCTAGTCCTCTTAGATCCAGGTAAATGTCATTCAAGTGTGTCTTATAAGTCTCGATCTGAAGTCATTTCTAATAGCAAATAGTGTGGTGGTATTTTATACTATTTAAATGCCTTCTTTCATCTCAAATAATATTGGTAACCCACTAGAAAGAAGTTGCATAAGAGATTTATACATGACCTTCAAATAATAAATATGAATTTTAAAGGACCAGTGGGGAAAAAATACATTATTAAGTAGGCTTAAAACTGTTGAATATTTGAATTTAAAATGAATGCACATATATCTTGAAAGAATGCCATGCATTATAAACAGAGATCCTCTTACAAAGATATTTGCCTGGAAGATTAGAAGAACAACTAACACTATGGAAATGTCATATGAAAACCTACATAAGAGATACTATTCATCCCTTAAGCCATATGAATAAAAACCTAGCATCATAGGTGAGATGCCTCCTTTTGAGTTTTTGGTATTGTCCCAGAAACCCCCAAAGCAATATAATTAGTTGTGGTTGCTCTTTGTTGTTGACCAGAACTTGGTGGTACCACCCTATTCTTGACTAAACACATTGTTAACAGTCCATGGTCATTCTGACAAGAATGCCTTCCTTATCCATCATGGAATATGCATTATCAAAAGCAATGTACTTATGTCTTAGGTTAGTGAGGCTCTGTGCAGAATCTTACCCGTCTTTGGCTTGCCAGCCTGTTAATTTAATAACTCTGTCTGGGGGTTCATTTACAGGTTCAAGCCATGTACTTGGCTGCCAACATGTTGATGTTGTTGAAGAAAAGCTTTAACACAATGGGCAGGAATAGAGGCAGAGAGCCTTTGGGCTGCTTGGCAAGAATCTGACATGGGCCAAGGACAAGGAAATGGGCTGATTGGCAAAAATATGACTTTGTCCAAGGACAAGGAAGTAGGCTTCAGGCAGGACTCTGACATTAGGCTAGAACAAAGAAGTAATTTCAGACAGGAATCTACATTTTAGGCTAGAACAAGGAAGTAGGCTTCAGACATGAAAATGACCTTGGGCTAGGATAGGGAAGTAGGTTCAGATACTTTGGTCATCTTGATAAGCCCTTAGAAACAGTGATCATGTGAGTGTTCATGTAATTGAGTTTAATGCCTTGCTTTTTCTTTGTGTTTATTGTATTGCTTGTTCCTTGACTATTTGCTTCTATTGTATTGCTAGATCCTCAACCTAGAACTGACCTTAATACATGCATGTAATCAAAATGGTATAAAAGCATAAAGGAGGAGATGAGATGAAATAGGAGGTTCTAGGGAGGGGAAATGGGAAAGGAGATGACATCTGTACTGTAAATAAATAAAATATCCAATAAAAAATAAATAAAAAACAATCCATGGAAATGTTGTCACTAATCTGGACATTTTCTCACTGCTGGCTAAATTTCAGAGTGCTGAAAGGTACTATGAAAACTTTGGAAGGGGAGTAATCAACAGTCATACAGATGTGTGAACCATATGAACTGTAGTAATGATTAGCAAAGCAAAGTGTTCCCACAGGTGAATAGTGGCAGGAATATTATGGAGGTAACAAACTGCTTTCTGGTTGAATTTAAGACCCACACCATAGGAGGAAACACATACCTGGTATGGTAAATCTTGCCAAGAACCCATGGCTCAGAACTCAAAGGGAGAAACTTTAGATGAAATGCCCAACAGCAGGAAAAAGGAACTTGTAGAGTCCACCTCCAGTAGAAAGACAGGTAATCAAGTGGAGAGATAGAGTTGCCATCCCACAGTCAAAACATTCTGACCCAGAATTGTTCCTGTCTTAAAGAACTTCAGGGACAAAAATGGAGAAGAGACTGAGGGAAAGGAGGTCCAGCAACAGGCCCAAATTGGGATCCATCTCAAGGGAAGCTCCAAGGCATGACACTATTACTGATGCTGTGGTGTGCTTGTAAGCCTTGCAAGGCTACCCTCAGTGAGGTCCAACAAGTAGCTGATTGAGACAGATGCAGATACTTACACCCAATCAATGGACAGAAACCAGGGAGCCCTGTGGTTGAATTAGGGAAATACTTGAAAAAGCTGAGAAGGAAGGAGATCCCATAGAAAGGCTAGCAGTCTCATCTAACCTGGACTTCTGAGATCTCTCAGACACTGAGCTACCAACCAGGCAGCATACGCCAGCTGCTACAAGGCCTCTGTATACATGTATACAGCAGAGGACTACCTGGTCTGGCCTCAGTGAAAGAAGATGCACCTAATCTTCGAGAGACTTAAGACTCCAGGAAGTGGGGAGGCCTGGTAGGGTAGGAGGAAACATCCTCTTGAAGACCAGGGAGGAAAAATGAGATGAGGAACTGTCAGAGGGCAGACCAGGAGGAGGCTAACAACTGGACTGTAAAAAAAAAATTAAAGATAATTTTTTAAAAAATGAAAGCAGTCTTAAGAAGTAGCCAAATATGTTTGTTCTTCATTCATCAGATAAAAGATCTAATAGTTATTAATGTCTATAATTAGAATAGGGAATGTATGGCTTTAAAATTAGAAAGGAGATTATTTGTGCAGGAAGTCTTGGCCAATGAACCTTGGGCACAAAGACTTAAAATGAACTGTTTTAAATAGGTGATACTTTTTTAACAGATAGCTCAACCTGAAAGTTGAAGGCTCCAGCACGGAATTTACGTGTCATGCTTTCTCCCAGGAAAGTAATGCTGACATCTCAGGCCCCAGCATCAGGCTCCTGGGCTGTGCTTGTATGGCCCCTTGACTATTTGTCAAGTTTGCTAATTTCTACTTCATTCTCACTTGCTTTGAACCATAGCCCTGCTCATTAGCAAAAAATCAGAGCACATTGAGAAAGGGGAGGAAGCCTCTCAAGCTAAGGTATTCAGATGTTATTTATAGGGCTGATAAACTAACTGGGTAAATGACGATTCTTCAGTTTTTAGCTGGACTTGGGGACGATCCTTATTTTATTTCTGTTGCCATGCTAAAATGTTTGACTCAAAAGCAACATGGGGAGGAAAGGATTTATTTATTCAGCTTATAATTCCAGGTCACAGTCTATCACTTAAGAAAGTTAAGACAGAGCTCAAGGCAGCAGCATGAAGGCAGATCTGATGGCTCTTCCACACAGTATTAGCTCTAACCAAGAAAACTCACCTTCCAGCCAAAAAAGTACAACAGGAACTATGAAAATGCTGCTTGTTAGCTGACTCATGGGACAGCTTATACTCAGCTGACTTTCTTACATAGTTCAGGACCACCTACATAGGGATGTGCTGCCCACAGTGGGCTGGGCCCTCCTACACCAATTAACAATCAAGATAACCCTCCCCCCAGGACATGCTGTTGTCCCAATTTAATGTGGGCAATTCCCCAGCTGAAGCTTTCCTCCCTGATGACTCTTAAATTGTGTCAAGCTGACAGTTAAAGCCAAGCATGACAAGGACCAAGCATAGATAGGCTATTTCTCCTAACTTGGCAACACTGTAGAGAACATCTTCATAGCATTAAGTTGGGTAAGTTTCTTGCTGAAAATGTTCAGGCTCTTCAGTGCTTGATATTTTCAGGCAGTCAGGAAGCACATGCTAGGCCTGTTGCCCTAAATCACTTTCAAGGGCAAGTTTTTAAAGGACTTTGCAACTAGAGCACCTTTACTGGCTCCAAAGACCTTCATCGTAATAATCAGCTTTCTGGACCGTGAGAGAATAATTCTCTTGGCTTTCTTACATTCACTGCTTCTAATAACAGCTCTGGGTCATTACAAATACTATTCTACAAAAGGATAGGGTTTAAATGGCCATGCCCTTAAGACACCACAGACTGTAATTCCAGTTGGAAAACCAGGTGAAAACAAGATTTTTTTTTTTCCCCAAAGCTGCATTTCTCTTTTGGGGAAATGTTCTCGATGCTTTTTGCTAAACTAACCAATAAAATTTACTATCAGATAAGCATCCAGTACAGTCCTTGTGTATTTCCTGGCTATTTATTTGTGAAGTATTTTGTCTCAAAGGAAACCACATATTCATACTCTTTCTCTAGTTCTTCTTGCAAAAAGCCTGCAGCAGCAGCTGGAGCATTTGTACATTTAAAAAAGAAATACCCAGACTCTTTAAAGAATACTAAATGCTGACTCTAAATTGACACTAATTCCTGGAAAACTGAAATGCCACTGTGAGCACCTGGGGCTCACAAGGGTCAGATGATGGCTGAAATCTAACATCAATTCTAATTATAGTAGACCCAATTGGTCCATGGACCAATGTTGTAGTTACTCTTATTTCTTAATGAGTAGGTGAAACAGAAATACCTATAAGCTGGAAGAATTCTATGGCTTGAGGCTTCTTGAAATTTCTTCTGCCACCAATATAGGAAACAAGGGGAATGTCAGAGGTCAAGGACCAGGCAACCTACCTTGTCCCCATGAGATTCAGTAATTAGTGTTGAACAATGAACCATCAGGTAACTATGAGGTCTGAGCTTCCTTGTCATGAGCTGAGTACTAGCACGCAGAGCACTAGACATTAAAAAACTAAGACCAGGTCAGTATGAAAGGTGGAAATCATTGCATGATGGTTTCTCAGTACCCGGTGCTTTTCTCCTGTCTCTCAGTTCATGCCTATGCCTTCCTGATACCAACTAGGAAAATGTTTATTTTCTATATAGGCTTCCAAATGTATCCATGGCAGGGAAGACCTTTACTAATCAGAAAGATGAAATGTTTGTACTGCACAGGATTAGTCAGTGTTCTGCCTTAGTCATGTCGTAAACCTGGTTTAGGGCATGGAGGTGAGAATGAAGACAATACATAGCTTAAATAACATGGAGTTTTCATAAAAATACCCTTGCTAAATGTACCTAATCTGTCAGTCTCCGAGAGAAACACCTGTCCCATGCACAACACCATTTCCATAAGTAAGCACTGCCATTAACAACAAGGGCAGGAAACAGAGTTGTCCTCACTACAGTAGGTACATATTCAGGATATTAAATTGCCTCTCTACGACGCGATGTTCAGGAAAGGAAGGTTTTATTTGAGCACTGTTGTCGGTAGAACCACCAACTGCTCTGTCCATCATCACAGCATTTATTAGTGCTGCTTAGGATCCATGAATTCATTTTGCAGGGTAAGGGCTGCAGCAGCTCATATCTATTAGTGGCTGAGAGACAGAGTTGCTTGTTAAAGACTTAGTTATGACAATTATTGAACTCTTCTTCTTTTAAGTGAACCTCTATCTTACAAAACTCGGCATATGTTTTTTAACACAAGCTACAATGCAGTGTTACTATTCCCATTTCCAAAAGACACAGACTTGGGAGTCAACGAGTAGAAGTGAGAGCAGGCCCTCTTATAAAAGGTAACTATTGAAGCTTCCTGCCATGGCTCTGCCAACCTACTGGTAAGGAGATTCCACTTCCCCTGATGAGGAGATGCTTCCATAAGGAAACACAACAAAGGTAGAGTTAACCTGAAAGGTGAGATTAAAACTTGACAATTTGTTACATTCTTTTCCTGGGGAGTCTGTTTCTATTTACCCCAGGTTTAAAGGGAGCAGAAACAGACCAAGGCGGGCGGTGGTGGCGCACGCCTTTAATCCCAGCACTTGGGAGGCAGAGGCAGGCGGATTTCTGAGTTCAAGGCCAACCTGGTCTACAGAGTGAGTTCCAGGATAGCCAGGACTACACAGAGAAACCCTGTCTCGAAAAACTAAAAAAAAAAAAAAAAAAAAAAGAAAACAGACCAAGGAAGTTACTCAAGTGTAGCTTGCTGGCTAGTTTTATGTCAGCCTGACACAAGCTGTCGTCATCCAAGAGGAGGAAACCTCAATTGAGAAAATGCCTTCATAGGATCAGGCTATAGACAAGACTGTAGGGGATTTTCTTAATTAGTGATTGATGGGGAAAGGACCAGTCAGTCCATTGTGGGCGGTGCTCCCCTTGGTCTAGTGGTACTGGGTTCTGTATGAAGCAGACTGAGAAAGCCATAGGGAGCAAGTCAGTAAGCAGCACTTCTCTAAGCTTCTGCATCAGCTCTTGCCTCCAGGTTCCTGCCGTGTTTGAGTTCCTGCCCTGATTTCCTTCCATGCAATGTCTCCCTCCGAGATCCCTATTGCTTGTGTAACCTCTGGATCTCTTTGAGTCTTGTAAGTTTCATGAATTTCTGAATCTTGTCTGTCAGTGAGTCTTCCAGGAGGCTCTTTCATCCAGAGGAAATAGCTATGTGGTGCTGCTTTAGGTAGGCCTATGGCAGTGAAGCAGCAGATAAAACGGAAATACTAGTTGTTCCTTTGGCTAGAGAGTTTGTTATTAATTACTAACAGGCAATTAGGTTTCAAAAACTAGGTACAAACAACTGCATCTTTAAAGGAACATGGGATCCTTTAAAGTGCCTCTCAATACTTCCAAGGATAGTGGTAAAGTTTAATGAAAACTCATAGCAACCAAAGAGAAAAGCAAGACAATTGAGGATTATGATATCTCAGAAAGGACTGGCTTTCTATACTAGGTAAAGAATCCAACCAGCTGAAATGCTGTCTTGAAGGCAGAAGGAAGATGTCTGACAACCTTGCTAGAATATACAGGTCCTCGACCGAATCACAACCTTATGACTCATTGAAAATAAGGCCTGTAGTAGCTTTGAATATGTTATACTTGCTTGTTCTCATACATGTGCTTAATTTTATATGCTAGCAATTTTCTTCTATCTATGAATTTTTATTTTACATGTATGTATGTATGTATTTATGTATGTATGTATGTGAGTTAACCTTATAATGTCATTCATATGTAATGAAAATGATTAAATTGGTACCTTCATGGGATTGAGAGACACAAAGTACACATCTGTGTATGTCTGCAAGGGACTTCCTGGAAATGATTACATACAGGAATGGGGAAATGGCTCTATAGGCAAAGTGCTTGTTGAACAAGCATGAGGCGCAAAGTTCAAATTCCCAGAGTGTGAATAAAAGCCAGGTGGAGTAACCACAGGTCTCCTATGGTAAGGCAGCAGGCAGTGACAGGAAGAATTCCAGAACCTAACGGACCAGCTGGGAAGTTATAGCAGCCATGAGCAACAGGAAACCTCACCTCAAACGAGGGAAAAAGTGAAGACCAACATCCAAAGTAGTTCTCTGAACTCACTTAAGAACATGCACACACATATCACACGCAAACATGCAGAAAATGGAGAATGGGTTATACCAACAGGGAATTGACTAATCCATGCTCATTATATAAATAGGAAGTACTGTCCATAGGAGATGAGACTAGCTGGAAGAAGCAGGTCATGAGAGGCTTGCTTCTGAAGAGCTCCTGGTACCTTCCTCTTATGCTGTCTGCTTCCTGGCCAGCATGAGATGGACAGCTCAGCTTTACTACATGTAAACCACTCCACCATGGTTTTCTACTGTAGACTGGGGAACAATGGAGCCAAATGACCATAGACAATAACCCCTAAAACTACAGACCAAAATCAAGTATTTGTCCTCTGATGAAGACTCTGACTAACACAGTAACAAACTAACTTGTGTCTTTTAATAGAATTTGACCAACAATGAATATAGTTACTAATAAATCTGAATGGGGAGATGGTGTGCTTCATTTGGAAAATGGGCGGAGAATTTCTTTACTTGTAAAAAAAGGACAGCTATATCCTGTTAGGGGTAGATATAGATGTGTGGGCTGCAGAGATGGGTCAAAAGCTAAGCTCCACAACACAAATCTATAAATTCCAGTGTTTGCAGGCATATAAAACAGGCAAATACCAGGAGATCACCAGCCACACAACCTAGACTAATAGGTGAGCTCCAAGTTCAGTGAGAAGCTCTGTCTCAAAAAAATATAGGGTGGAGAGCAAAGGAGATAGACACTTGATATCTGACTCTGGTCTCCATATGCAGGTACCCACAAACACACACATACAACACACACAAAGATATTTAGAGTTATTTCACTGAGGTATAGAAGTTCAAGTGTGTAGAAGATTGTATATGAAAGCTACATAGCCAAATGACTGTAGCAATTAGCCACGGATAGCCCCTGAGCAGATCTACTCTTTATTGCTTCCTCTGTGACTCAAAGCTATAAATATTTCTTCTTTGTCAGCTTGGTAGTACTTGTGAATTGTTGGTGATTTAAGGCACACTGCTGGAGAAAACAAAAGAGCCCATTCTCGTTGCTCTTCTCTTGAGAGTCCTTCAGCCCACACACCTTTGCCAGCATCATTCCTCACACACTTTTTTTCTGCCACACTCTTCTCTACAAAGCATGTGTCCAGCAGCACCTATTAGTGAACACCCAAAATGTTCGTAAGGAATGTATATGCAAAGTATCTTCTGTAAATGGCTTCCCTAAGACTCCCATTGGGCAGCTTCAAGGTGAGTGCTAAGGTACAGCAACTTCCTGTAGATGTTTTCCCTAGCACCACAGAGAAAGGTTTCCAGAAAATTCTGCAAGCATGGTACAAGTCATCTCCATCACCATTGGCCATGACAATACATACCCTCACTGAGGAGACCTGTATCTCATCTCTGCGACAACAGGGGCCTTTCTTAGGTGTCCTATCTCAGACTTAGAGATGTGGGTGCTTCTTATTGCTGCTATTTCTATATTTTTCAGAATTCTCTTTACTTCTTATTTAGCTTCTCCCTCAGTCCAAACCAAGAGTTACAGATAATTCTCCCTTACATTAAAGCTATGCTGTTTAAAGTGTTACAGTTTTGTCTCTGGGTCAAACTCTGTTGCTGCAGCCAAGCAGAAGCAGAGCTTTTGAGAGTACCCTTTTTAGCATGTTGAGGAATGAAACCAATTTTCAGATATTAAAAAAAAAAAAAGACAAATATCCTGTGAAGTGACTATACCTTTGCAAAAATAAATAAATAAATAAATAAATAAATGTGGTTCATTTACACAATGGAAAACTACTCATCTATTAAGAACAAGGACATCATGAGTTTTCCCGGCAAATGAACTAGAAAATGTGATCCTGAGTGAGGTAACTCAGACACAAAGGAAATGCATGGTATGTACTCACTAATAAATGAATATTGACCCCAAAAAGTACAGAATACCCAGGACACAACCCACAGGACTTAAGAAGGTTAACAAGCCAAAGGACCCAAGTAAGGATGTCTCAATCCCACTTGAAAGGGAGAAGAAAGAAGTCACAGGGGGCAGAGAGAGGGAGAAACCTGGATGAAAGAGGGGACAAGGAGGGAAAGGGGGAACATGATCAGGTATTGGGAAAAACAGGAATGAAGCCCTGAGGGCCAGCAGAAAGAATGAAAACAGGCAACCTCGGGAGGTAGGGAGACCCTCTAGAATGCACCAGAGATCTAGGAGGTGAGAGACTCTCAGGACTCAAAGGGAGGGACCTTAGATAAAGTGTTTTTACAGTGGGGAGAGGGAACTTGTAGAGCTCACATTCAGAGGAGGGAAAGGACATCAAGTGGAGAGATGAGGTTGTCATCCCACAGTCAAAAACTCTGACCCAGAATTGTTCCTGTCCTGTGGAAAGCTCTTGGATGCTTCTAGAAACTTGAAAGGAATTTGATATTGGGCCAGGACAAAGAAATAGGCTCAGGCAAGAATTTGACTTTGGGCTAGAACAAGGAAGTAGGCTCAAGATCTTGATCATCTTGATAAGTCCCTGAATACCACAGGACTTTGCTTATTGCCTTGTTTGTTCCTTGATCTAGAACTGACCTTATTCTTTACATGTACTTAGGATGGTATAAAAGCAGACTGGAAAAAAGTAAACATACTTCAGCCTCAGCATTGGCTGAAGTCATGTTACAGTGTTGTCTAATTATCCTTTTCTTTCAATCTTTGCTCCCTCCCTTGAGACTTTGTTGACTGACTGAGCTGACTTGGTCACTGTCTGAAGGAACTGCAGGGACAAAACTGGAGAAAAGCATGAAAGAAAGGAGGTCTAGTGACAGATCCAAACTGGGATCCAGCTCAAGGAGAGGCTGTGCTGTGATTGCAGACAGGAGCAATGGCTGCCCTTGGAGAGGCCCAACAAGCAGCTGAAAGATTAAGATGAAGATACTAGCACCCAACCAGTGGACTGAAGCTGGGAACTCCTGTGGTTGAATTGGGGAAAAGCTGGAAGAAGCTGAAGAGGAGGGTGGCCCCATGGGAAGACCAGCAGTCTCAACTGACCTGGACCCCTGATATGGCTGACATTGAGCCATCAACCAGGCAGCATACACCAGCTGATATGAGACGCCCACCACCACCACATATACAACAGAGTGGGAGAAGATACACCTAACCCTGGAGAGACTTGAGGCCCCAGGGAGTGGGGAGGACTGGTAGGTTGGGGTATGGGAACATCCTCATGGAAATATGGGGTTCTGGTGGGGGGTGGGTATGGGATAGGGAGCAGTGCGGAGGGGAAGACCAGGAGGGGGATGAAGTCTGGACTGCAAAAAAGGATTAAAGAATAAAAATATTAAATTAAAGAAACACACATTTCCTATTTCTTGAAATGATATTTGGAGATGTATCCTTGGGTAAGAAATTTGCTTAGGTAAGGTACTAAGTATGGCATGAAATTTGTCAGTGACATGAGATTGCAGCTCTGATAGGTAGAGGAAGAAACAGAGATCCATGTGTTTATCCATCAGAGATACAGTCACCACTACCAATTGTCTGGACAGAAGCGGAATATCATGATCCAGTCATTCTAACCAGTTTTAATGAAATCATAAAAACTACCTTTCTATAAGTTTCAACGAAATGCAATGATTAATAATTCATGATACAAAAAAATGAAAAACTGTATTTAAAAAATAAACATCACATTTTTAAAGATCAGATTACCTCAATCTACTGAAAATGTGAAAGGTTTACAATTCTCTTTACAGTTTAGTCTATTCTATAAAATATAATTAGTACTATTGTATTTTAATAATAAATATTAAATATTTATCAGAGGATATGTTTTACACTCTCAAAAGGATCAAATATTTAAGTTCTAATGATTTATTCTGTTAAAAAATTACTTAGTGATACATAGTTTTACCTAGAAGGATGTTTACAGAGATAACTATAATTGCATTGTTATTTTATTTCAGTAAAAGGCAAGACCAACATTTTCATTCCCAACCCATTTATGAATTCCAGTATAGCCCTCCTGATCAACATATATACACACACACACACACACACACACACACACACACACACACATGCCATATTGCTCTAAGATTTTGTTACTATAAACAATGGCACTGGATTCTTATTTTTAAGTTCTGAGAAAGAAGTGTCATTTTTTGGTTCATATCCCTGAGTTAAATTTATAAAAGAAGACAAAGAAACGATTTGTTCTCTATGCTCAAATGCTTCCCTTCTTGGGGTTCTCCTGTTAATAGTGTTCAGCTCAGGACAATAGATTATCATAGCTGAAAGCACACCCTTACTTTAATTACATTCCACATTTTCCATTTGCCATCTTGTCAGAAGGATGTATGAATCACAATGAACAATTAGCTCATTGAAAGAAGCCATGCATGAGGTTGAATGAAGACTAGCAGAGTTTGTCACTCAAGCCAAGGCTGTAATGATCCCAAGCCCCATCTGGTTTAGAATAAGCTACCAAATTACACTGACTAGTCATTTATGCAGAAAGGAGGTGTGCACACATGGCAATCAAGGCCTTCCTCTCACGATCACCAGGATCTAGAGGAATAAAGTCTCTGGAAAAACATCTGCCGCCACCACACCTTCACACCTCACACTATCCCTGTCACACTCACACTGCCCCTGTCACATGCTCACACTGTTCCCGTCACATCTTCACACTGTCCCTGACACACTTACACTGCACACATCCTCACTGTTCCCGTCACACCCTCACTGTCCCTGTCACATTCACACTGCCCCGTCACACCCTCACATTGTCCAGGGCAGTCCTTGATAGAGATTAGGAGCCATCAGTGCTAGGCACATTAACCTAGTCATCAAACAAACTGCTATAGTGAGGAAGAAAAAAAATTCCCATGGCTCTGGTCTCTTCCTTGCTATAAACCACTAATAGATTAAGGGTGTTTGTAATTAGAATATAATTGCCCAGTTTTGGGATGAATTAGAGGTAAGAAAAATATTTTCTTCCATAGGTCTAAGTCCTCATCTAATATATTTTCCCAGAATCATGCGACCATATGTAAGTATGTGTGTTTATTTTATTCAGATCATGATGGTAAATACATATAATCCTGGCAGTTGGGCACCCATGACAGCAGAATAGCACATTTCAGACCATATTGAGTTACACAGTTAGATCTGTCTCAAAAGGAAACAAAGGAAGGAAGAAGAAGGAAGGAAGGAAGGAAGGAAGGAAGGAAGGAAGGAAGGAAGGAAGGAAAAAACGTGTATCCACCCATCCTACCAAAAAATTTAGACAGAGATATTTTTTACCTAAAGACCTGGATACAAAAAGAGTAAATAAAACCCTTTGCTACTTGGGTTTGGGGGGAGGGTGGTTGTGGTGGTTGTGGTGGTTGTGGTGGTTGTGGTGGTTGTGGTTGTGGTTGTTGCTGCTGTTGTTCATCAACTTGGTACAAACTAGGTTCATCTGGAAGAGGGATCCTTAACAGATTAAAAAAAAAAAAAAAAAAAAAAAAAAAAGGCTCACACCAGACTGGCCTGTAAGCAAGCCTGTAATGTATTTTCTTTATTAGTGGTTGATGTGGGAAGGGTCAAGCCTATTGTATGTGGTGTTATTCCTGGCAAGTAGTCCTGGGTTATATAAGAGAGTAGCCTGAGCAAGTCATCTCCGTTGGTTTCTGCTTCAGTTCCTGCCTTTAGGTTCCTACTTTGAGTTCCTACCCTGACTTCCCTTCATGATGTACTATAACTATGAGTTAACTAAACACCTACTTCCACAAGTTGATTTTTTTTTTTTTTTTTTTTTTTTTTTTTTTTTGGTTTTTCGAGACAGGGTTTCTCTGTGTAGCCCTGGCTGTCCTGGAACTCACTCTGTAGACCAGGCTGGCCTCGAACTCAGAAATCCACCTTCCTTTGCCTCCCAAGTGCTGGGATTAAAGGCGTGCGCCACCACTGCCCGGCTCACAAGTTGATTTTCAACATGGTGCCTTTATCACAGCAATATAAAACAAACTTAAGGTACCTCCTAAAGAGGCATTTAAAGAAGAGCAAAATCTTTCCTACTGAAAGTGTTTGAGATGTCACTTGTGACACAATCTATAATCACCTGAGAAGGGAGTCTTGATGATGTATTACCTAGATCAGTTAGCTAGTAGACATGTCTGTGGAGGATAGTCTTCATTGTTAATTGGTATAGAAAAATCAGTCCCACTATGGGTGATACCATTCCCTAGGTGAAAATCTTCATTTATATAAGGAAGGAGAAAATTCACTAAGACTAGGAAGCATGCCTATATTCATCTCTCTCTTCAGGACTGTAGAAGTGATATGACCAGTCATTTCAAATTGCTGATGCCTTGACTTCTTTACTGTACTAGAGCTGGAATTGTGAGATAAAAATAAGTCTCTTTCTCCCCTCAGTTGCTTTTGTCATGGTATTTTATCACAGAAATGAAACTAGCATATCTTCTTCTATAAACCTTCCAGGTTTCATTAATCACATCGTTGTTTCTTTCTTTGTGTTTAAACCCTGATAGTTTATGATGGGATGATGTGCATGTAATATAAGAGAAAGTGTGTTAGAGTAAAGGTTCTCTGTGGTTTTGTTCTTACAACATTTTAAATTCTATTGGGTTTGTTTTGGAAATTTGCATGTTGGTTAAGTTTGGATTTGTTCCCAAATGATACAGCCCCTGTAACAGAAAGTTTGTGTTTGGAACCAACTTTATGAGTTTGAGCTTCAGTGAAGTGGCTAATGAGAACACTTAACAGTTGTTTTTAAATTATCTGAAAATGACAAGTACCATCAGGCAAGATCTGCATCAGACAAGGTCTCAGGAAGAAAGAGATGCTCTCTTTGTAGTAAAAGAAGCCTGGAAATGTTCCTACTGTTTAGATAATATGGTAGTTAGGAAAGTCAGAGACCAGGCCATATTTGCCAAGTTGGAATTGTCATTGATGCTGCTTCATTGAAGTTCAAGAGATGTTAGAGAGAGAGAGAGAGAGAGAGAGAGAGAGAGAGGGGGAATGTATGTGTGTGCTTGTGTGTGTGTCTCTGTGTGTGTTTGATACGCATTGATGTGATCCATGTGTGGTGTGTGCAATATGTGTGCAGTCATAGGAGATATCTTCTTTTATTACTCTCTGCTGTGTTTTCTGAGCAGGGTCTTTCCCTGAGTTTGTAGTGTGTTCCCTCAGGTAGGCTGGCTGGCCAGCATGCCCCTGAGATATGCCTGTTTCCATTCTTAGTGCTGGGGTTACAAAGCACAGGCCACCCAGCCCAGCATTTATGTGGGTGCTGAGAATCCGAACTCAGCAAGCCCTTTACCCACTGATTCCTCTCCTTAGCCCTATCAACCATATTTTTGAGTCCCATTCAACTGTTTCTACCTTTTGAAGCCTTTACAGATGCGCTTAATCATCACAATTAACTGGTTTCTCCTCTAGCTATACTGTATGCCACACTATTACAGGGCTTATGTTCACGTAACCCTGATTTTATTTAATAATGGCTTCAAAGGGCAAGAGTCATGGTGCTGGCAATTCGCATATGCCAGAGAGAAGCCATAAAGTGTTTCCCTTAAATGAAAAGGTGAAAGTTCTTAACTGGCGGGGAAAATATGCTGACGTTGTAAAAAGTCTGCAGTGAGAATGAATTTTCTCTCTGTGAAATTATGAAGAAGAAAAAGAAAGTCATGCTAGATTTGCCATCGCACGTCATACTGCAAAGGTTATGGCCATGGCCCATTATAAGTTAATTAACGTGAACAATACATAAGTCATAGAGTACAATATGACTTGCAGCTTCAGGCATCCTCAGGAGGTCTTGGAATGTTTGCTCCATAGTTGGAGCCTCTTTTGCAACCTCTGATTCCTTTCCTGTCAGTGATAAATCAAGGAGGGACAATACAGAGATCAATTGATGGAACAGGTTACCGGAAATTTTGGAATGTTTTTCAAAAATAAATAATAAATATTAGAGAATGCACTTGGTTTCTCCCTCACTTAAACATTATACATGTATCAATGCATCACATGGTACTCCATAAACGTGTACTTTGTAAATAGTTTATAACTTGGTTAAATAGATTTAAATTACAATTGTACACAAGAAGTTACTTATTAAAATCGGTTACTGGCCAGGTTTGACTTATGGGTCAGGGTTTGCCAACCTGTCTTAAGTGATGAGTATTTATTTATAGGTCATCTCTCACCGATCCTGTGACTTCTTCAACAGCAAGTCTCATTCATTTTTGAATCCTGTACAACTCATTACATAGAACGAATGTTTACATGTTTCCAAAAACACACCTGTGCAGAAGTTTTCAGAGAAAGCATTTTCAAATGCCCCACTGAATTCCAAGTTGACAATAACTGCCATATTTTTGTCATCTGTCACCTAAGATCCAGTAAAGAAGAAAGTAACTTTCTCCTCCCTTGATTCCTGGCTAAAGCCACCAAAGCCTGCATCACCTGTACCAACTCTCACTCCTGTTTCACATTGGCGTTTAGATTACCATGCGTGTTTTGTGGTTTCCGCCTCATTCACAGAGCTCCTGTGTAAATGACGGACATTGTATACACTTGTGTGCACCTCTAGACTTCTGGTCTTCTTTAGTTCTCATCGTCAGCTTTGGTGGCTCATGTGTAGCTAATGTAGAAAAGCACAAGTCCTCTTGAAGTGCCACCTCCCCTCTCCTGGCCCCAGTACTCTTCAACATTTTCTATTTTATCGTTCAGCATTCAAAGAAGGAACATTCACTATGCAAAAAAATCAGAAAGTACAGATTGAGATCACATTATTTTTGTTAAACAAACTATTGATTGTTCTTTTTTTATTTTCTCTGAAAATGGATCTACCAATTTTTCTTGTCATGTTTCCAAACTCTGTTTTCATGACAACATGCTTACAGAGACACACTACCTTGATTTTTCTAGCCCTGTATATACCTTTCCTTGCATCCTTTTTTATAATATAATTTTTTATTTTATGCTTATCAGTGCTTTTTCTGCATTGATGTGCACTGTGTGTGCCTGGTACTCTCAAAGGCCAAAACAGAGAGTTCCATGCAAGAGTCAGGTATTGAACCAAGGTACTTTGTAAAAGTAGCAAGGGCTCTAAACCACTGAGCCATCTCGCCAGCATAGAAAGAGCACTGGCTGTTATTCTAGAGGACCTGGGTTCAATTCCCAGCACCCACATGTTACCTGACAGGCATGCATAACCCCAGTCCTAAAGATTCTGATGCCACCTTCTGGCCTCTGTGGACACCAGGCACACACATGGTGCACTGACATACGTACAGGTGAAACACACATAGAACATAAAGGATTTTTTATTTTCTATCAATTTTTCTTTAGCTCCTTCTATTTGTTCATTTAGGTATTTAACAATTGGACAGACATAATGTTGGCTCCAGAATCACAGGACTCTACACACACTGTAGAAGAACTGTGTCTCAACCCAGCCCTGTAGCCACTCGACTCCAGGCAGCAGTAAAGCCAGGTTGGAGCTCTATGAAGAGTCCATGTCCACCAAGGTACTGTACAGTTCCTCCAGCTTATCCTCTATTGTTGTTCTCATTCCTCCTTGTTCATTAATTCTCATTTTCATACTCTGAAAAACGCCTTCTAATTTCACTCTAGGACCCAGAGGAACAAGCACACCAAAAGGTTCTTCACTAGAGTAAGAAGTCTGTAGTTCAACTTTTTTCTTCTGTCACATCCTCTCCTTGTCGTGTGCTAAAACTGACCACACATGCACACACACACACACACACACACACACAAAACAAACACACATACTTTACACTTCAGCATAATCCCTCCTACACCTCTCAACAAAACATTCTCATTTAACCCAAAGAATAGATAACTAGGCAGAACTCCCAGTGGAAGGGGGAAGGACGCAACCCACCACAAAACCTTTGACCCAAAATGTGTTCTGCCTACAAGATATTCAGGACAAAGATGAAATAGAAACAGAAAGAATGGACAACCAATGACTGGCCCAAATTGAGACCCATCCTATTTGCAAGAACCAATCCCTAACACTATTAGTAATACTCTATTATGCTTGCAGAGAAGAGCCTAACATAATCGTTCTCTGAGAGCTCCACCCAGCAGCCAGTGAAAACAGATGAGGGGCCCACATCCAAACATTAGATGGATCTCAGGGAGTCTTGTAGAAAGATTGGGGAACCTAAAGAAGATAGAGATCCCACAAGAAGACTAACAGAGTCAACTAACCCAGACCCTTGGGGGCTCCCAGAGACTGAACCACCAACCAAAGAGCAATCATGGGCTGGACCTAGGCCCCACACACATATGTAGCAGAAGTACAGCTTGGTCTTCATGCTAGTCCCCCAACAACTAGAGCAGGGGCTGTCCCTGAATCTGTTATCTGACTGTGGATCCTGTTCCCCTAACTGGGCTGCATTGTCTGGCCTCAGTGGGAGAGGATGTGCCTACTCTTGCTGTGACTTGATGTGCCAGGGGAGGGTGATACCCAGGGGTGGGAGGGCTCTTCCTTCTCAGAAGAGAAGGGGAGGGGTAATGGGTATAGGATCTGTGTAGGGGGGAACTGGGAGGAAAGGGGAGCTGCTATTGGGATGTAAAGTGAATAAATAAATCAATTAACTAAAAAAAGACAAGATACCACTGTGGGATTACTAGATTTTTATTACAGGAAGGAAGAAACATCCTCCAGTTCAACTGTTCAGTCCTTATTCCCCTCAATAAAGTCTGATCCTGTCTCTGGGCCTTCATGTTTTGTTAGACTTGGTAAAACAAAAAAAACAAAAAAACAAAAAAACAAAACAAAAAACAAAAAAAAAACAAAACAAAAACAAAAAAAAAAAAAAAAAAAAACAAGCTCTCATCTCTGGTACCCAGACTTAACCATTCTGAAATCTGCTACCCAGCTCTGTCTCTTTCAAGACCATTGAAGCTGACAGTACAGACCATCTTTGCCTCCAAAAGCCTTCCTTCTCCACCCTTCTCCAAGAACAGAGAGAGAATCAACAAAGGATATAAATGAAGGTTCTTGGATGTCATTTGGGATTAACAACTTTCAAACAGGATCAAGCCTTAAACTGATTGCCACATGGGGTTTGACAATTGTAACAGAACAGATCTGAGCTCTGAAGCATCAGAATGTTCCCTCGCCAGAAGAAATTCAGCTCTAAGAAGTGCTTCAGTCCCAAAGTTCTCAGAGGGCTTCAGGGTACCAATCAAGAGCAATCCCCTGCAGATCAAGGCTGCAGCTGGTCATCTGGGGACTGGCAAGTTCAGCAGGACTCCTGACTCCAGCAAGTTGTGACAATCATAGTCCCAGGTCTCTGCTGTAGCAGGTCTTAGAAGCTGAAAGCACCTTCAAGGAAGAATTCCCCTGTATAGCTCAGCCATTACAATCTTGGAGGCTGAGACACTAGCTCTCAATATTAGATTTGGGTCAGTCTATCTAGATCCTGGAGGCTTGTTTGAGTGATCTTACCCAAGGCAGAAGCATCAGGTGCACGGAGCCTCCATCAAGTCGTACCTAGCAGGTCTTGAAGGCAATCCCCTCTAAGAACAAGCTGGCTAGGAGCCTGTCCTAAAGCTCACTTCTCCCTCTCCTTTGCTCCTGCAGCCACTCTGACTCTTCAGCCCTGTGTTGCATGAATTTATAGAAGTACCTGGGCGGCAACTGAGGCCCAGCTGGCTGATTGTGTATATGTAAATAAAGTGAAAAGATAAAATTAGTCAAGGAAAAGCTGTCAAACCTGGTAGGGAAGGGAAGAACCCTGAGCTAGCCAAAGGTTGCCAGACGTTGATAACCAGGTCCACAGGAATTTATCTCTGTGCAGGCAGGGAAACTCTGGGGTTTCTGTCTGTTCCTGATTACTGCCAAGACCTTTGCAGGTAGCTACTGTGACTCGTTGCTTCACTCAGTCTGGATTTTTGTTGCTATTGGTATTGTTGTTTGTTTCGTTGTTTTGTTATGTTGTTTGTCTTTCCTGTGGTCACTGCTACTGCAGTAACAGCCACTTGCAACCTCCCGTCTGCAGTCCCTTGCCCTCCCAGACTTGAGCTGCCAGCTGTCAGAAAGTTGCAGATGAGGCTAGGCAGCGGCCACCTATCCCTGACATCATGAGGTCTCCTTCCCATCTGCTGGCCGGCCACCTATCCTTGACATCATGAGGTCTCTTTTCCTTCTGATCTGAACTGTCTTCTTAACCACAGATCAGCTTGTACCCTCCAGACAGTTGCCCCAGTCCTAGCCTGGCTTTCCTCACTCATTCTTGTTGCCCTACGACCTACATGAAATTAGACAAGGACCCTGGAGGAGTAAATGCCCCATACAAAGCTACAGCCCTTGCTTACCTAACACTTGCCTCTTTCAAGGAATCCCAATCCCTATTCTGCAGGCCTTGTCTAGTGGTTACCATTGTCACTCATCTAGACTGGTTCAGTCTAGTTTGGTTCACTCAAGCTTGGTTCAGTTCCCAGGAGAAAGCCTTTTGAGAGCCACGTAGAAATGTGATGAAGAAGAGTATTCGAGACGGACGAGCCTCAGTCTCAACCATTACAGCTCAGCATTCACCACCCAACAGGCATCCCCTACCCAAGGAGCTAAAAGCAACCACTGTGGAGTACATCTTCCTCATATATAGAGTTCTTATTACTAGCTAATGTGAATACCATATATTTTCATATAACATAAATATTTACTATTTATTTGTCTTGCTTTTTTGTCCATATCCTGATTTGTTAAGATCCTAATTTCATGTACAGACAACTTTGGGTATTTTTTTTTTTTAATTTACTGACATTTTCTAATTCAGAAGAATATCTAACATGTAGTACATTTGGTAGATAAATGAATGAAACATTAGATGAATGAATGAATACAGTCCCACTAAGAAATCTTATTTCCTGTAAGTTTATGGAAGCCCAGTTAAGGTCTTTTGTCTCAAGCAGAAAAAACACTTCTGGGTTGATTTAGAAGGGGGAATCATGTGGAAAGTGAAGTAGGCCCTCATAATGGCCAAAAGAAAGCAGACTGGGGAAACAGAAAAGCAGATTGATAAATACAGTCTGGTCAGGCTAGAAGTGAGGGATTCCATATCTTTCCAGTGTCTTCACTGCTCAGTCCTTAGACAGGGAGGGGTGAAATCAGACAGAGACATTCAGAAAGGAACCTCTTTCTCAAGGAATTGTTAAGACAGAGAAATTAATCCTCAGCAACTAAATAGCTAATTCTCCAATGGACTGATCAAGCAATTAGCTTGGATTTAGCGACTTCTATTCCCTCACCAAGTCTTAAACTGTTTTCCCTCCTAGAAGAGAATTTTAATGTATTTTCTTCTGCAACTGCATGCTTAGATAAGCAAAACCAAATTGTATTAGAAACTTATTAAGCACACTGTAGAATGATTTTTAAATACAGTTCCAATAAACTTTAGGAGTCAATACTATAAAGACTGAAAATATATTGACTCATTACAAAAACACCATACTTAAACCTTTCTCAGGGGCCAATCACAACTTTAGGTTCCACTGATTTATAACTTGGCCACTGGGGCCCAACCACTTCATCTTATAATCAACATCAATCACCAATTTTTATTACAACATTTTGCAAGCTGAGCAAAAATACATATACATATTCTCTTGAGGACAAATTAGGCACCCCAAAGTGACTCTTGCAAATAAATACTGTGAGTCATAACTCCCTGCACTACAGCTGACTCACAAGAAAATCATCCTATAAGTGCCACAGAAACTAAAGGCATTTTATAATATAAAAAAATAAAAGAAATACCAAAGCAATCCATACACTATAATGGCTATCTGGTGACTGGGTAAAGATTTTAGTGGCTCAATGACAACATGTACTTTCATTTATGCTTCCAATGGTTGTCATCCAAAGATATTAAGTGTGTCCAAATATCCTTCAGGACAGACGGTAACTCACCATTAAGATGATGCAAGGCCCTATTAGGTTGACAGGTAGAGTACCCCACTGGTTCAAGGTGCTCATCCCTGAGCTGACAGTCAGTAGAGAGAAAGCAATGCCCAAACAGAAGACACTGTGCAGGATGGCTAATTGCCAGCTACACCACCAATAAAGCAGCTGACCCATTAATATGTAATGGGCCTCAATTTACTGTTAATTCAGATACTCCCAGAAAACCCAGGGAGCTCTTTAAAGGTAACTGCAGTAATAATTCCCCTTTATGTAAGTCAAATAAAATTACCATCCAATCCTGGAGTTGTGTCCTGTAGAAATAATTATAACAATAAATTATTTAAGCATTTTCAGTGCAGACAACAGGATTTTGGATTCCTGGGTTCATGACTGCATTCTGGCTTTTAGCACACTGCCCATGGCTCATTGTCTCTGTCTTCCTGTGTTTCTGTGGGGAAAACTGGTAGATCCACAGTATTCCATGAGTAATACATACTTATGAAGTTAACACTTTTAACTGCAGTAGCCATATATTATGCTTCCTTTTGCAATAGCTATGTGCATGAAGAGCAAATTTTTTTCTACTTTCAACCAGAAAGCAATAACACCATGTTCACTAAGGAATCTAAGAGTTCATGGTTAATTGTCAAGCGGGAGATAATTTTCTCCTCTAGAATTTTTCCTCGTTTCCCTCCAACTGTCTGGGAGAGATAATGAAATAATCTTTTCCCCAGGACTAAGCCACTATGAACTGTTGTGACGTAGGTCACTGGAAAGAATGCTTGTGTCCTCATGTCATTCTTCTCTTGTCTCACATTCCTGAGACTTTATCTCAAGCAAGGGACTTCAGAGCCAACAAACACATTAAAGTATTCCTGCTCCCATCCCTAGGTTGTTGAGAGGGACAAATGAGATAATATACACAATAGCACTCTACAGAACAGTAAAACCCTGCACACACGCTGGACATGTATAGGAAATTATTAATACAATTTAGGAATGACAATATTATCACTTAAACTCTCCATAAAATAGTCCTTCGTGGTCTATTAATCCAAGCCTCATCTGCAGTCTGGTATTTATACTTGCAGCATGCACTCAGAGAGCTATTGTAAACCAAATATACACATTTTAAAAAATTATAATAAGTTCCAAATTACAAATAATTTTTGAATGCCACTACAACTATTAGAATGGGTAGGCATATCCAAATAGCCATAAAAGCTTTAGAACAAATATGGTTAGCAGTATTATACAGTGTGTTAGTCTTTAAAGGACCAAGTTGATGCACATAATAAGTAAATATACCAGATTCTATTTCCCTCTAACAAGTCCAATAGGAATCCCCCCTCTAGCCCCTTTTTCCTCACATCTGAATGTTAGAAAATAACCCCACCTTCCCCTACCAATATGAACAACATGGATGATTCAATGAACTTAGTTTCTGAAAAAAAAAACAGGATGCCAGTAATAATTCCTACCACACATACTACAAGGGTTCCCATTGATTTTGTTTCTTTCATGCATAGGCTTTTCAAAATGGTCTTCAGTACTTGAAATCAATTTTTCTTCAAAAAAAGGACCAGATCATTTAATAACTATCTTATGATGTGCATAACTTTGCTTGAGTTGGAATTTCTCAACCTCTACACATATAAAATTAAACAGTTGAATTAGTGTTACAACTTTAAACTCATTTACATTCATATCCAAGACATAAAAACTATATTCCAATTGTCTCTAAGACCAATCAAGTTAACATTGCAAATGAGAGAAACTTTATAGTCACAAGGCAGTTCCTACTGTGAGCTCTCAGAGATGGAAGCTTTCAGCCAACTATGATTTGCCACAAAGCCAAATGAGGGGTGCAATTTCTCAGCCTTGGGGAAGAACCAGCAGAGACTGGCCCTTAAAGGCATAGCTTTCACATGCAGTCTTCCTATAATAGCCAACAGACCAACTCTGCCCATGAACATGGAACTTTAAGAAAGGGCTGGAGAGATGGCTCAGAGGTTAAGAGCACTGCCTGCACTTCCAGAGGACCCAGGTTCAATTCCAGCACTCACATGGAAATTCACAATTATCTCCAAAACTCCAGTCCATCTAAAGCCCTCTTCTGGCTTCTGTGAACACTGCGTATGTGTAGAGTACAGTCATATATTCAGGCAAACATTCATACACATAAAACAATAAAAATTAAAAACTCAAAAAATGTATTTTAAAGCCGAAGAAGTCTCAACATATTGACAGTTGTGTCAGTCTGCAGATGTTGGCAAGCCATCCCTCTGTTTCCCCACTCAATGGTTTACCACAGCTGTTATAATATGCATCACATATTTACAGGACTGAGTCAAGGAAGCTCATCAGAAACACGCAAAGTTGGGTAATGAATATAAAAACACAAGTATAAGGAACACATCCAGTGTTCTACTGTACAGGGAGGTGACTATAGTTCACAAAAGCCTATGAGAAAGGAAGCACTCAAAGATTCAAAGACTCCAAAGGTAAAGGAATAATAAGCAGCTGGAGCCATTATTCTAATTTGATAGATAGACATTCTCTATATATTTATGGATATACATTATAAACCATAAATTTTTATAACTATTATATGCTAATTAAGAATTTTTTTCCATGTTTAAGGCAAAGGGGGTGCTATCTTGATTTGATTACTACATGTTTCATACATACACACACAAATACGAACTATCATCCTGTATAATTATAATATCTTATAAGAATATTATTAAGATAATAATTTTAACTTAAAAATAAGTAAGACTTGCATGTTGCATAATTCTTCTATCAGATCAGAGAGACTCACAGATACAGGGTGGTTCCAGGACATTCCACAATAACTTCAAACAAAATTCATGATTACACCATAAGGCCAGGGACTTTGCTGTGTGGTTGCATCTCCCAGTGCAAACCACACACGGAAAGCCCATGAGGTCTCAACCCTCTACAAAGAACTACAGACAGCTGAGTAAACTCCAGGGAGTTGGAGGGGTCATCCTCCCCACAGAAGAGCAAATCAATTGGTTGCCCAGTGCCAACATGTGTCCATTAAAATTAGAATTGAAAATGTTAAGAATAGGGGCTAGAGAGCTGGCTCAGTCATTAAGAACACTTGCTGGTCTTATGAAGGGTCCAAGTTTGATTCCTAGCACCCACATTAGACCTCCTCTAACTGCAGCTCCAGGGAATCTAACATCTTCTGGTTTCCATGGGCACCAGCACACATGTGCACATACACTCAGACACACATATGCATAAATAAAAACACAATCAATCTTTTTAAATGTAAGGAATATAATTGTATATACAAATAATAAAATGATAATGATTTGCAAGTTTCTGACTACTTACAAATGCTAATGCATGTTGTCACTAAAAATGTGTATTTTTACTATTCAGTTTAGGTTGCAGAAAAATATGTTTGAGAAACTTCTTTAGTCTGAATAGGCTGAGTACTTTTCCTCTTTGGCATCTGTTTCAGTGACAGGGTGAGCATAACTGTCAGCCACAAGACTCTTGGGTGCTAAGCTATACCTATAGGAACCGTCAGGCAGAGAGAAACAGTCGGGCTTCAAATTGTGACCTCGTAGCATGCAGTAGCGTGAGTTTAATTTTTTAAATGAACAGTATAGGCACTTGATTGCCTGATAGGCTTAGAGACAATGAAGCTTTGGGTAGGAGCTCTGAGCCTCTCTTGTTGGGTATATCTGTAAAACAAGGGCAAATAACACATGCTGCATTCAGTAGAAGGTAAAAGTATGATTTATATGATAGCACTTAAAAATAACTATAAAACAACTGTACTGTAATTGTAGCTATTAGTATGCAGAAGGCCCACAATTCCATGACAGTAGAAACAGTCCCTCATTACTGCACTGCTCCTAATTTTAGAGCGCAATCAAGCTCATTTACAGGGCTTTAGGAGCAGGCATACCAGTCTCCCTTTTCAGATACTACCACTTATGGTGAGTCTGCCTCATACCCCTCACTCCTCCCCACAGGAGAGTCTTTTAGAGTGTCTGGATATCAAATACCAAGCAAAACATCTTTGACAAGCCCAACCAATACTACAGAATAATGGCTGCTTGTACCACCCAAGGTCAGCTGCCTGGATGGCATTACAATCAGCCCATGGGCAACAACAGAACAGACCACAGGGATGAAAGCTCAAGGCAGCCATGTGAGCAGAGCTGTCAGTGGGAACACCTGAGATGCACACAGCCCCACACATCAGTGTCTGAGCAGCAATCCTATGCAGCAGTACTGAGTGAATCGGGCACAGGTGGCACATGCCTGTGATCCTAGAACTCAGGAGCCTAACACACAACGATTTCTGTGAGTGTGAGATCAGCTCAGGCTACACAGTGAGACCTTGTCTCGAAAAAGGAAAAGCAGTTTAAAAAAAAAAAAAAAAAAACACAGCAACATGATTCCCAAAATGCGAGCTATCAAGAGGAAAAGGAGTTAGAGTCTTGCAAAGGTGTCTGTGACTGTCCTCAGCTCATCTCTCTGATTGTGCCTTTGCTCCTCTGGTCCCTCACAAACATTATCAACTTGGTGAGATATCAGCAAAGTATACAAGAGAAGGGCTCAGTATTATAAAGCAAGGATGATGTTGTGTGGTACAACCTGTCTGCTCAGAAGTAACCATGGGAATAGCAGCCAAAAAGGTGACCAGATAGTAACAAAGGAAGCTGGAAGGCCAACTGCCTCGAAAACCCCTATTCCTGACAAGCAGTAGCTACACAAACAGCCAGCTAACCAGCTCTCTCCATCAATCCACAGACTACTCGGTTTGGTGTGATTTGGTTTAGCAAATATTTCCTATCACCTGCCCATGGCAGATCTGAGAGTACTGGCACTGATAAGAGATATTTAAAGTGCCAGATGTATAACGACAGGAGGACCTGAGCCATTACAAGGTCCCCTTCAATTATTGGAGGTCAGGCCTCTATCCCCACCTTCGCAAGAATAGAATCACCAAGGCCCTTCTATACTTAGAGAAGGGAGGAGATGTCAGGAGCAGCCCCACATATACACTAAAGGCCTAAAATCAGCCATAGGCCTAAAGTCAGCAATAGTCCTGACATACATGCATGCTAACACTAAGTCTTGGGTCTCTGTGGAAAAACACTGAAAACAGAAGGCTATAAGCTATTTTAAACAGGCGGCTTCTGTGGAAATTTACCAGCCCAAGTAGTCATAGGTCTTATAAATAGGCAGCTTTGGTGGACAGTACCAACTTAGATAAGGACAAGTGTATCATAGGCAGAGTCATAGTGACCTGTCCCCTGAACCTACACCCAGCTGATACCCTGTTCTGAAAGATATCTGTACTCCTCCTGAACACCTATGCTCCGGTGCCATTCCCTTCCCCACATCCTGCCTTTTTGTGTTTATAACCCCTGTGTAAATAAGTAAATTATGATGTGATTTAAATAACTAAATAAATTAAAAAAAAAAACTTAAAAAAATATAAAAAAAATAAGTGCCAGATGTTTGGGTGCTGAGCAATGAATGTCCTACTGCTTGTAGGGGGATAGGGTCCTGGTTACACAACATGTTTTTAGAAAGGAGGCAAAGCCACCAGCAATGGAGGAGTGTTCCTCTTTCTACACATCCTCACCAGCATGTGCTGTCACCTGAGATTTTGATCTGAGCCATTTTGATTGGTGTCAGCTGGAATCTCAGGGTAGCTTTGATTTGCATTTCCTTGATAACTAAGGACTTTGAACATTTTTTTAAGTGCTTCTCACCATTTGAGATTTCTCTGTTGTGAATTCTTGGCTTAGTTCTCTACCCCATTTTTTGATTGGGTTGTTTGGTTTTTGGAGGTTAGCTTCTTGAGTTCTTTATGTATTTTGATATTAGCCCTCTATTGGATGTGGGGTTTGTGAAAATTTTTTTCCCAATCTGTAGGTTGCTGACTTGTCCTATTGACTACATCCTTTGCCTTACAGAAGTTTTTCACTTTCATGAGGTCCCATTTATCAATTCTTGATCTTAGAGTGTGAGCCATTGGAGTTCTGTTTAGGAAACTTCCCCTGTGCTAATGAGTTCAGGGTTCTTTCCTACTTTCTCCTCTATTAGATTCAGTGTATCTAGTTTTATTTTGAGGTCTTTGATCCACTTGGACCTGAGCTTCATTGATGGTGGGAGTACAAACTGGTACAACCACTCTGGAAATCAACCTGGAGGTTCCTCAGAAAACTGGAACTAGATCTACCTGAAAACCCAGAGTGGTAACTCTTGGGCATATACTCAAAACATGCCCCACCATGCCACAGGGGCACATGCTCCACTATGTTCATAGTGGCCTTATTTGTGATAGTCAGAAGCTGGAAACAATCCAAATGTCCCACGACAGAAGAATGGATACAGAAAATGTGGTTCATTGACTCAGTAGAATACTATTCAGCTACTAATAATGAGGATATCCTGAGTTTTGCAAGCAAATGGATGGAACTAGAAAATATCATCCTGAGTGAGATAACTCAGACACAAAAGGACATGCATGGTATGTACTCACTAATAAATGGATATTAGCCCAAAAAAGTACAGAATACCCAGGATACAATCCATAGAACTCAAGAAGGTTAACAAGCTGAAAGGCCCAAGTGAGGATGCTTCAATCCCACTCGGAGGGAGAAGAAAGTAATCACAGGGGGCAGAAGGAGGGAGAACCTGGGTGGAAGAGGAGAAGGGAGGAGAAAGGGGGAACATGATCAGGTTTTGGGGGAAGAAACTGGAATCAAGCTCTGAGGGCCAGCAGAATGAATGGAAATACAAACCTTGGGAGGTGAGAGAGGGATCCTCTGGAATGTACCAGAGACTGGAGGTGAGAGACTATTAGGACTCAAAGGGAAAGAACTTAGATGAAATACCCAACAATGGGAGGAAGGAACATGTAGAGTCCACCTCCAGTAGAAGGACAGGGCATCAAGTAGAGGGATGGAGTTGCCATTCCACGGTCAAAAACTCTGACCAGAATTGTTCTTGACATATTACTGATGCTAGAGTGTGCTTACAGACAGGAGCCTAGCATGGCTGCCCTCTAAGAGGCCCACCAAGTAGCTGACTGAGACAGATACAAATACTTACACCCAACCAATGGATTGAAGTCAGAGACCCCTGTGGTTGAATTTGGGAAAGCCTGGAAGACCAGCAGTCTCAACTAACCTGGATCTCTGAGATCTCTCAGACACTGAGCCACCAACTGAGCAGCATACACTAGCTGGTCTGAGGCCCCAGACACATATACAGCAGAGGACTGCTGGGTCTGGCCTCAGTGTGAGAAGATGCACCTAACCCTCAAGAAACTTGAGGTCCCAGGGGGTGGGGAGACCTGGCAAGATAGATGTAGGGGTAGAGACATCTTCTTGGAGACAAGAGAGGAGGAATGGGATGAGGAATTGTTGGAGGGCAGATAAAGAGGGGGATAATGACTGGACTATAAAAAAAGATTAAAGATAATTGTAAAAAGAAAAAAAAAAGGAGGCAAAGTCTGAGCTGATCAGTAATCCTGAAGAGGATAACAGCTAATACATTTGGGATTTACACAGTTGAATTCACTGTCAGAGTACTTTGTGGTTTGCATAATTTAATATAATTATAAAGTTATTATTTGTAAGAAAATAACCAGAGGGAGGTGAGGAGCAGTGTGAGTCAAGGTGAGGGAGAGTAAGTGCCACATGCAGGAAACTGTGAGACACATGAATGCAGGAGAAAGGGCCAGGGCCAGAATGGCATGTTCTTTCACAAAGCCTTATCTCCTTCTGTTCCCCATTCTGATCTTTGTTCTACATGTCTCCCTCTCCATCAGAAGTGCATACATGGAATGTGTATCAGAAGTACATCTGGCTGGCAGTAGGAGACAGGTTGCAGTTTATTGCTACTTCATGGGGGGAAATAAAATCTAGAAGTGAACTTCCTCCGGGTAGTATGATATTCCATAAACATAGGAACTCAGCTCAGACTGCATACAACTCTAGCATTCCCAAGCAAGGACCAGTAGAGTCACAGAGGAACTCCATCAGTGACATCTACATCCAGGAAGCAAAAGGAAGATTTGAAAGCAGAAGGCCATGGGAGGCCTAGCCAGCCGACATTCCAGAGTAACTATCAAAGGTTTCCCTAGAACACTCATCTATAGCCTGTCCAGACTTGAGCAAAGTTTCACCTAGCTGCAAGGGAAGCCACTCATCCAGATGGAAACCAGGAATTCAGTTACTAGGTGAATTAGAGTACAATTGTTACTTATAACTGTCAGGTTCTTTGCATGATAATCGCATTAACCTTGTGCTTCTAGAACTGACAGGCTTGGACTCAACTAGACTACAACATTTTAGAGAGCAAGAGTTGCATTCTGCTATGTGAAGAGCTTCATGACATCCAGCACTGGCCAAACATCCAACAAATGATGTAGAAAGAAATACTGACGAGCACCAAATGAAACAAACACATTCTTTTGTGTTTCTTGCTTCTTTCCTGTTATTTTTTTTTTTAAATAAGTATCCAGAGAGATATAGTTCATCTTGGCATTTTCAGCTTCATGGTTGCCAAAAGTTTGTTTTGTTTTATTTTGTTTTCTTGTTCCAGGGATTGAACCTATGTATTGTTATATAATTGTGTATGTTAGTCAAGTGTTCTACCACACAGTTACATACATCCCCAGTATTAAGTATGGTTTCCACACATATGCTGTTTCTGTTGTTTAAACCTCATTAGTATATGTAGGCTAATTTCATTGTTGAGCTTCTCAAAAACACTGTGGCTATGAAATTGTAAAATTGATCTATGTATAATGAACCTATGAAGATTTTTAATATTAGCACAAATACTGTTAGATTTGCTTGCTTGCTTGCTTGCTTGCTTGCTTGCTTGCTTTAACAAATACACTTTAAATTAGCAAAAGAGAAGTTTCACCTTCTGTATGATAACCCACAGCACAGTGTTTTTTATAATAATCAATAGTGTTTAGTCCTAGATATGTTTACTGTTCAGAAATATGGAATGGAAGGTTTGTCACATTTGGATTCTGTCTGCTAGTGCTTATCTTATTTAAGCTGTGATGACAGAATTGGCCTTACGCTTGCTAGGTAGAGCACTCCCCTGGATAGCCCAGAATTTAGAAATATTAAAAAAAATTCTAGATCCAAGCCTGATGAATAATAAGGTAGACAATCAAGTATTATTAAAAGCCCAATTTGGGCTTTTTTTTTTTTAAGAATAATGATGGGGCTATAGACATGACTCAGTAGTTAAGAGTATTGGTTGCTCTTCCAAAGGACCTGGGTTCAGTATCCTACATTAGCTCATAACCATTTGAGTCTTTTTTCTGGCTTCCAAAGCAGAGTGTACCTATGTGATATACAAGCATACATGGAGTCAATATACTCATATACATAAAAATAAATTTTTAATTAAGTAAAGGATAATGATAAAGTGACTGGTCTAGATTTCTTCTATACTTATAAAATTCCTGTTGAAAGCAATTTCAGAAATGTAATTCCTAAAATAACTTCAATAATTCAGAATTGAAGCCAGACATGGTGGGCAAACCTAGACATAGAGTCAGGAAGATCTGAAGTTCAAGGTTGTCCTTATCTTTATAGCAAGGTCTAGGCCAGCTGGACTGTATAAGACTCTGTCCCCTGAAAGTTTTAAATTTAAAATGAAAATAAAGAATGCCAAATTGGTTGAATGTCATATTAGCAGTTACTTATTTCAGTATCACAATAAATATAAATATTTTAACATGACCTATATATATATTTACATCCCTGATATTTAACAGAATTTTACATTGTAATAATGTACATTAGGATTACATTTACATAACACTTACATAAACATATACCATACACACATTTACACATATACAAGTACACATATGAATATGTAAGTTTGTATATGTATTCTCTTACTATTTTATAGATAACACAACCAAAAATAGATAAGGAAAATTGTTTCCAATCCAAATCTTTCTCAACATGAAGGGCTTACTGGCTCAAATTCATTTCTGATAATTACTAAAAATACAAACCAAAACAATTAAAAGAATATATTTCAACAAGCTAATAAAAGTACAATAACAAGATGATCAATTTAAATCATGTAATAATGTCTTTTTTCCAGAGAAACTGGAGGCATTTTATAGACATCAATTTTCCTGAAAGCAAACACAAACCTCCTCTCCCCTGCCAGGGATTCTTGGCTCTTTATGCAATGCTGAGCCATTACCTGATATGTGGAGAAATTTATATTAACCACAAGGAAAGGCTGAATCAATAACGTTGCTTAGAATGGACGCGCACTTCTCTCTTTCCCAGCACACATCCAACACTGACAAATGAAACCTCTCAGCGTCCCAGTGAGACTGGGACGGAGTCACAATCTGTCACCTAGGGATGGAGAGAGACAGAAGGCCAATCCACTCCCCTCAGCATTAGGGGAGCAAGGGAGAGGGCTGGGCTGAGGCTAGGACTGAGCCTCTGGGGTGAGCTGTGCGCCACACCCAGATCACACAAAACCTCTCGCCCCAGCCTCACTCTGGCTTTGGACAACAGCGGTCTTGGAACTCAGGCGCCCCATTGTCTGAGGCAGCGTAGAGAATGTGTTTTCAAGTCGAATATCTATCAATCAACACATATCGATTTTCTTTAATTCTCTCCACAGAGCATTCTTTCTTCTGAAGAGCCTGTGTGATTTGAAAAATGTATCACCTATTTGTCAGGCATGTATAATTCATGAAGGCCCTTTCATTCAAGGTCTGTAGTCCGAAGCCAGCAATTCCTGAGTTATTAACATGTTATTAGATACACCCTATTAAGATCTGTAGACATCCAGCCTCTTACACAAAAGCAAGAGAGACACTACATAAATTTTCACTTGCATGATTAGGCTTAGAGGATTCTGATTTTAACACCACCCTATGAATTCACCCCACAGAGAAGCCTGCCACAATAAAACAATCAAAAAATTACCCTTGACTTTAGTTTAAAACAAGTCTGCTTTAGATGAGTCTCTCTTAGAATGTGTGTTATCCTTGCTGGGTATAATGCCAGTCAGTACTGACTACTCAACAGGAATTCTTGGGAATTTATCACCAACAGACTCCTGAATTGGTATTAAATAATCTACTTTATAAGTAACCAACTTAAAATAACTAAAAGCGCTTAATTCATGAAGTCACATGCCCTTCATGTTATGTGTAACTAATGCAAAGTAATGTTATGTTTTAGTATATCCAAAAATAGGTGGCAGGAATTTCTATTAGTCTAGTAAGGAAATTTTGATATCTATCATTGTTTTACATGTAGCAAAAACAGAAGGGTAGTTGTCGCCACTCCTAAGGAGGGACACGTAAGTCTCCAGTGTGATGAGCTACTGCTACTTCTGTTTAATCTCCACAGCTGTAACTTCAACCTAGTGAGAGTAATAAACACCCATTGTTTGTATGTCCTTGGAACCTGCCTAAAACTAGGGATCCAGGAGGCAGTGAGGCCAGTGCAGATCCTAACAAGGAAGGCTTCCTTGGAGAATGACCTAAAGCCTAGAGCTGAGGGGAAATGGGGTTTTGACTAGCTAGGTCTTGTGCATGTAGGTACTAGCCACAGCCACAAGGAGTTCCTGTGTGTGATGGCAGGGCAGCTCTGGTGTGTAGAGAATCAGGCCAGGAGCAAGCAGTGGTCTCTGACCAGTGGGGGAGAATTCCTGACAGGAATCTAGCAGGCCAGGGAAGAGGCCTGGGCCTGGATGCTATAGGGCTGCTTGCCACCGTGGGACCAAGGCTTCAGAAGACAGCAAGGGACATGTGGAGACTTTGAAGCAGAGGAAGGGGTCGGGGCAAGAAAGGAGGTGAATAGTAAAACAAACCACTATGAACCAAAAAGCCTTGAGAGGCTGGCATTTGCTCAAAAGATAACTTAAATCAGAATTTAAGGTGATGTTTTCAACTTTAAAAAAAAAAAAGAGAGATTTTTCTCTTCTCAAAAGCTCATGAAATGAGCTCAGTAGCCTACTGCAATGCCACTCCATCTGTCTGAAGTCATGGGGGGAAGGGAAAGGGTTAAATATCAGTTAATGGATTAAGTAGTCCCCATACACCAAAACTATGAAGAAGCTATGGTGAAGATCCCCATGCCCACCACCACAGCTTAGCCAACATTCATTCTACAATATTTTGTCTTTCTTTTGCTTGCTCAACTCTTTTTGGAAATAAAACATTACAGATATACATTGACCCTGCTCTGTTTTTCTCCTCTTTCAAGAGGCGAACATCTCCAAATTCCTGTTTATCGTTTATGGATGTGGTCTTGTATGCTACTACAATTTAAAAAAAAAAAAAAAAAACATGTTTCAAATTGTATGTGTGCTGTGACCCTGTCATGTCCAGAAAACACCATTTCACAGAAATCACCCACCATTCCCGGCTTTTTCTCTCCTTCCTCAGTGTTGGTCCTAGGGTCTTTGGTAGAGGGGGTATGGTACAGGTGTCCTATGTAAGGCTGGCTGTTCTACTGTGTCTTATTCTTTGCATGTTGAGTCATTAATCTTAGCCACTGTGTGACTGTGGTATGCTGATGGTACTGGTAGATATTTGGCATCTTCTCCCCCACTTTTCTCTGATTAGAAGCAACACTGCCATGAACATCCTGGTGTTTATCTCCTCATGCACATGTGTATGTATGTGAACTTTTAACACATTGGAGAAACGCAGCCTATTAAATCAAATCAACAGTCTAGTTGCCTTGCCATAAAAATAATAGAGCAGTATGTTCAGGTTTCAGAGAACAGTTCGAAACTGCCATTTCTTTTTTCAGGCTGTGACTGAGACTATATAAAATCATCTAAATGAAGATAAAGAGTGGGTACACAGAAGTCACCCAGAACTTGAAGCTCTGATTCAGTGGCTGTGCCTCTGCAGTGCCTCATCTAAGCTTTAAGTCTGGTTGACAGAGTTGAGTGTGTCTAATTTAAGCTATATGCCAAGGAGACCTAAATAGCAAACGAAATGAGAATAGATGTGCTAAGGGGGAAAAAAACTTGACAGGTCTGGGTGTACATTTCATGAAACAAGCTTCAAACCCCAGGGGTGCATCCAATGTCCAGTTACACAACATAAGCTGCAGAGAGAAGAGCTCTTCAGAGTCTGATTTTGTTTTCTGTCTAACAATCTCAGGCCAGGCTAGAGTCTGTCTTTGCAACACTCCTCTGTGGTGATACCAACGATCCACTTGGTCAGAACCTGCCCTGAAGGGAGAGTGAAAATACCTAAACTGAGCAGCAGGCCCCTATGGGTGAAAGGCAAGGCTCCATAGAAGAAACGATGTACAGGGTCCATCCTTCCTGATCTAATGGAAGGCATAGGTATACACCTCACCAGCTGCCATGCAATCCAAAAATAATTCTTCCTAACATCTGGAAGAGAGCATATGAGCTGAGCTCTCAGCCTAGCCACTCCTGCAGCTCAGACAGACCAGACAGACTGTATTTGGAATCACAAAAATTGGTACCTTTGATTTACAAGGAATTTAAACAAACCACTTAAGCTTGTTTTGCAGAATGGGAAAGGTCCTGTGAAGTATTGTGTTCCAGCTCACACAGCAGACTGTAGAAATACAAAACCTCCAAAATCTTTATTTTGTGTTCTTTTCCCTGTATTACATGTATTGCATGAAATATTATAATACAATATAAATATAAGTTGGCAATTTAAAATGTTTCTTTCCAATGGCTAGGTCTATAGCTCAGGGATAGGGCATTTGTCTGTCGTACAGAGTTCATTCCCTACCAGATAAAAACCACTTTTCTCTTGTCATTCATTTTAAAAGTTGCATTTCAGATGCTGAGAAAGGAAAATCTCCACTTTGAGGTTAGCATAGTATACATAGTAACTTCAAAATCATTCTGGACTACATAGTCCATATATGGAGAAGGCTCAGCCGGTGATGTGCTTGCTTGCAAGCATGAAGATCTGTGTGTGTGTCCCCAATAGCCATGTAAACACCTGGACATAGCACACATACACTTGTGATCCCAGTTTGGGAGGGGCAGTGATGGGGAACTCCTTGGGACTAACTGGTTAGCAGACTAGCTGAGTTAGTGAGCCCCAGATTCAGGGACAAACCCTGTCTCAGAAAAGTAATGTGGAAGACGGAGAGGAAGCCGGATGACATGGACCTTTGGCATCAGCACACATGGGCGAATAGGTATCCACATCAACACACAAACGCACACCCCTACACACAACTTCCCAGCAGCGATACCTTACGTCTTCCGTAAAAAACTCAGCAAATTGTGTTAACACTCTCAGCTGTATACTCTGCCTTTCTTTGAGAAGATTACACTGTCCCGTTGAGATAAGATTTGACCATGCTACAAGTTTGTCATCTATCTGCTATGAGCTAAATTCTCCCGATGCAGACTGTTCCTTTTGCCTGGATCTCAAGATAAGGAAGAAACAGAAACAAGACTAGCTCACAGTTGATGCACTGTGAGTGAGAGATAATGCTTTGTTGTAAACCATTAAGATTTTGGAGCTCTTTGTTATTGCCACATAACCCAGTAAAATCTGACTTCTATAGTTAGCAGCAAATTGCAATAACAGCAAAGATGCTTAATCAGTCATCATTAAGCCACTCATATAAAACTAAGAACAAACAGACCAACCTCACATACTATTTTTGAAGACGGGGACAAGTCATAACTGATCCATCTCTTCCTTTGCTTCCATGTTGCACAGAACTTCTTTTCCAAGAACAGTATGAGATGTTCATTGTGGAATCAGCTGCTTTATCCCACTTACCACTCTCAGGAATGCATACTTCATACCAAAAATGACTATGAAATGAAGGCATCCTGTGTCACCACTGCTGTGTCTGTTTTCAGCTGGTCCCTGGAAAGGAAGATGAAGAATAGAAGCAACAAAGAATTCAAGTACTCAAAAGTCAAGACCTTGGGATAAAATATCAAGCTGTTTTCCTTTTTTTTTTTTTTTTTTTTCTTTTTTTTTTTTTTTTTTTGGTTTTTCGAGACAGGTTTCTCTATGTAGCCCGGGCTGTCCTGGAACTCACTCTGTAGACCAGGCTGGCCTCGAACTCAGAAATCCACCTGCCTCTGCCTCCGAAGTGCTGGGATTAAAGGCGTGCGCCACCACCGCCCGGCTTGTTTTCCTTTTCTAAATGCTATTTATTTACCTATTTACCTATCTATTTATTTATTAATAGGTGCTAGGAATCAAATCCAGGGCCTGATGCAGGCTAGTCAGGTGTTCTACTACTGAGTTTATATCATCAACTCAAAGTACTTCTCCTCATGCCTATGTCTGATGGTTGTTGCCAACAGCCTCAGAGGTCAACTGGCCATCATCCATGTGAACTCAGCAGTAGCATCCATTCCACTGATGTCAGAGAACAAGCCCACGTCTCCATCCCTGCAGGCATAGCTAAGCTTTTGACATGCAACAGGACATGCCAAGGTTCATGCCAAGAACCACACAACCAAGTTCAAAAAAACATATTGCAAAAAAATTCACATAGTGTTTTAAGTTTAGAGTCTTGTGTTTCTCCATATTCATAGCTATCCTGGAGTACAGTTCATGGGCTACAAGTTAGCCATCAAGCACTACACAATAATTAGGAGAAGCCCGCTGACAACTGTTGAATGTCTCCATGTTCCAGCTACTCTAAGAACAGAAACGAGGTCCCTGACTTCTATTAACATATAATTCAGTTGGGAAAAGACACAAAATCAATTAAAATGTAATAAGCAGATTTTGTGGAAATTTTGGAAAGTAAAGAAATTGAAAAAGTTAGAAATTGCAGTACAGATTGTTTCTGAGATAGTAAAAAGCCCCTCGTACTACATGACATTTCGGTTGAAATCCTAAGGATAAGAAGAACTCAGCCATAAAGAGAAAGAGCTGAGAATGTGTATTTGAAGCAGGGCGAAAGGGTCACAAAGATTCTGAGGCACAAAAGAGCATGACATATTCCAGGAGCAGATTGGCTTTCAAAGAAATGGACTCGTGACTTGAGTCTTAGGGCCAACTTGATATTGGAATATTTCAGGCTGAATCAAGGCCAGAGGAACAGGACTGCTGACAAACAGGATGTTGTGGGGTGAGAGGCAGGCATGCTTTTCCTACAAACTGATTCCCTCCAATGATGGTATGACTTTGCTGATGCTGGTCTAAATTCAAAAAAGGTAAGACCATGTACACTGTACAAAAGAATAAACGTTACATCTTAATGTGAGGCCTGTGTATCAAAGACATGTGAGTGAAAGCCTGCCTCGTCTCTTAAAATTATCAGAGTCCTATCCTGCTCTGAATGGGCATCCAAACGATGAGTCTAATGATAAGGAAAGCTAAATTAAAATTCACTGCATCTGCTCCTGCCCCCTGTACCTCCTCCTTCTCTCAAAACGTTTCTAGACCTTGGCTATGTCATTAGGAGGTATGTGTCATCCTGTACTGTATTATAATCCACTTGACCTACTCAATCCAGCAGTAAAGTCCATGCTACCATTATAGGAGAAGTATTGTGACTCTCAGCAGGCAACTGATGCAGCTCTTAGCCACACAACTTCTGAACACAGAAAGTGGTGTAAAAAAAAAGTTGGTAACTGTGGTTATCTGCACTGTGCCCACATATGGTTAATCCTATAGTTGGTCAAGGAAGAAGGTGGGGCTCACAGACTTGAACCATTGAACCATTGTTATAGATAGATTCTGGAAGGGAAGCAATCACTGTCTTTGGCTGTGTACTCTCAGATGAGCCTATCAAGCCCCAATCAGTAGTTCAAAATCTACAGTCACGCAGATGTTTCTGGTCAATCTTGTAGGTCCCAAACAAAATGAACAGATCCTAAAGGGAGAGAGAGACCTGTGGGGTGGAGGATGGATGCACACAAGTAATAAGGAGTTGAGAATGGTCAGTGAACAAAACCTATACATGTAAAATGATTTTTGCTTTCCTCCAATTTTTTGTTTGTCTTTTCCTGGATTTTTAAGGGATTTTTTTTTCTTTTCCTCTTTAGGGACCTCTATCATCTTCATAAAGTTTGTTTTAAGGCCATTTGCTTGTGCTTCAGCTGCATTGGAATATTGAGGACTTGCTGCCATAGGATAGCTGGGCTCTGGTGGTGCCATATTACCCTGGCTGTTGTTGATTGTGTTTAGGCATCTGGGTTTGAGATGACTCTAGGTCTAGGTGCTGATTTCTGGATTTGTCTTTGTTGGATGGGTGTTTTGTTCCTTGGCTTCTGTTTCCTCTTTGGTCTTTGTGGCCTGGATTTCTGGTGGCCAGTGTGACCTTTGATCTAGTAGAGAATCTCTGGACGGGCTGGGGGCTTGACTTCTGCTGACTAGCTTGGCCTTTGGTGTAGCAGGGGATCTCTGTTCTTCTGACTGACGTGCCCTGAGCAGCTGGAGTGTGCTAGAGTTAGGGGCACAAGCCAAGCATGAAATTATTCTTTAAAAAAGTTAAAACCAAGATGGACAACACTTGAGGAATGACAGCCTGAAGGCGTCCTCTAGCATCCAGATGTATGCACACATGCATGATTATACACATACATACACACATACACACAAACACAATACACATACACCCAAAATACAATACATACACTACACATATACATACATACACACACACACACACACACACACACACACACACACACACACAAACACATGATATCCTGGAAGAGAAAAAGAAGATATTGGGTGCTCAGTCTAACTTCTGGGCAGCAAAGTCTGTGGAGTGTCCAGGTGGTTCTGAGCAGCCAGTTTGTTATAAGAGTCCAGGTACAAAGGAAAGAACAGAGAGCTGCTGACAGGAAGTAGGAGCTTTCAAGGCACAGATGGTGTGATGAATACACATACTGCTTACAAAGTATTTTCCGAGAGTCATGAGTTCTTTTTCTCAAGTTAGCTTACAATAAGGAAACTAAGACAGGGGACCTCAGTGGTGTCTCTCTAGATGAGTAGTCCCCGCCCTGAGTCTCCATAGGATTTGGGTATAATCATTTCTTCTTCAGGTCTTGTCATCCTCTTGTTCTGGGTGGTTTAACTGGGACAGACATAAAGTTTGGGAAAGGTAATAGGACTGTTGGGGACTCAGAACTTCCTAGCTGAGACAAAGTTTTCTCACTGGATTTTTCAAATGAGCAGATGGAAGAGTTCAGTCTATGTCAGAAAAGAAGGAAACAGAATGCGTATTAGTGTGGAGCGGACTTGGAGAAAGTGGAGCAAGAAACGGACAGAGCTAGGGCAGTTCACGTGGTACCATGTGGGCTCTGCTGCAGATCTTACCTAAAGCCAGACCCCACCAGGACATATGGATTATAGGAGCCCATAAATTTTTGCTTGGTCACCTTTGACCTGAGTTTTTTCTCACAAGCAAGGAAGTCATTAATCAATGGACAAACAAGAGAAGGAGCCGTTTCAAGGAATGCTCATGGTATGTGGTGATTAAAGCTTTCAGTTGAGTCAGCAAAGTTCACATAAGGCTAGATACCCTGAAGGTCATCAGGAGATTTGGCAAAATCAGCCACAACACAGTGGTGACTTGGAAACAAGGTTCTTCAATAGTGTGGAGTGTTCTGCATGCCTGTGTGTTATTGATATGGCTTCTATTCCATCATGTGGAATAAGGAAGCACTCTGGATAGAGAGCCAGGGTCTTTGTTCCAGGTACTGCTCAGAATTGACTAGCTGTATACTTTGGGAATATCACTATTTAACTTCCTGAAATTTAACAGTTTGTGTATCTCTCAAACGATTGTACCTGTCTGGTGCTCAGAAAACCACAAACATACACATGAGAACACAAGTGTGTGTGCACGTGCGCAGACACACACATACACTCACACACACACACACTAAACATCTCAGTATTTGATGTTTCCAGCAAATTTATACTGCTCAGAAGCTAAGCAAGGACAGCAGCCACCCAGGTCTTCCCAAGTTTTCCTTTGCTGCTAATCTATATTCTTTGGGCTCAATCTCATCCCATGCTGATCGCTTTAGCAAAGGCTACATCACAGTGTATGTAGCCTGTAGAGAACTGAGGTGCACAGCCTGGCCTTGGCACCTGCTCTTGTTTTCCATGGCTGACAGTTTTTACACATGTCCTCTGGGTTCTGAAGCACCCTGTTGTGCCTCACCACTTTCACTAACAACCCAAGACCAGAGTGATGGGTTCTTGGTGTCTGTCCTAGAAGGTATCCTAAGGAGACAATTGTTTCCCAAGTAGCTATGGTTTTAGCAAAGTTGTTGTTCTTGCTGCTGATGCTGTGTGTAGTTTTGTTTGTTCTGTTTTTGTGTTTTGAGACAAGGTCTCACTGTACAGCCCTGGTTGGCTTAAACGTAATATGTAAATCAGGCTAACCTAGAAAGTCACAGAGATCCTTCTGCCTCTGCATCTTAAGCACTAGGTATAAAAGGATTTTTTTGCCGTTGTTCTCAGCTTACAGTGTCTTTTCTGAGGTCTGGAGCATACGTTCTCTTTTTCTCTCTCTTTGTAGCCGGGATGCTTGATCACTGGCCCTGAAACAAAACTTGCAATAAAGGTTAGGAGCCATTAAAATGCATCTCTCTTATTCAGCTCAGTTGGGATCAGGAGGAGAGAGATTAACTTTTCAACAGGGCAACATACCGTATATATCAGCCCTAACAATGAGGCTTTTATTTCCCTGAGTCAGCTTTAAAAATAATGTTGACTTTTATGGTCGATACATTATAGATCACCATACTTATGTCAAGACATATTGGCATGAAAATAAATCAGTGAAAATATTAATACACAAGCCTTGTGTTTAAATGAAAGCCCTTGCAGCTCCACAGTTTCCCTCATATTTCACTGTAGGGCTCACAGGGACCTCACCTCGGACGTGTGTCACTGCACATGAAAGCAAGGCTCATTTTCATTCTCCACAACGCCTGCTTTTAATCAGCCTTGTGTAGAATCAGCTCCAGATTTTCCCACTTTGTTCTTTTACCACAAACATACATAACTGCCTCCCATCATTAATAGGAATGTCAATTCTAATTTATGCTTTATACTTAAACAAAATATCTCAGAGCAAAGCACTGGCTGATATATTTTTTAATAAATGAAACTCTGCATTTGGAGACTGACTTCAGTTATTATTTTCCATCCGCGTTTTATTTTATTGTCATATATTTCAGAAATCAAGCCCATAATTTAGAATTTTTTTTAAATGGGTTGAAAAAGAAAATACATTCTTTCACATATGTCTTCTCTTGTGGATGCTCTCTACCCTTACAGGACACATGAACCAGTAGCTTACAGCCCTTCTAAGGGACCTGTGCTCCCAGACTGTCGAGGCCTGGACGTTCAGTCAGCAAGTACGGCCTGTTCCTAACTTCACAGACAAACAATAGGAATGCTAGTTCACAGCTGTCAGTCCACATTGTGTGAGTGGCCTGGCTATAGGGACCAATCACCATGTCCTGGAAGCATTTCTTCGCCTCTGTACAGAGATTAGATATATCCAACAAGAGCAGATGCCAAAGGATGCCCTTAGCAGGTTTCAAATGTCCAATGTTTGAATATTGCAACACATCTGAAAACCTCAGGAAACACTCAATAGAGTTGCAAAACAAACAAACAAACAAAACAAAGAAAAACCACCTTCATGTTGGGTCATAGCTATCTGGGAGAATTATGGGAGGCCAGAAGAAAGCAGAAACGCAACAGAGAAGTAGTGAAGTAGAGAAAGGGAGAAGAGTGAGACGGCTTGGTTCAGGCAGAAGCCTGGTAGGCCTCCCTCATCTCAAACTCACCTCATCAGCCATTCCATTCCACTTGCCACCCACTGTTCATCCTTTTCCTGAACTAGCACAGTAGCCTCTAACCTGCCCCCACTGACCCAGCTCTCTGCTCTTCAAACAACAGGTGTGGGGACCTTTCAAAATGCAGATTCACCATATTGTTGTGCTTTTTCTTGCACACAGGTAAACATACAGAGAGCTAAACCTACTAGGAGGACACAAACCAACCCATCTGAAGGGAATAGACTTATACACACTAATACAGCAATGACTTACAGCACACAAAGGGCCTCAAGCAACTACAAAAATCACAAATCATCAAGAATCAATAAGTTATACTGTATTCACAGTAAGTTTGAGGCTGGTGATCACACCCAAAAGGACACGCATGGTATATACTCTCTTATAAGTGGATATTAGCCATAAAGCACAGGATATCCACGCTACAGTCCACAGACCCACAGAAGATAAATAACAAGGAGGTCCCAGGGAAGGATGATTGAATCTCACCCAGAAGGAGAAATAAAATAGTCATTGGAGGTAGATAGAGGGAAGGAACTGGATGGGAAAGGGGAGGGAGAGGGGAACAGGGTTAGTGGATCCAGTGAAGGAAGAGACAGGGAAATAGGGCCAGGAGAGTAAACAAAACTTAGTGGCAGGAGCATATGGGGGGAGGCATCTCTAGAATATGCCAGAGACCTGGAGTTGGGGAGGCTCCAGGGAGTCTATTGAGGTGACTCTAGCTGAGACTCCTAGCAATGGGGGATATAGAGCCTGAGGTGGCTACCTCCTGTAACTAGGCAGGACTCATAGTGGGAGAATAAGCACACCAACCCACCCACAAAACCTTCAACCCAAAATTTGTCCTGCCTACAAGAAGTGCAAGGACAAAGATGGAGCAGAAACTAAGGGAATGGCCAACCAATGACTGACCCATCCCATGGGCAAGCACCAATCCCTGGCACTATTAATGATACTCTATTATGCTTGCAGACAGGAGCCTAGCATAACTGTCCTCTGAGAGGCCCCACCTCTGAGAGGCAGCTGACTGAAAACCATGCAAAGACCCCCAGGCAAACGTTAGATGGACCTTGGGAAATCCTGTGGAAGAGTTGGGCTAAAGACTGAAGGACCTGGAGCAGATAGGGATTCCATAAGAAGACTAAAACAGTCCACTAACCTGGACCCTTGGAGGCTTGCAGAGACTGAACCACCAACCAAAGAGCATACATGGGCTGGACCTAGGCCCTCCATACATATGCAGCAAAACTGCAGCTTGATCTTCATATTGGTCCCCCAACAACAGGAGCAGGGACTGTACCTGACTCTGTTGCCTGCCTGTGGACCCCATTTACCTAACTGGGCTACCTTGTCTGGCCTCAGTGGGAGAGGATGTGTCTAGTCCTGCAGTGACTTGATGTGCCAGGGTGAGTTGGTACCCTGGAAGGGGCCTCCATCTTCTCAGAGGAGAAGGGGAGGGAAAGATGGGGAGAGGGGCTTTGTGAGAGGAGGGACTAGGAGGAAGGAGACTGTGATTAGGATGGAAAGTGAGTTAATTAATTAATTAATGGAAATTAATTAATGATGTTATGGCCTCACCCATAGGCAGGAGGATTGACAATCTAAGGTCAGCCTAGAACATAAAACAAAATTTTGTCACCAAAAAAAATTAAGAACTTTTAGTTCTCAAAAGTCCAAAAATAAATATGGACATTTATATACCACTAAGTCAGGAAAACAAAGTATGAAATAGAAAAAAAACATGGCATGAAAGGCTGGCAAGATTTTTAACATAAAATATATAAAAGTCTGGGTTAACAATGATCAAGAGAGAGAGAGATACCAGAATAAGGAAAACTAGAAGACCCTGGAACAATCGCTTCACACCAAAAGATCTGGGTCAGGATGCGTAGGAGCCTTTCCTTTCCCAAGAAACAATGCATGAGAAGGGGTGAGCCCTCAAGGGATGGCTATACACAAGGCTCAGGACAAAAGAGCAAGGTCTGATTCTGCTGTGTCTTCTCTCCTGATGCCCTCTGCATCCTCAGGACACTCTCTGCATCAGCTCTTATGGACCCATCTGAGGAACGCGCATCTCTAAATCAGAGAAAGAGCAGTACAGATGTCCCTGTGGGGTGTGGCCTGACCAGCAGCAGACAGTAGCATGTGGACCACTGTTTGCCTAGTCCTGTCCTGGAGAGGCTTTTCTTGAGGTAGAGTTTACTCCCTTAGAGCTGGGCACTTTGCTGCCCTTTGTGGGGACCACCTCAGTAACACATCATCAGTCCTCATATTGCCTCCCTCTATAGACATGTTACTCAAGTCTCTCTATCCTTCCCTCCACCAAAAAAAATGATAACACATATGGCCAGGGCTCTGCTTCCTGAGTTATCCAAGCTAGAACAACATCATCTGCCCCACCCTCTCCCCATAGAGTGAGCCTTCCCACTGGATAGCTTCAGGGTAGGCTGCTGTTAGGGTTTCTTAGTGCAAGGTACATGAGATTCTCTCTGCCTCGAAGTGAGGCTGGATGGAAGAAGGGATTCTGGTTCTTTGAGGCCTTGAGCTTTACCTCAGGCTCTATAGCTGCTTATCTGTCTTGACCTACACCAAACCAGTCTCTAAACACAACACATAGAGACTCAGGCATGATTTCTTAAAGGTCTTCGATGCTAAACAAAAAGAAAGAGAAATTTTTGTAGACATTCTCTCTTAGGGTTCTAAGTCCAGAGACAGTGACGGGGCATCCTCAACCATAGACTATAAAGTAATGTTGCAATGTATTGTTGTTGTTGTTGTTGTTGTTTTGTTTGTTTTGTTTTACTTATTACACTGAAGCTAAAATTCCCAACTTCAGAGTTAAGTATAAAGTTATCACACACTTCTACAATGGACCAACAAGAACATCGTGTCTACTTTTCTGGAGTAATATCAGCTCCAGAGCCATTGCTATAACAGCACAATGCTTCCCACCATCCCATGTCTACACTGACTTGAAACATGCTTGTCAACAGAAAAGAAAAAACCCTCAAACTGCAACATAAACTCACTATTAAAGTGAAGGATTCACTGTGTTAGATTCAAAACAATTAAGATGTTAAGCCAGAGCCCAGGTACGGTGCAGTCATGAGCCCACGCTGTAAAATCTAATACAAAATCATTTAAAAGCTAGCATACAACTACGTAGCATTTAACTATGACTCCAGGTAAACTATAAAAGTGGGTAGTAGATCGATATGTAGATCTACTTATCAATTTCCTAAAACGGTACATTCAGTTGTTGCCCTGTGGGGCATAGATCCCAAGGCACGCATCCCGTGGAAACCTGATTGTGTGTTTAGTACTGCCCCCTACATTTGCTATGCTTCTTCCCATGCACGCACACACAGGATAAACCTTAACTTGTAAAGAGGCACACGAAAGGACGAATAGCAGTCAGTAATGCAGAACAAAACAACTGCAACGATATAATCAAACTTTGTGCTTTGAGAACATTATTGAGTAACATGAGCGTTTCTTTGACGCAAGAACTATAGTACCTCATCTGATAACCTAAATGATCACCAAGTGACTAGCAGGCAAGTAGCTTATGCAGAGTGTATACACCTGACAAAGCTGAATCGTGGGACAGAACAGTACAGCGAGAGAATCCATCATGCCACTCTAAATGGCACACAATTTAAAACTTAAGAATTGTTCAGTGCTAGAATTTTCCATTTTACACTTTTGGGCTGTGGATGACATCATACAACTGTAATCTCAGAAAGTGAGAACCAGGATAAAGGGGAACTACTGCGCTCTGCTTAGTAGCCTCTCTGATTTGAGGCAGTGTTCTCTGTCACATAATGAGGCAGTACAGACAGGGAGTTGGGGGTGACTTGTTATTTCTTTGCCAAGTCCAAGTCTTGCTTTTTTTGGGTTGGGGGAAACCTCCAATTGTGGTGGAGTTAGGGAGGTAAAAGAATATTTCCCTGAAATCTGGGTTTATAAAAAGAAATCCAAGCTCGCCCTGCATGAGATGCCCCACAACATACAATTCTCCTGAACCTTAGATTCTCAACTGTAAAATGAAGAGAATAGTGTTTCAGTGCTTACCTCCCAGAATATTCGTACAATGGCCACCTACCTTAAAGATCCACTCTCAGCTAACTGTAACTCCATCTGTTTGTATGAAATCAACAGAGTAACGATAGATCCAGACTGATCCTCAGTGATCATGTCTCTTCTACAGCCATGATGCTGAGGACAGAGTCCAACCCCAGTTCAGGTTTTCAGCCACATGAGGGTGAGGAGGGGGATTGAAAACTATCTGTGGTCTTTACTGCCATCCAGTGGTCAATTGTCAAAATAACATCAAATTATTTTCTAGTGCATTTGAAACAAAATTAATTCCAGGTAAAACATTTGCTGTGTTAATCTAGCGTTGTACCCACATCCCCACCATTTAAAAGAAACCATAAAAAATTGTTATGGGAATGATTTTTTGTAAATAAATATTATATTGATATAACATATATGTGTATGTGTTAACAGATAAATGCATATGTACATTGATATATAAACAGATAAGCATATGCTAATGATTTTTGGAAAACAAAACTTGGGAAAAACACTTACAGTCTTGGGATATTTACGACTCTCCAGTAGATAGCTTCCCTTGTGAAAGAGAGGTCTCTGGGGACTAGATGCAGCTCAGTGGTGTTTAACAGGCATGGAGTCCTGACTTCAAACCCTATCACCTCAAAAACATATCTAACTGGCAAATGTGTATCTTTACACAAAAGGTGAGTGAGACTTTAGTGCTATTATTATAAAGAATGTCCTAGAGTCTAAAGGCCAGCAAATCTGGAGCTCTGATGTTTAAGACCAAATGGGACTTCCAGCTCCAGTGAGAAGGGTGGATTTACCTTTCCTCAGCCTTTTCTTCCTGTCTGGGCCCTCCACCAATTGGATGGTGCCATATTGGGTAAGGGATGATCTTCCTTAATCTGATTCAAATGGCAGAATCCTCTGGAAGCACTTTCACAGGCAAAATTAAAATAATCATGTTCTATCAACTCTCTGGGTTTTTCTAGTCAGATGCACACCCAAGATGAACCAACAGCAGACTTGTTCCATCACTGCCCTGCTTAGGAATGTCCTCTCAGACCCAGTGCTTCGGTCACATCTATCCTCTGCGCTTACCACCTCTTCCAAATGTCCCTCAGCTCGTCCTTGTGCAGTTCACCTTCTGCTTAGCAGGCCCCTGTGTCTTCCTCTCCTGGAAGCTCAACTGCTGCCTATCTTAAGAAACCGTCACTTGGTCCTTGCAGTGACTGTATCCTGACATTTTTCACAGCTTTTGTGACAATTTCTCATAAAATACAATTAGTTGTACCCATTTTTAACTTCCCCACTGAGGTACAAGATCCTGGAGAGCAAGGGCTATGTCTGTGCGCACATGTATTCGTGTGAGCATGTGTGTGTGTATGTGTGTATGCAGGTCCATGTGTGTCTGTGTGTGTTTATGTGTATATGAGTGTGCATGTACGTGTGTGTGTGTGTGCTTGTGTGTATGAGAGTGTGACTGCATGCATGGATTGTGTGTATCTGCATGTGAGTATATGTTCGGGTACGTGTGTGTGTGTGGTGTGTGTGTGTATGTATATGTGCATGTGTGTCTGTGTGTGTGTGTCTGTGTGTATCTGTGTGTGTGCAGGTGTGTGTGTGTATGTGTGCAAAAGTACACTGTGTACATGTGTTTGGAGGCCAGACATTTACTTGTATGTCATACTTTAGGTGATATTCTACCTTATTTTTATAGAGATGAGATCCTCAACTGGTCAGGAACTCACCAAGTAGACTAGACTGGCTTGCCAGCCCCGGGGATCCTCCTGTCCCCACCTCCCCCACACTGGGTCTATGAGTGTATGTCACCTTGCCTAGCTTGTGTTTAGATGTGAGATCTAGCAGTCAAAGTCAGGTCCCCACACTTGCACACCAAGCACTTTACCCACATAGCTCTCTCCTCAGCAGAAGTCCTGTTGTTTTCATTGTGAATAAAGCTCTGTAGACAGTTCTCAGCAACCAAGCCCAAATTATCCACCTTAAGCTTATCTCTCTCCTGCTATGTTTCATTTTTCAATGTTGTTTGGTTTAATTTGTTTTGAAACAAGGTCTTGCTATACTGCTCAGTTGGGCCTCAGACTCTTGGGTTTAACTAATCTTGCTTGGCCTCCCTTGTAGTATGAACACAAGTGTATGTACACTACCACATTGGCTTTACCCCACTCCTTATTTTAACTGTCTTTCTAAATATTAAGTGGCCTAGTGTTAAATCCTGGGATTATACATCTCTCAAGCCCTTGGGTACCATGCTAATTGGCTGACCACACACTTACTGACTTACCTAAAGTGACAGAAAACTTCAGGCTCCCCACACAGCCCCTGTTGCTACTGGAGCCTGTCCTTTGGACCTGCTATGTCAGCCTGGACAACAATAAGGAAGAAACTGCACCTGGCTTCAAAGCTCAAAATTGTTTTCTTAAGTGTTCAGGAGGTTGAGATGGCTAATAAGCAAATTGTCCTCAGTATTCAAATAAGCAGTTAATAAATCCTGAAAGAGATACAAATCGAAATTCTTCCACGGAGCATATAGGCAAAACCTGTTTTCCCTAATCCTGAAATTCCATGGGTCACTTTCTCTTTCATAATGGTAGATGATGCTAGCACCGGATTGTGGGCAGTATCAGATCATCTCTAGGTGCACCACCCTCTCAGCCGGAGTGACTCCCCTAAGAGAGTTCCTGAGTCTATGCAAAGGGTTCTACGGGGCGTGAGTGTCATGGAATAGTTTTCTATGTCCCATTTAAATGACAGCACTGTCTTCCAGCCACCATGATACAAATCCGTCAACAGCAGAGAGCAGATGAGTCAAGGTAAGACCACTGAGCCCCAAAAGTCTAAGCACGGAGTTTAAAGGTCAGGTTTAATTCTCTTTTTTTTTTCCACCTTGGTCTGCTTGTGCTCAAATAAGGACTTCAAGATCAGGAGAAAAACTGAATGCCAGATCGGGAGAGGCTAACACCCAGCTGAGGCCCTGATACTGTGTGTTTTATTTCCTTTCAGGAGAAGCAGAAGTAGAGGCCATCTTCCAGGAAGCCTCCTTGGAGATGGAGAAGCTACATGTGAATGTCTCAAAGGATCATGGCGCCTGCCACTTCTCAGAGAGCTACAAGCAAGTCTACCTATCACTAACCTACAGTCTCATCTTCATGCTAGGGATGCCCCTCAATGGGGCTGTCTTATGGCTCTCCTGGTGCCAAACCAAGCCCTGGAGCTGTGCCACCATCTACCTGATGAACCTGATGGTGGCGGACCTGCTTTACATGCTGAGCCTGCCCTTGCTCATCATACCTACGCGGTGGGCGACACCTGGCTCTTTGGGGAGGTGCTGTGCAGGCTGGTGCGTTTTCTGTTCTATGTCAACCTCTATAGCAGCATCCTACTGCTGACCTGCATCTCTCTACACCGCTTTCTAGGAGTGTGCCACCCCTGAGCTCACTGTCCTACCGGACTCACCGGCACGCCTGGCAAGCAGCTGCTGCCACCTGGACCCTGGTAGTCCTCCAATTGCTACCGACTCTGGTCTTCTCCCACACAGACTATGTAAATGGCCAGATGATCTGCTATGACACAGCCAGCCCGGAGAATTTTGATCATTTCTTTCCCTACAGATGGTACTGACGTTATCCGGGTTTGTCTTCCCCTCCTTGATCATTCTCGGGTGCTACTCTCTGATGGTCAGGAGCCTGACAAATCAAGCGGAGGATCTCCCAACGGCAGGCCGCACAGCCCGCGCCAAGTCTATTCGGACCATCCTGCTTGTGTGTGGACTCTTCACACTCTGTTTTGTGCCCTTCCACATCGCCCGATCCTTCTACTTGGTCGTCCGCTTCCTGAAGTCACAGGACTGCCAGCTCTTGTCGGCAGCCAGCATGGCCTACAAGATTTGTAGGCCTCTGGTAAGCATGAGCAGCTGCCTCAACCCGGTCCTGTACTTCTTGTCACAAGGGCAACAACAGAACCCAACTCCTCCAGAAGCTGAGACAAAACAAGGTGGGTGAGCACCCTACTGGCATAGAAGGAGCACCTAGAGCGAGGCAGATCCAGACACTGCCAGGATGAAGTCTCGAAAGAAAGAGCTGGACACAAACCAGGGGCTTGTTAGTGGGAGAGAGGCTGGAGCCTTCCTACAGGGAGCTAGTAGAAAGGATTTTATAGAAATGGCAAGAAATTTGGAAATAAGCCTACAGAGGGAGCCACTAAACCAAGAGTGAGCTGACATCGATATCTTGTCATTCTGGTCTCAAGTCAAAAGTTAGCACTTCGGAAGGCTCTGCTGCAACCCTCCCCCCAACCCCCACACATGTCACTAATGTTGACCTCTCCCCATAACCCAACCACTCTTTTTTCTTCTCTGATCATTGTCTGTGGAAGAATTATTTCTGATGTACCTCATGCCATTGGTACGCAGGTTCCAACAGGAGAGGGACCTTGTCTTACTGCTGACCCCCATCACTGGTCTCTACAGCAGGGCTCTGCAGAGTGCCGCACAGTGGATAGAGGCTGAGGGAGTGAGGGGATGAAGAGAGGAATGAATGAAGCCCCTACTGTGTGACAACAATACACCCACACCTCACAGCAGCCCTTAGTAAGGAAACTCAGGCCCAGCACGTTGGACTATTGGCAAGTCCATCCACCTGGAGAACACCCACCCACATCATGGTGGAAGGGACACTCTAAGCAAGGCAGGGGCTCTTGGACATGTGACCCTACATGTCAAGCCTAGGAGTGCCCAACTGCTCAGCAACACAGCCGGTCCCTGAAGGTCATCTGGCTCATTTCCACAGTCTTGTTATTGACAGATCAGAATCTACCTTCGGGCTCTCTTACTACATGTCTTAACAGTGCCACACTTAGGAAAAGTTCTACCAGGGATAAAATGGTAGATGTGGAGTCGAGTATCTTCCTGAATGATCGTTTCTCTTATTTTTATTTAAGCACAATGTTTCCATTCATGGACAACAACAACAACACACACACACACACAGTTTCCATTCTATAAATTAATATTTAGTTTTTATGTATTTTACATAACATTGATTTTCTTCTTTGATAATTTCAAAACATATAAAATGTATTATTCTCACTTCCAACATCTCCTATAAATTATAATTGTTTTAATTATTTAAAGGCCAAAGCATTCCAAAAAATAACCTTGACACCACACACTCCACACACACACACACACACACACCCCACACACACACACACCACACACACACACACACACACACACACACACACATACACAACCCCCACACACACACACACACACACACACACACACACACCACACACACACCACACACACACACCCCACACACACCACACACACACACACACACCACACACACACACATACACACACACCACACACTACACACACCACACACACCCCACCAACACACATACAACACCACACACACACACCACATACACAAAGCCCTCTTCTTTTAAACAATACAATCCCCCAAGGACCTTCTGATCTAAACAATCATCTACTGCTTCATTATAATCTCCCCAGGAAGAGATGAACAAATCCGCTTCATAAGACCAAGCCTCCCCCTCTACTGTACCATGTTAATTACGGGAGATGTCAGTATAGACTATGCGTGTGTCTAAATTAAAAGTTTTATTCTGAAAGTACAGTTTATTGCTTCCAAGGCCATGCAATAATTAGCTTAGAACCAAGTACTGCTTAGAAAAATTCTTCAGGATAATTGGTCTAATGAACAGGCAAAGATGCTTTCTAATTAGCAGGTCAGCTGTTTCATGGCAGTGCTTGAAGTGTGTCTTCTCACCAAGAGCTAGAGGTGGGGGCTGTACAAACTACTGTTTATTTCGATGTTTGCCAATACCTATTCATCCGTCCTCTCCGTTACTTCTCTCTCTCTCTCATCTCTCATCTTCTCTGCTCATCTAGCTCTCTTACCTCCTCTCCTCTCCTCTTCCTCTCTCCCTCCTCATTAGTAGTTTCTTTGCACAGCACACAGGAATATTCAACCAACTTACTGGTTCTGATTTTCACCACTTACATTTTAATACATGGCCACATGCTGCAGAGTTAGATACCAGGTCCCCAATGGAAGTTTGGAGCCATCCCATGTCATACTACCTACCATCCACTGCCCACAATCCTTTCTTTAAATCCTTACAGTGGAAATAAGCCTCCCCTAAAATCCTCAGCACACAACACCTTCATCTCAAGAGTGGGTCACACTCCCAGACAACTCCCTGCCATTAATTCCCCCGCCCCACCAACCCACATGTTTGCAATGATCGCTCCAACTCACATAAAGCTGATTTTGAATCTGCTGAGTTTGTTTACCTACTTAGTAGGAAAGTGTAAGCAGCTGTATTAATCTTACTTGTGAAAGGCTAGGATGGAAAATGTCTAACTTAGCAGATACCACAGCCCTGGTTTTCCAGGAATCATGTCTCCAGATACTAGAATCAAATCAGTTGTGTTCCCATTGTGAACTGTGGATCCTATAACACAGGAGGACTCTACACATCCTTTAGGATTAGGGAAAACTCCTTACACAAAGAAACCAAAAAGACCTAATGTCCCTTCTAAGTGTGGCCACCTCTCCAGGAAAAGCTGGGACTCACAAATCCATCTGACCTTGGCTCCTCAGCATCTTCCGTAGTCTTTCTGGTTGTTTGGACAGGTTAAAAAATAAAATTGAAAGTCAGCAAGTAGTATGTTCAAAAAACCATAATGAGAGCTATAATGGATAAAAATGACTGTGGCCACCAAGACCACAGCCCTTCAGGAGGTCATAGGCCATAGGAGAAATAAAATGTAAAAACATACAAGTAACATGAGAACACTAATTAACAATGGAAGCAGCTACAAAGAAGCCCTGTCAGCTGCTCATTATCAAATAGAGACCCACGTTGCCAGGTTTCCAGGGAGCAGGTGGGAGCACTCATGCTGAGAGGAGCCCGGAAGGGACTCTATGCATAGCTGAAAGCTCAATGCCATCTAGATCCAAATACTTTTCCAGCAGCAAAGAAAACAGGAAGTGGCATCATTGTGAGTAAATTCATAGGAGATCATCAGTTGGTTTCTAACAGGAAGGAGTTAGAGACCTACCTGGAAAAGCAGGCTCAAGTGCAGCCATGGAGCCTTCCAAAGCCAGCAGAAGCGTCACTTTTCACGTCATGGAGAACTGCCAACTGCACCTGAGCAGAGCAATCTGATGAAAATTAGCCTAGCAGCCCCAGAACTTAAGTGAATTGGAGAAAATAAATTAAAGTGTCACAGACAGAGACCTACTGGATCTCTTAAACTGGTTTTCCTTCCTTTCAAAGCATACATACCCACATAGCACCTTCCCTACATAGCACCTCCACCTTCATTAAAAAGCTGTGTTTTCAAGGGCTTCGGATATGCCTCAGTGGTCAAGCACTGCTGCAGTTTCGACAACCTGAATTCAGATTTCTAAAAGCTATGGAAAGGTAGCAGCATTAGACACAGCTCTCTAATTCCAGCTCACCCACAGTGTGATGGTGGGCAGAGAATCCCGAGATCAAAGGCCAGAGAGCCTGTCATACACATCAACAGTCTGTGAAAAACAAGGCAGAAAACAGCTAGCGTGACCTTGAGCCTCTGATCTTCCTGCCTCTATCTTCTAGGTGCAAGTGCTAGGATTACAGGGTACAGTGTACCCCATTTCTGTGGTGTGGGGGTTGTCATGCATATTAGGCAAATAGCCTACCAAGCAAGCCACCTCTCCAGTCCCCAGTTTATCATTCCTTTGATACTTGAAGCTGAGTCATTTTGCTATGTTTCCCTTCCCACTGGTTCACTTGTTTTCATTCTTTCTAGTGTATTTAAAGATATGTGATGCTATTGATGCCACCTCAGTTCTGCCCGTTGTCCAAGTCTTAGATCCCTGCAATGGCCTTCTGATACTCAACATTTTCATGTTCCTCCTCTTAGTTTTCAGTGTCCCCCTTGCTTCCTCTCTGCTCTGGTTGTAATGTTGCTATGTTGCTGTGTTCTGTGGATTGAAAACAGAGTCGTAAGGGAAGTAAAGAAACCCAAGATAAGAAAGGATCCTGCATCAGCCCCAAGGTTGGAGTCAGCTGTCAAGAGTGCTACCAGGGGGCTGGAGGAACTGGAGTCCATAGTCTGGGGAATGGAAAACTTAGATGTTAGGAGAAGGTTCTCTCTGGATATAGAGCGGGAGATAGTGGGCTCAGGAAACTGGAAGAGTGGAGGTCTCACTTTTAGTGCTGTGGTTGAAGAGGTGAGAGCAAATGAGTATGTGAGGCTGGCCCATAATGGGCTGGTAGGTAGGCCAGCCTGGGGACCATGGGCACAGATGTGGAGCATCTGTGGAGGTGACTGGAAATGGGGGAAGGTGAGGTGTAGAAAAGCGCTGCTTCTCCTTCTCCTTCTCCTTCTCCTTCTCCTTCTCCTCTCCTCCTCCTCCTCCTCCTCCTCCTCCTCCTCCTCCTCCTCCTTCTCCTCCTCCTCCTCCTACTCTTTCTTCTCCTTTTCCTCCTCCTCCTCTTCATTCTCCTTCTCCCCCTCCTCCCCCTCCTCCCCCTCCTCTTCCTCCTCCTCTCCTTCTCCTCTGCCTGCTATTGCTGCTTCTCTTTCTCTTCTTCGTGTGTGTGTGTGTGTGTGTGTGTGTGTGTGTGTGTGTTTTCCTTAGTGGCAAGGTTTCATTTATTCCTGGCTGGCTTTGAACTCAATATATAGCTGAGGATGACTTTGAACTCCCAATCCTCTCGGGCCCAATTGCTGGAATTACAGACCTGCTCTACAGTGCTCAGCGCAATTCTGAGAATAAAACTCATGGCTTTGTACTTCTTAGGCAAGCATTATACCAACAGAGCTATATCTCACTGCCCTACCACCCCCATACTTAAATTGTGTGCTCGATCACATGTGCATACGTATGTGTGTATGCAACCATGCACATGTGTGTTATGACACATATTGTATATGTGGAGATCAGAGGACAACCTCAGCTATTGGTCCTCACCTATTTTTTCCTTCTTTCATTTTTTTGGGAAGGGAGAAGTCAAAAGGAAGGAGAACATAGGAGAACTGGGAAGTGAATGCGATTGAGATGCATGATGTGAAATTCCCAAATTACCAATAAAAATATTATGTTGGGGAAATTAAAAAGAATAAAGGATTTCTTTTGGTTCCAGCTCTAGAAGATTCAATTCCTCATGATGGGGAGGGCACACTGGAGCACAGCAGTTCACACCACAGCCCAACACGGAGCAGAGAGTGGAAGCAAAAGTCATCCGGGAGAATAGAGCCTCCAACAACCACGCCCCTCCTCCTGCCCCAACCGGTGGGTGCCCTACTTCCTCCAGCTAGATCCCACCTCTCAAAGTTTCCAGAACTCCCAAAGTAGTGCAGCAACTGGGGACCCAACAGTTGCAGCATTAGCCTGTGGGAGACATTTCAGATTCAAACCATAACACTCACCAATTTCAATTTTACAAAATCCAGAATATAAACTACCTGCGTGTATTTTCACTTTGCTTTGTACTCTATCTTCCAAAGACAGTAAAAAGTGTAAATTCTTGGGAGGGAAAAAAAAATCACTTGCAATTAAGCATAACCTGGGCTTATAAACTTTTGTCTTCTCATTATCTTTTACTTTCTTATAAACAAGCTAAATCTCTTGAGGATTTCAATCTCCCAGCTTTCGGGTTTGTTATGGACTTGTTGTTGTTAATGTATCAAACTACTTCAAACGTAATGGCTTCATGAAGAAATCTGTGTGAGGAAGCAGAGCTTACGTTCTCGACGCAAGCTACAGCTGGGCATCTTTATAGTGCTTAAATCACAAACACAAAGCAAAGTGTGCCATTTCAAGAAAATTGAAGAATCGCGGAGTCTGAGAATACTTCACTCTGCACGGAGAAGAACACATTAGGAAAGAGACCTTTATAAAGCATTAGCCCATCAGGCCTTGCAGCCGCACGGAAGCCGCACTCTTTATCGCCTCCCTTTTTATGGCCTTGGTCTTTTTTGCAAGGGTAGGCTACACTTTCTTCTGCAATTCTACCGATTTCATAATGTAAATCACTCTCCCAGGCTGCTGCTCTTCTCCCCCACCCCCACCTCACTGCCGACACCCAAGTCCCCAATTGCTTCAACAACATGCTTACAACCCGCCAGTTACAAAGAGCAAACCCTACCAGCTCATGTTTGACATTACCACACTGTTTCTCCCTACCCACCCACCTTCAGATAGCTCTCTTGGCTTCTGTAGATTGCTCTGCTTCCTGTTTTCCAACGTCCTGCAAGAGGGAGAGGATGTGCCCTTAGAACTGTGACCCTCTCATCCCTCTACTCATAGTCTTGTATTAGCTCTGCATCTTGACCTCTTGCTAGATTAGTTTGCTGCCTTCCTGGTGCCTTTAAACCTAAACCTTGTCCCACTAGGAACCTTTCCCATTTATGTCTACTCAAAAACTACTCTAAGTGTCTTGGGTACTTACTACAAGCTCCACAAAGCAGCACTGAATTCACTTGCCTCCCAAACTACAGCCCTGTCCTGTGATCTCATTGGTCAATGGCAGCACCTTCCATTCAAGCCAGAAATCTGGAAGGTGACCTTCATTTGAGCCTTTGTTTCTCACCACACCTCCCCAAATGTTCATACTTTTGAGTTGGAGCTCCCAGCCAACCCCATAATCTGTCTCTCGTTTCCATCCTGCTGACGCTGAAGTTCAAGTACTATCATCTCTCCAGCATCCTTGTTCCAGTCTACTAACCATTCCCCTGCCTCCAAATTCGTTCCCTTCTGTGAGGGTTTGTATAAGCTTACCCAGGGAGTGGCACTATTAGGTGTGGCCCTGCTAGAGTGGGTGTGGCCTTGCTGGAGTAGGTGTGTCAATAAGTATGTGCTTTAAGACTCTCATCCTAACTGCCTGGAGAAGGAAGAGGAGAAAAAGGGAAAGAGGAAGAGGAAGAAGAGGAGGAAGAGAGGGGGCAGGAAGAGGAGAGGGGAGAAGGGAGGAGGAGGGAAGGAGGAGGAGGAGGACTCATTGGTTAGCCAAGTTGGACTTCAGTGTAATTGATACTTTGGTCTGTAGTGGGTTCCCCTCCCAGGGTGAAGAGTCATGTGTTTTGTACTCCTCATGAAAACTCTCACTTGTTTTGCAAATGGGTAGAATACTAAGAGGCTAAAGCTGACATGCTCCAGCATGCATCCCTCCCTTCTCTCCCTCTCCACCAGCTTGTAGGTAAGTTGAAGCAGTTCTTGGTCTCTGGAACTCCACACTCTTGCCAGTACTATAACAGGAGGAACTTACCCATGAGCTGACTCTAACTTCCACTGAGTACACTTCCCAAAGCTTGCGTCTTAGGGCTGCTCCTCTGGTCAGAAGCCCTACCCTGGCTCATACACTACATACAACAACTCTTAAACTACAGATGTTTACAGATGACTACTACTCCCTTTCAGGACATTATAAAGCCCAGAAGAAAGATGCTGCCTTAGAATAGATATGATTGTCCAGTGGTTTCCTAAGGTAAATATTAAATATAAGGTTCCTAAGCAGAAGGCATGCAGCCCACCAACCCTTTTGGGATTTTTTATTTGTATTGCCATTTATCAGCCAAACAGGTTATTCCAATTACTTTTTATTTTATACATTATTCAAAAAGAAAGAAAAGTTGTGTATATACATTATGCTAGGCACTGGGATAACAAACCAGGCAATGACCTGCTCTCCTGGAGCTGACAATCTAAGGAAGAACAAATACACCCCAAACTCATGATGCCAGAAATTCCTGACAAATTGGAGTGAGCTAAAAAGGCACAGTATGAGTTTTCAAAGTTCATAGGTATCATAAGTTGAATATGGTCTGAGTGTCCTGCAGAATTTTCTATGTTAGAATGATTCTGGGCTGGAAACTAAGGTTTTTATTTAAAATCAAATGAAACCAGGTTAAAGTGTGCACTAGAGAATACACTTTAAGAGAAGGAAATCACTATGGACAACCTTGTGAGAGGGGCAGGCACACACCCATTCATAAACACATCAAGGCTCCCCACACCTTGTGTGGACACACAGTGGAAAGGACAGCCAGTGCGGAGAAGCCACTTCATGTATTGGCATGTGCTACAAGAGCCACATGTAGTCAAAGCCTCAAAACTCACAAGTGAAGAATGCATAACTATAAACCAAAAGAAAAGGAATGCATTTTCAAAGCAAGGGCCTGAGGAGACCAGATGGCCTGGATCCTCGGAGCTGGAGTTAGGTGACTACGAGTGGCCCCATGTGAATGCTAAGAAATGAACTGGGGTCCTCTAGAAGAGCAGTAAATGTTCTTAACCACTGAGTCATGTCTCCATCCCTTGATGCCAAAGCTTTAAGCATACAACGCTATGCATCACATGTACCCCTATAAAACTATTCAATGAGACTGCACTTAGGACATTTTCTTGATTGCAGCTTTGATTTCTGGAGATTATCTTCCACAGAAAACTTGAAATCATTGTTGCAATGTTTTAAAAATATAAGGAAGACATCAGGTATACCTTTTGCATTGGTTTTATGTGCTCATGTACATAGGAAGCCATCATAAATTGAAGGACACTTTTATTGTCTTTAAGAAGAAGAAAGAAAAAACTTCCAAAGGTTTGCTGCCCAGCAGACATCACTAATGACATTCATACATAATCTCTAGTGGAAACAGGGAACAACTACACACTGTTCTCTAGGACACGGTGAGTGTAGTTAAATGCTATTCTTTATTATGTATGTAACAGCCTTCTACCCCAGCCGCTCAGGTTTTGTGCATTTTTTTTTTCCCTTTTCCTGCTATAATACAAAGGAAAGGCTACATTTGAAGGATGCACTTATTAAAAACCACCCCAGCAGAAGATGCAGACCCTTATGGCGGTCCTTACTGAACTCTGCCTGAATGTTCCAGATTCCCTAAACTGTTCACTGTTGACTAGAAATCTTTCATAACACAGGGTTACAAAAGGCTTAAATAGTCTGCATGAACCATTCTAAGTATATTTATTTCAAATATAAATATATTTTCCACTCTATTATTTTTCTAAATGACTTTTTTAAAAAGAAACTCTTCCTGAAGGTTTCCAGTCAGCAGCGAATGCTATCCCTTCTCACGGCACAGTCACTTCAGAGCTTTATCTGCAAAACATAAACACGGGAAATTACCAAAAACAGCAGCAAAAACAGACAGGAAGCTTCTATGCAGTTTTCAGAATGAAAAGTATAACACTGTAAAATACATGCCGGTGTTTCTGTTTCCTGTTACTTCTAAGCATTTAAGCCATTAAGCTTCTTGTGATTCAAAGATTTATTTGCAAATACACAAATCATGTTTATTGGGGCAGCGGAGCGGATGAGTGCAGGTGCCACGGAAGAGGCCCTGGGTTCCCTGGAGCTGCTGTTCCAGTCATTCCTGAGATACCCAACATGGGCACTGGGAACGGACCTCTGGGCCTCTGTAAGGGCAGTATACACTTTTAACCACTGAGCCAGCTCTTTAACCTTCCATTTCCAATTTTATAACAATTTTAAACAAGAGTACCACCCTACTTTAAAAAACATGTGCTACCAGACTTCATCCTATTCAAGTCTCAAAACTTAATAATCAGATGATAGGTATATTTACAAATAAACCTTTAAATCATAAGAAGCTTAATGGCTAAAATTTTTAGAAATAACAAGAAACAGAAATACCATCATATTTTAGCACATACTTATAAAAATAACTTAAACACAATCTTAATCTTGAGAAAAGCAAACAGCATACAGATATCAAGATGTGAACTGGACACAGCCTAGAGTCACCAGGGACAGAATGTAACACGGATCAGACTGGCCCGTGAGCTTGTCAGCTGGGCACTGTCTTGACTGTTAACTGATGAAGTCCCATGAGGCCGTATCATCCCTGCACAGGAGGTCACGGGCTGTCAGGCAAGGCAGGTAAGCGTGAGCCAGTGAGAGGGAGCCAGCGAGCAGCGCTCCTCCACAGTTCCTGCTTCAGGTTCCTGTCAGCTTCTCTCAATGACAGGATTGTAACCTGGAAAAAACAGTTTCCTCCCCAAGCTGCTCTTAGGCAGAGCGTTTTAACCCAGCCCAGGATGAAAGTAGTAGTTGGGAAAGTTGAAATGTTATCTTAACCACTGTCAAAAAGTCCAGCTGACAGAAGGAAGGGCACATGCAGGCAACACAGGCGCAGGGCAGGGCCGCGCTCCACGAACAAGCCCTGCACTGCCCGGAAGGCAACAAGTTCAGTTCCTTTTCTTTCTTTCATTTTACATCTTGATGGTAATCTTAGATTTCCTAATTGTGTACTGCTTTTTCCAGACCTAATTATTAGCTCTTAAAAATCAAGAAAGCAACTAATATCTTTAAAGTCCAAACCTAACTGGAAATAAACACTCCTAGTTAAGAGTTTCAATACCCAATCTTCCCCTTACGTACTTACTCTGCCTAAGAAAGCTTCATTCGTTCCCTTTGTTTTGCAGAATAATTTAGATTCCCACCTAAAACATAAATGAACATAGTCATTTTAAGTAACATGAATAATTAAAATCCAATCATACATACACATAAAGTGTGTGCAAGATAAAAAAGAATATGTCCTATAATCATGCTTTAATTTAGCTTTGTATTTTTAAGTGTAAAGGTATGTGTTGTTAATGAAAACACTGTGTTAAATGTTAGTAATACTGAGAATTAAGAAAAATTAAAACAAATCTAAATTTATCCAGGCAACATGTGTTACATTCTCCATTACCTTCTACCATGCCCTTTAAGAACAGGCAATTAGAAAGATTAATACAGGCAACATCAAATTCTTATTAAGAAAAAGAACTATTCTAATGCATATTAACATGTACTAGTTTTAAAAATCTGTTATTTCTAATTCTAAATCAAACACGTTCAACCTTAGATATGAGAATATGAGGTCTTGGGAGGGGGGTGCTAATATACACCTGAGATTTTATATTATCAAACACTGACTTTCCTAGAAATGAGTTGCATAACGGCAATTCTAACATGTGATGGTCCAGAAGGTGTGGTTATAAACTTAGGTTCCTGTCACTAAGACTGGGAAACCACTAACACACACAGACAACAGCACTGGCCCTCAAGACGATCCACCCGAGATGAAAAAGAAATCCAGAGAGCTGCTTACCTTGGGCACGGTTCACCAAATACAGACAGACCACAGCTAACAGTGACACTGAAAAACACAAGGCACACTTGTAAATGACGCTGACGCAATCCAACTCAAGCACAGACCAAGTTCCCCTTAATCGACATTTAAAAGAACACTGTACATTTTTGCTTCTGAGGGCCCTGAAGTGCCACCGCATTTTTCCCCATAGGGAACCACTGCTGCTTAGCCCAGGAACGGCAGAGCCGGGGTTTAGCTGAGGCCCTACAGGAGAGGGAGCCAACACACCCCCAGGCACCACCCGCCCTGACCCTCTTTCCTCTCTTCTTGTCTCCAGGACCCCTGGCAGCTCTGCAGGGATTTCCATCTGAGAAAAACATGTGCTTTCACAAATGAACAAAATCAGAACTTTACCCTTAGCTTCCTAGAAGCCCAAGCTACGTCAGAGACCAAGGCAGAGCTTGGCTTTCCACCCTTCTTGCTGAGGCACAGTGTCTAGTGTACTTTAAAACACTTTACTATGTGATAAGAAACCAAATGCTGCCACATGACACACTCACAAGAAACACAGGCAATGAAGAACACCTCCAGAAGCAAGTATCCCCGCGTATCCAGGATCATGCCAGCAAGGATGGCGATGACAGCCAGCCCAAGGTTCTGAATAGACTGCATGCTACAATTTCCAGATACAGTAACACATCATTGTCAGAAGTCTTCATACACAGCTTAACTTCACTATTAATATTAGCATCTGAAACCACACACTGCTGGTGCTTTGAAAGACTTTCAATCAGAAAGCAGATGGATAGATTTTGGGTTGAGATAAAGAGATTATGTCACCCTGGTGAGCCTGGAGCTCAGTTTATAGACCAAGCTTGCTTCACTTCACCAAGATCCAACTGACTCTGACTCTAGAGTGCTGGGATTAAAGGTGTGCATCACCATACCCAGCAGATATTGGGTTTTATCCTAGACTGTTTCTGCTACCAGACCATCTTATGGATTATAGTTTACTCTACCTGTCTTGCTAGAGGCTTTACCCTACTTGATGGCCAACTGTAACTACAGTTAACTAGACTAAGAAGCACCTAACAGAAAAGTACTCTTCTAGGCATGACTGTTGGTCATGTCCAACTTAAGTGGGAAATACTTGAATATGGACCGCACCATCCCATAGGCTGGAGGCCTGAATAGAATAAAAGGGCAGCGTGAGGCTTGTCAACTGGACTGCATCTGGAATTAACTAAAACCCCAAAATGGAGGGCACACCACGAGGGATATTCGCTTAATCTGAAGTGGGAAGATCCACTTCTAATCAGGATCTTTGCGGTGGGAAGACAGGCTTCCAATCAGAGCCACATCTTCTGCTGGAAGCCTATATGAGGACACAGATGATTGCTCTCAGCCTGTCTGCTCTCTCCTCGTTGGCACGTCCATTCCTTCACTGGCATTAGAGTCTACTTCTTTGGCATTCTGGCATTTACTGAAGATCAACTGAGATATCCAGCCTTATCAAATGAACTACTGGATTCCTGGACCTTCTGTTCATAGACAGCCATTGTTGGACTTGGTGGTTTGAAAGAAAATGGCTTCCATAGGCTCACAGAGAGTGGCATTCACAGGAGGTGTGGCCTTGTTGGAGGAAGTGTGTCTGTATCTCAGCTCTCTTCCTAGTGCCTAATGATAAGACGTAGAACTCTCAGCTCCTTCTCCAGCACCATGTCTGCCTGGATGCTGCCATGCTTCCCTCCATAAGGATAAACTAAACCTCTAAAATGTAAGCCAGCCTCAATTAAATAAATGTTTTCCTTTATAAGAGCTGTCATGGTCATTTGTCTTTTCACAGCAGTAAAACCCTAAGACACTGGATTAGCTGGACCACAGCCTGTAAGTCATTTTAATAAGTTTTTTCTGTATATATAGAGAGATGCATTCTGTAAACTCTGCTGCTTTAAAGAACCCTAATAGAGGAGGAAAGGAAGAAAGGCCTTCGTGCAGACATGTATGTGTGTGTGTGTGTGTGTGTGTGTGTGTGTGCAAGCACATGCCTACACATCTGTCTGCCTGCTTCCTGGCTGCCATGATGGATCTGCCTCACCACAAGCCCAGAATCAATACAGCAAAGACCGAAATCTTCAAAACCAGGAGCTATTGAGTTGTTTTCCTCAGATCACAATTAGGGAAAGTGACCAGAAACAGCACACATGACACCTGCTTAAATGCATTGACTGATGTTCCCGGTTATGTGCAGCTCAGAGCTGTCCCAGAACTCTGAGCATAACTACATTAGAACGCACAGGATGTTCCAATAACTGATAACACAGCAGAAGGCGCATGTATGATCTGCAGCAGAAACACAATACTTACAAGCCATATGCAGTTCCCAGCTGGTGTTCAGGAACTAAGAACGCCACCATCGGCCACAACGCGCAGGCCAGCAATGAGTAGGAGAACCCCAGGAGACACTAGACGGGAAGACAGAGAGGTACAGTATGTATCAGGTGACAGGGGATTCTCAGGGAAGACGGTCAGTGAAAGTGACATACTAGCTAAAACAGAGTACACACCTAGTTACTGTAATTAGACTAACACTTTAAATACAAAGCATGGGCCTCTCTCAGTACCCTAACCATTTTCACTTGTGATATAAATAGACATAAACTATCTGGCTCACTGTCCAGTCAAGGGCACAGTTACCTGGCAAAAAGTTCTTACCTAAGTTTTCAGGCAACCTGATTTTCCTTAATTACAAGGAAGTAATCATGGCAGCAGAGTGACCTGACTCTGCTGCTACCTCTGGATGATAAGTTCTGAACTGAGACACAGAGTGGGGACAGAACCGCCATCACCGGCACTTGTCAGACTTTGTAAGGCTGCCTTTTCCTCAATAAAAAAGGCACTAGCCAAGCACGGTGCTGGCACGCCTGTCGGGGGAAGAGAGCTGAGCCAAGGCCAGCGAGGCTGCACGGAGAATATGGAGGTGACTGTAGCTATATATAAGCAAGAATGGGTCTCAATTTTTTAAAATAAAGTATGATTTGACTTTCAATTAAGTATTACATGTACCTATCAGACTGGTAAATATGAAATAATGCTGACACTGATACCAGCAAGGAAAATGGGCAGATCTGTGTGTTGCTGGCAAAGTTACAGGTGAGTAGTAAGTTCTTGTCACATCTGTCAAGATGACCACTGCACAGAGCCTCTACAGCAGCACTGCTACTCCTAGAACCTGCATGTCCCTATAGGAAGGCTTCCGTGGAACTGCCCACCGGGTCCATAACTACTTATGCTCAAGATGTTCCTTGAAGAACAAGTAAGAGACACAGCACTCAGCCTGCACTCCCTGAAGACAACAAAACCTCCATGGATGTATTGTCATCCTTTAAACTTACTAAGAGTCAAAGTCAAATGAACAGACACTGGGCTGCAAGACTGGCCACTTTTAATGAGATGACTTACTTTAGTGAAGTTCAGAAAAGTAACTGGAAGTGATTAGAGAGTATTTTATTTCAAATCCTACCTCAGCATTCAAGATTCCCTCCTAAATAAGCCAATTGAAAAGCAAACTTCATAAATTAATAACTGACCATTCTTTTTTAAATAAATATTTACTTTTTCAAAATTAAAGTGAAGTCATGTCCCCGACAGCTGTCAGCTGGGGTTGCCGGGTGCAGCAAACATGGACTTGGGGTTCTCTCTAAAGCCCTCAACACCCCTCTCAACATTACCATAGCAATCCACGGGTTCCAAAAGGTGAAGGCCAGCATCACGTGGGACACAAGGGTGGCTGCTACCGCATACAGGACCCAGACGATATTCTTCCCAGTTTTATCCACCAAGAGTCCAAATACTGGGGACATGGGAGCTGATATGATATACACGACACTGCCCAGAGAGCATAAGACATTAATAGAACACAACACCATTAGAAACTAAGCGTCACAGCACTCCCTAAGACTATCCACAAAGCAGAAACTAAGCATCACAGCACTCCCTAAGACTATCCACAAAGCAGAAACTAAGCATCACAGCACTCCCTAAGACTACCTGCAAAGCAAAGCCTTGGCTCCTCTAATTTGGCACCCTTCCAAATTGAGAGCCAGAGAACAAAAATATAAAAATCATTCCAAGAATTCTTTGGGTTTTCTCTTTATGCAAAGCCAGGCTCCTGGGATTTGGGTCTGTGGTGTTGGGGAGGGGGGCTTGGAGAGGGGGGCACTTCGGTGTCAGGGATGTGGTGGGGGTTGGGGGCTGCAGTCACACAATCTTTGTGGTCTCTCACACATGGCCTCTGCTTATGCATGTCGCACATCGCAACAAGCACCTACAGATCACACCAAATACCTGTTAATTGCACTTGCTGACTGGGAAGAAAATCTGAATTTCTCCATGAAGAAAACTCTAAAATAAACAGAAAAGTGTGACCATTAGAAAGAACTACTTTGTTTTCAAGAAATAAAGAAAAAGTTAAAAATAACTCTTAACATTGAGTAAGCTTTTCTTCCACTGTTATCTCCTATCCATCCTAAAGTGATCTGCTACAGCGTAAGGATTCACTACTTCACTGGCTGGATGGAGATTGGCCGACACATTTTCAGAACAGCCAATCAAAAAGCAGGAGTGCAGAGGGCCTTTCCCATGGAATAGGGTTCTGGCCGTAAAGCGACTGTATAGTCTTGAAGGTTAGAAGGTTACAAAGACACAAAGCACATCCCTACATAAGCACTCTCAAGCTGCAGCAGCCAATGACTGAGGAGAGAAGCAGGCACAGCACGCAAGGACCTGCCGTGATCCCTGAATCGGAGTCTGGCAGAATCTGCCTGAGGTAGACAGTGCACAGCCTCACTCACAGCAGGTGGCCTCCCGACCCAAGAACAGAAAGAGAATTTTAAAAGTCTTTCTTCAAGAGGATAAAGAAAGTAGTAAAACAATGTTGAGCCTGGAACTAAAAACACCTAAAATGCCCACTGTATCCCCGAATATAAGATAATCAGTCTAAGTATACAGTGTCCACGGTAGGAAAATTAACTATAAAAACACCCACTCATTGATGTGATTCACCCTCATTACAATTTATAACTGGAATGCTAGGGACACTCACTTGCCCAGCCCAATGAAAGGGAACACCGCCACGTAGTAGCAGACACAGATGACGAAGACCAGCAACAGCGGTAAGGAGAAGTCCTTTATATCCGTCAACTTAATGACTTCACCTTCAGAAAAGGAAGACACATTATCTCATAAACCTAAGCACCTGTAGTCAGCATTAGTCATTATTTTTATCCATATAATAAAAAAAACACTTTCCGAGAAAATCTCACAAACATCGTCTGTGAAATACATTACCAAGTACTAGGAGGAAGAAAGCAGAAGTTGGTATTATAGGAACTAGGATCATTTAACTAATAAACAAAACAAAATCAAGAATGTACATTCTGCTAAAACATTAAAAAGGGGGATACAAACAAAAATGGAGACAAGCAGAAGTGGCTCTGGACACACCATGGCGGCACTGTGCAGTATGTTCATGGTACTGTCAACTCCCTTCAAAGGTCCCCTAAGTCCGACTCTACTGTCACGATGATGTACCTGTTTTTCCTTGTTCTTTATGAAGTATTTTCTCTGCTCTCCGATCCAAATAAGCAAGGGCCAAAGCACAGATTAGTGAAAGAATGCACGTTATACCCCCTAAAAAAGAGAGAGAAGGAGAGAGAGAAATGTTAGAAAGGTCCAGGGGCTTGGGGCACACTGCATACAGAGCAGCCGTGTGGCCACTGAGAGGAGAGGCTAAGACAGGGCTAAGGAAAGCCTGCCGACGCCAAGTGCAGACACAAGGAACAAAATGTCAGACACCCAGCAGGCAGACTTCATCACAGCTGTTTCTCAATAGAAGGTTGGCAATTAGAAGGAAAACACTGGAACCAAACACTCCAGTCCTACAGACTGGGGGGAGTACATGACCAGCCACGGGAGGGTGAAGACGGACAGAACCTTGGGCTTGCTGTCAGCCAGTCTTAGCTGAATCAGTGAGTTTCCATGAGAGACCTCATCTCCAAAACTAAGGTGGACATGATCGTGGAAGACACCTAACATTGAGCTCTGTCCTCTACATGCATGTAACATGTTCACCTGTACACACATGTGCACAGAACAATGAGGACACATACATATATCACAGAAAGAAACAGCAGGGAAGGAACCGTTCTCTGACCAGTACACTACAGAAGTAAGGAGAGCCAGCAGCCACGGATTCTACTGCCACCCCTGACAAGATGACAGTTCACGGCCTGTGAGGCTCAGTTCCCCGTGTGTAACATGAGAAGTGCTCACTCAATGAAGTGTCTTTTCTACCTCCAAAATGCTACATAATTCCACACGTGGAGAAAACTGAATGCAAGTACAAAAGGTTATGTGAGACTAAGTGTTTGAGAAGGAGGGTCTGAGGTAGACAGCCTTGAGGTGAGATTCCTGTTAGCACTGCCCCTCCATGCCCTCTGTAACCAGGCTGTGTGCATCAAGCCAATACAAGGGGTAAAAGATATGCAGATTGAGCCTTCACCTCACTGTGCCACAGCCACGGTGGAGCCCTGTGAGAAGCCACTGCCACAGAGTCCGAGTCTGAGAATCTCTGCTGAGAGCACCCTGAAAGAGACACTCGGAGCTTCACCCTCTACTCAGCCACTCAGCAACTGGCATCATGGAATGGGCTCAGAGAACTTAGGGACAACAAGGACACACACAGTACGCAAAGACCCACAACGTTTCAGAACACTGGGATAAATTGTCTTGTCCTAGATAAAGAAACTAGTTATGGGCAGTGAAGAATGGACCCAGTTCCTGGCTCTCAACTCAGTGGGCTTTGCAGTGTCCCACACATCTCTCCAGTGTCCTGGCTGAGCCCTGTTGCCTGCTCCTGTGAGTCACCTGGGTGCACTCCCTGGCTGACCTGCCTGCACACAGCACAATCTCTTTGAACATACAATGGAAGTGACCGCACTGAGGAACACAGGGAAGAATCAGACCCTCCTTCAGAAATGGCAATAGACATGCAAACAAGGTGTATGACTGTCTTTTTCTAAACAGTTAAAATAACTAATGAACTGTGGAGGTAAAACTGTAACCTCCAAGGACAGGAGTCTGGCACTGGGCCCAGAGTTCTTGCCTGTTTGGCACATCTCCTGCGACACAAGGAGTCACTCACCAATCATAAGTGTCACACCCAGGGTCATGTGGCCAGCTGAGCCCAGTGATGCTTCAATCTTCCCATACAGCCAGCCCATGAGGTTCATGTTCACTGTGCTGCCCTGAGGAGGGAAAGCAAACAGGCTTCTCAATCACTAACGCTGGGGAAGTTTACCCATAGTGCCTCAGTGGAACCAGAATCCAGATTACACAGAAGATAATCTGGTTAGACGAGGGGGAGACGGATCTCTAATCCAGATCTCTGAGGTGGAAGACCCACCTCTAATCTGAGTCACAACTTCAGCTGAAAGCCGTGTAAGGACATGGAGAAAAGGAAGATCTTGCTCTTAGCTGGACTGCAGCCTGCAAGTCATTCTACTAAATCCCTTTCTATAAACAGATTCATTCTATAACTCTTTAGAACTCTATAACTTAAACACATTATGGATGTGCTCTTAGGATTTAAAAGACTTATTCCATTCCCAGTGTGCTCTCTCAGCCTCCTACTGACAGAGGAAGTTGTGAGCTCTCCAATGTTCCTGCCACCATGTCTTCGCTCCGCCACCAGAGGCTCTAATCCTGACACCATAAGCTCAATTAAACACTTTCTTTTATAAGTTGCCTTGGTCATGGTCACAGTCATGATGGGGTTGTTACAGCAATAGAAAAGAAATTAAGAGTGCACTAGAGATGAGAGACCATACAATCCTGGGTAACCCTCCCTCTGCAGTCCTGAAAAGCAACTCTGGCTGGCTAGTTTCTACAAACCAGACAGTCACGCTCCAGCAATAGGCCAAAACAAGATGGGTCTGAGATCGGGCTATTGGCAATATAGTAAGACATGCTCAGAAGATGGATGTGGTTTTCTGGTACAGTCAATAGCATGTGCTGACAAATATGTCAGAGGATGGAGATAGGATGACACCAATATTCTGTACAAGAAACCACACGAGGAGAGTAGCCCTTGCTGCGGAGAAACTCCTCAAGAGCTGATCTGAGGAATGGGGAGAATATGAAGAAGTGGGTATGGCATAAGTTCAGTTCAGGGAAACTAGAGAGCCTGTGTGAGTCAGGAACTGGGGAAAAGGCCTGGACAGAGACAGCCAAGGGAAACTCTGAGTGAGAATTCAAGGGAAAGCCCAGACAAGTATCATGAACCTGGAAACAAGGCAATGCTATTCAATCTCGCAAAACTCGGTAAGATCTCCGAGGCTCTGAGTGCTGAAAGAGATGAGATACCAAAGTCACGGCCTAGAGCACTCTCACGTTTACAGCCATGATTGGAGAGAGAGAGGAGGATCTGACGGAGATGTGAGATGAAGCCCGGGTCTCAGGAACTAACAGGAGGAGGGTGGAGGGAAGCCTTGCTCGGCTGGGAAAGCAAGCAAGCTTCCCAGCAGTGGCAAACTCCTCAGCAGAGCTGCTGCAGTACCTGGCTCAGTGCTTGCTGAAACAGTGAGCTTAAAAGGAGCAAATTACGAAGGAAAATCAATACTCAACCTCCACCCCCAGCCATAGCAGGGAGGGGATACTTAAGATTTCCTGTCTCACAGGATGCATTAATCAAATCATTAGAGCTCCTGGGTACCCTCCCTAAGACAAAAATATAAAACACCACAATCACTTCTAGTTCTAACCACCAGGAGTCTGGCTGACGGAGAGAGGTTCAACAAGATGTGAGCATCATGGTGAGGAAGTCAAACCTCCTGTGAGATGGCTTAGATCTGGAAAAAACCATGCCTGATCAGAAACTGAAGAGCCATCTCATGTCAGCCGCAAACAATAATACTGGGGGGTGGGGGGGCAGTCAGTAAAGGCCCTTCGTGGGAAAAAGCTTCATCTGTGTGGGTGGAGCATCAAGAGTTTGTGGTGTTTCACGCCTTTAAACTCATCACTCTAAAGGCAGAGGCAAGCAGACTTCTGTGAGTTCAAGGCCAGCCAGCTTGACCCACACAGCAAGGTCCAGGCCAGCCAGGACTCCATAGTAAGGCTGTCTTTTTAAAAAAAAAAAAAAAAAAAAAAAAAGTTAACGAGAGAGAATGGGCTGCCCCACTGCAGAGGGAGCTTCCTACCAATGGAAATGTGCAAGCAGAACATGGATGGATGGATGGATGGATGGATGTGTGGAGAGGTTTTTGAAGCAAGGTACAAAAATGGGTGAGAAATCAGGCAAGCTTTATTCAGACACTTCGAACTAATGTTTATGAGTGCTTCACTAAGACAAAATAAATGTCAGTCTAAGTCCTAGAGAATTATACACAAGCAGGGGCTAGAAGTGGCTCCATGGTCAGAGTGCTTTGTGCAATCAGGAAGACAAGAATTCAGATCACAGCTCCCATGTAACAAGCCAACTGTCCCTGCATGCCAAATAACTCAGATTGTGGAGACAGGGGATTACTGCCTTCAAATGAACAAGTGGAGAGTGACGAAGGAGGTCACCCAATGCCCTCTTCTGACCTCTGCATGCAGAGGTACCACACAGACACACAAGCAAGTATTTTTTTAAAAAGATCCATAGAAATCACTGCCTATTTCTCCACATCTAAGTGTGCCCTAGCATATTTCTTTCTATGACTTAAGAGATCATTACAAGACTCAGTCTCATGCTTCCTATTGGGCCCCACCATGTCTATCACCATACTTACAATTCTGGCCATGCTGAGTTGAAGTCCAAACACCAGGTTTAATTCTTTCCCTTTAAACCAACTCACAGCATATGTATTCTGGGCAACTGCTAAGGACTCCCCACCGATCCTAAATATGGGAGAAGAACAGTCACAGCTTTGAAAAAAATCCCTGTTAGCCATTTTCTTCCTCTTGAATGGAGGAGGGCTTAAGTGCTTCAGCCAGTAAGACATGGTGAAGCAAGACTGTGTGACCATGAGCACCCCAAGGATGGCAACTGCCATTTCAGTCCAACACTCACAGCTGGAGTCCTAAGCTACTTTGTAGGAAGCGTAACCACCCTCACGCTATCAGAAGCAAGCCACACAAGAGGCACCATTTGAAACTAAGCATGCTCTCCAGGGCCCCCAGCCTGAGTATAACATGCAGAACAAGCTTCCAGATGAGTCCAGCCTCTGGCCTTACAGGAATCTTTGAAGCAGAGATCCCAGACATGGGGACACAGACAACCCATCCACACACTCTAAAACGCGATTACTATTTCCTATTGTGTTGTGCTGGCATGCTGAATTAATTAACAACGACAGGCAATGAGAGGAGCTACGCCATGTGTCCCTATGCAATGCACTGACATGGAGGAGAGTCCTTCATTCACATTTTGTACAGATGGAAACTCATTTTCAGGTCAATGTGAGAGGCTCCTGCATAGTCAACAGTCTTCTACTACTTGGGTTTTAACTTTCCTTCACATACTTATCACTACCCTTGAGATCCATTTCTTCCCTTAGCCTGACACGGCTCATTCCTAGCAAAGGCATCTTCCTTCTCATCTACACGTCAATCCCCACACTTCCTTCTACATGGCCCCACTTCACCCATGTGGCCATTTAACATCTTTCGTGCTCTTATATACACTCTGTGTCCTTTGGGGAGGTGCTACATCCATCTACATTGCCTGGTGCCTCTGGAAAAAAGACTTCTTTCTGCGTACTGTAGCTCTCAGGGTAGGATGACCGAGATTGGAATAGACACCGAAATGTACATAGAGAAGTCACCCTAGAGATTCTGTGCTAATTCAAGACACCTCAACAGGGAGCAGAAAGACATACATGACACTCCCTTCTGAAGAGATCATTACAAGACTCAGTCTTGTAATGAAGAAGATACCCAGAGTAACCAATCTAGAAACTGATGGTCCATACTTTTGTGAATAGGATTTAAATAAGTTTTCAATATAATCAAGTTTTAAACCTCAGGAAAAGAATCATTTCTGAAGAAGCTTAAAATATTCAAACTCTACAAGCTAACCAGGATCACTCAAAAAACTGTTAGTTAAATCAACTAAGAAGCACACTTGCATAAATAGGCTACATTTCAAAGATCTGAACCAATTCCTCACTATAGGTCCAAGAATGGAGTTCTGTGAGGAAAATTCTGAGAGCTTGTAAGAAAACAAGCCAAGAGTCTTGTGACCTCCATTCCTTCAAAAGCACAAACATGTTCTTGGAGTGTGTTTCTGTGTCCCTCCCAGGTGTGACTGGAGTGAGTTTACTTCATTACAGCCAGCTGTTGTTGTTTATATGCCTCTATGGAAAAGCATGTCTTTGACCACGTGTGGCTTATCCTTGTGACTGTACACTTTACTTTTGTGACTCTTCTTAAGACTCAGAGTATAAACTTTCTGATGCTCTGAATCAAGTTGGCTATTCCACGAGGCTTCAGTCTGCCTCACCTATGGGCTTCACTCTCCCAGGTCCCATGGCATCTAGAGCAGTAAACACCTCACAAGAGACAATATAAAGCACTAGAAGGGTGGGTCAGTGGGCTGGCTGGAATATGGAAGGCCCTAGCTTTAACCCTCAACATTGAAGGTCCTTAATAAACATGCTAAGGTAACATGAAATGAAGGTATAACTTACCCAAACACAAACCTCCCAAGCTCCATCAGCCAAAAAGCATTAAAAATACCACCCAGTGCAAATATAACCTGTAATATAAATAATAATAAAAAATAACATGACAAATCCTCATTTCTACAACACTTTCACTAGCCTGCATAATAAATATGAGAAATTAAAATACTAATGTTCATGCATTTAGCAGGACTTCTAGTCACCAGGAGGCAAGCCTCCAGCATGTCTGGGAGAAATCTTTTGGGTAAGGTTAACCCACATGCAAATACCCACCCCAATGTGCATGACACCATTCTATGGGCTGAGCAGCATAAAGAAGAAAGCGAGTTGAGCGTGCGCCCGTCACTTCCTGTTTTCCTGACTGCAGGCACCATGTGACCGGCTGCTTCATGCTCCCGCCATTGTGCCTCCCCTTCAAGCAGAGGGCTGAACAAACCCTTCTCCCTCCTTAGGGGCTTCTGCCAATCACAGCAATGAGGAAGTGACTAAGATAATGTAATTTAAGGCTTAAAATGAATTATACCACATGGCTATTGATGGGCCTGATTAACTAATGAATTAATCCATTCATTCTTTCAGCATATTTTTTCTAAGGGAATTAATTAAATAAGACTGCAAAGTCATTATCAAATAATGAATAAATATTTTGGCTTTTCTTACCTGTCCAATGCAAACAAAGCAGCTAAAAATAACTGTGCCCCATCTGAGTGAGAAAAAAAATGTCATTTCTTCACATTATTGCCAGTAATCACAGAGTCCTATACTAATAACCAGTTTGGGTTTTCTTTTCCCACTCTGCATCCAAGGAGGGTGAACACTCATCTGCAAACTTCCAGAGCCAAATGCTAACATACAGAACTCCAGAGTTCTGACAGGATTCCAGAGGTTCATCAATGGCACAGGATCATTATCACCTCTTAAAACTTAAACCATCTTCACCAAGTTCTCATTTAGAAATGGAAATTCTTTATCAAATTTCTACTCAGAGTGTGGAGCTGAAGGTGCGTAAGAAGGCTCAGTAGTTAAGACCAGGAGCTACTCTTGAAGAAGACCCAGGTACAGGCAGCTCACAACTGCCTGTAACTCCAGTTCCTGGGGATCAGACTCCTGTACTGGCCTCTGTGGGCACCTCCACACGTGACATGTGTGCGTGTGCACACAAGTAAATCTTTATTTTACTAATTTAGTATTGATTCCAGGAAATTCTACTAGATAATTCTAAGTTGGCTGTACTTCTTGGTAACTAAAAGCTACTTTTAGAAGACAAGTTTATGCCAAGTTAATGAGTTAGTTATAGGTCCAACTACAGTTTATTAATATTTCACCAGAGCCACAAAACAGCACAATTAGAAGACTCTTCAAAAGTCATCAGAGCCAACTGCATTTCTGAAACTAAAATTCACTCAAAGTCCTTGGAAAATCATGGCCTGAATGTTCTCCAAAACTGAAAAACCCAATGTCCCAAGAAGATTTCTGTCACCCCTATGCAAAGGAGTTCCTCCTCCATATAAGTGGAATTAGTTTCCCTAAAAATTCAGCTAATTCTATCCCTTGAGACACAGTAAAATCTAAACACTTTCGTAATAATCAACTGTTTAAGATTCTTAAAAGCAAACCCCCAAACCTATGCACAGGAGGGCATCTCAACCCTATGCACACGAGGGTATCTAACCCTGATCCATCAGAAAGGGTTAAAGCCTCTCAGCAGCTCCACTTCTGTCTTCTGAAGAAAGCCTCAGCTGAGGTTCCCTGAGGTTCACTTGAAACACAGCCAATGAGAAAGACGAAAAGTGACAAAGCTCACAGCATTATCCTCTCCAGCATCAAATGACTGTGGCCACAAAAAGTCCAATGGCCAAAGATGGGCAGAAATAGGGGAGGTGGGGGGATGTCTTAAATATTACCAGAGCTGGGGGATGGATCTCCACCTATGTGCAAAGACTTTACAACTCCACCTCTCACTTAATCCTGTAGACGCTTGTCAGGTAGGAGTTACTGCCCCTGCTGAGCAGGGAGGAAGCAGATGCTTAGGAAGCGCTAAGTGTTAGCATTACAGGGACTTTACCAAGTGGCAGCAAGAGGACTCACACATGGTTTGTCTAGCCCCATTTAAGAGGATAATTTCCCTCTGGAAACCGACGACCTTACCCCATCAGCAACATCTACTAGACCTGACCCTAATTAATAAACCAACCAGGCTGCAAGGATCAAGTCTAGAGCCAAAACCAATCTTTACAAAAAAAAAAAAAAAAAACCCAAATCATTTTGACCACCATATGTCAATTCACAAGTCTATTCAGTTCTTTGAAGAAAAACTTCAACCCAATCCTACATTCTAATAACCAGGTTAAATTTACCCACAATTTAACTTTATTTGCAAGCTTACCTTATTCCAAATATGCGGTCTATCAAAAAGCCACCCAAGAAACACAAAACTACATTGGGCCAGGAATACCAGGCATACAGCAGCATGAATTTCGTGGTATTCACTTGCATGTCCTAGATAGGGAGAAAAGAAAACTTTTTTCCATACAAGTTCTGCAATCAGCAAATCAAAACAAAACATGGTGACAACTGTGTTTCTGTACAGGGTATGTTTCTTAACCATTTGTGAACTGTTTACTTCCTTGAGACTCTGAAAACTACAACCCTTGCCCTTAGAATAACAGCCACACCTGGGAACATCTTAAGTCCACATACTATTCCTCCAGCCTCATGGACCCCAGGACATGTCACTGGTATGGGGGCCAACTCAGTCCTTTCCTACCTCCTATCTTCTTCATTTCTGCCTGCATTATAGACTCCTCCCAAACAGAAAAGAATCACCCTTGCCTAGTCTTATAGACGCTACCCTCCTTACCTCCTAATAGAATGCAAAGGACAACCTATGCATTTTTCCTCTGCCTAATGGTTAAAAATAAAATTGCACACAATGATGGTCTAAATGCCCAAGAAATGACAAATATAATTTAACAATTCAAAACCAGACTAAGAATGCAGATAGGGCCAATCGTCAGCAACCGGTATCCACAGTTATAAAAGTAAATAACAGCAGAGTTTATCTAAGAAAGCCAAAGCTGTCCCAACACTCACTCATGGTTCAGAGGAGTGTAAAGTTCCAACCAACACTAGCATTTCTAGTAACTGGGTGGGCAGAGTCCGTAACTATCTATCTGAAGAATAAAGCCATCTCAAGTCATATATATGTTATTCATGTGTTCCTTAGAGGAGCAAATTTGATCCCAGGAACTCTGCAGCTTGCAGATCTAATAACAGACACGAAAAGAGAAAGTGAACATCTCAGATGGGGCACCCCAAGAGCTCATTCTATCTCAGCATCTATAAGTCAGTACTCCAAAGCAAAGCAGCACAAGAACGTAGAGAATCTACTCACCCGTTTAACCTGAGTCTGAAGGGCAGAAGGGTTGTCATAGCAGAAATAGCTGCCTAGAAAAAGGAAGAACACATATTTCATTCGAATGATGTCTATATAAAAGTGTCAAGTAACTAGTAACTCCCCCAAGGTGTTTAAGGTTTACTACTGCTGACACTATGAAAACAGATTTTTTGCTTGTTTGTTTTACTCCACTTCCTAATCTACCATCTGAAAGAACTTCCACAATTTAGTGGTGTGCATACACAGCAAACACCAGAAACTTGATTAAGAGGTCAACATCGACTGGTTTTAATCATCTTTGGTTTTTTTTTTTTTTCTTTCATTCTTCCCATGCTTATTATTGTATTAACACCTTCATGAAATGGTTGCATTTTCCTTAAAAAAAAAAAAAAATCTACAAGCATCCTCTACTGGTGCATGTTAACTGTCCTCACTTTTCGCAAAAGCAGACTGAACTTCAGCTATTCAAACCAAACCGGTATTTGAAATAGATTCTGATCCTGCAAACAAACAAACAAACAAACAAAAACTATCCAGGAGCAAATAACTGAGTGAATATGGTGCTAGAAACAAGAACAATACAACCGTGAGTCTAAGGGTTCAAAAAAACAGCAATGTCTCCTGAGAGTGAGGAAAACCGACAGACTTGAGGAGGCCCCAAGGTAACACTGCCCGTTTCCCCGCTGACTCTGTAAATACACAAAGTTACCGGTCCAAAGGTGGAGAAGGCGGCTAGAGAGGCAGGACTCTGGTTTCTCAAACCCAAACTTTCAGCACAATCTACCTAACAAAAATAAACTGCCAGCTTGAGTAGGGACAATTTCTTCAAGTGTTTTGTCTATGCTTACTGGTTACTGATTCTAAGCCTAGAAACTTCTGCTTCAGGATTTAACTGCTTAAAGGAAATCCAATATCACGGTTTGTTTGTTTGTGTGTTTGTTGAGACAAGATCGCACTTTGATCCGGGCAGTGGTGGCGCACGCCTTTAATCCAAGCATTTGGGAGGCAGAGGCAGGCGGATTTCTGAGTTCAAGGGGGAAAACCCAAGGCGGAAAACAAACAAAACAAACAAACAAAAAAAACCTCACTTTGTAGCCCTGGCTGGCCTCTCTAACTCACAGGGCCTCTCACATGTCTCTGTTTTCCAGTACTGAGATTAAAGAAGGGCACCACCACTATCAGCTCAATACCACGTTTTAAAGCAAATGGATACCATCTTCCCAAAAATAAAGAAACCAGAGCCCAGAGTATCTTTTATACACCAGGAGCATGTATTTCTGAATCTGATCCCCTAAAAACACACTTTGAAGCCAAGCCAGTAGTTACGAATCCAAACAGTTCCAATGTAAACTAAAAACTGTAACACTGGAGGAAAAGATGTCTTTAAAAGTATCTAATGAAAGTGTTTTCCGAGGAATCAGATTTCATAGTGAAACCAATTTAACAAGTGCGGTCAAGGCAGGACTGCCTCATTGAGGAAAGGTAAAAGAAGCCTACTAAGGTGCACTTAGTGGTGAACACTATCCAAAGAGGATCCGAGCTCTAAAGGAATGCAAAGGACAGCACTGGGGGTGGGAGGGGTCGCCTGGAGAGGGAGGAAGAGGGACTTAGTCACGCTCTGAGATTCTGGCTCCGAGCAAAGTTCTGAAACTCTCCCCAGCACGGCGCTCAGGGAGAAAGATCTGAGATTCCTTCTCATTTGCGTCCCCTGAGAGGAGTTGCTGCACTCCAGGGCTTGGCAGGAACAAACGTCACCTCACTCAGGACACTAGGAAAAAGCGGGCTCCCAAGTCCCGGCAGCAGCGCGGATCCGGGGACGCGAACTCCAAAATCCCTCTATCGTCTGCCCCAGCCCAACCCGGCTCACCGAAGCCCAGGAAGCACATCAGCGACAGCACCACGAGCCGGTGCGCCAGGTGGCTGGGGTCGCAGAGCGCTGGCAGAGCGCGAGGGGCGCCCTGGACCGCGCTGTCCGCCTCGGGGCGATCCCCGAGCAGCGCCTGTTCTTCCCCATCCTCGTCCTCCATCAGCTCGCAGTCAGGAGTGGAGCAGGAAGCAAAGGCAGGGCGGCAGCGGTCACGTGACCGCGCGCTCTCACATGACTCTCTCGGGTCAGGCCTGGCCGTGCTCACGTGAAGGCTGCTCACGTGGTGGCAGGGCTAGGGTGCTGCTTTGCTGCTGATGGGATGGAGGTGGGGGCGGGAACGGGAGTAAGCGACCGTGTCAGGTAGACTAGGGTCTTCATTAGCATCTGATTTAAGACCAGTAGGGAGTGCTGGTGCAGAAGTCCTGGTGGAAGGCTTGTCCTGAGCGGCCTAGGGTCCGTCTCACAGTTAAGTCCTCCCCTCGGACACTTGGTCAACTCTTCATGCTCCCCGACCTGACCAACAACATCTGATGTACCTGGCACTCACGTACTAGAAAATAGGACAAATTCTGTCACCTCAGAATATGGGTGAGAGAATTTCCTTAGATGGACAGAGACTAATCATGTGGTGGATGGATGGATAACTCCGGCTGAAATAGGTATCCTCTAGGATTTATACGTTTGTAATTATGCGTTTATATTGATCTTAGAATAAGAAGTAAAGTAGAAACGTCCTAAATGAGGAGCCATTCAAAGATGTCCAGCAGACTGTCGAAATGTGAGAAACCTGATTTGGGAGCACAGCCTTCTACCCCACTTGCAGTAGAATTTTGAGTAGCAAGGCTAGGTGCTAAATAGCTGTGAAGGATGCCGCAGAAGCGAAAGTGAGAGGCTCAAAGCGGATCTTGGAAGGTCAATAGGTATGGCACCAAAGACTGCTTACAAAGTAAAATGGGGACGTGTTTAAACAATAGCACATGAGGTTTGAAAGAGGAGGAGGACTTTTGAGTGTCTCCTAGATTTCCCGCTTGGGCCCTCCAAAGAGGGGATGGGGAAGCAGAGAGGCTGTGTCAGAGAAGTACCGTTTGGAATGTTTGTGCATAGCCTGCTTTCTACCTTGCATTCCCCTGACTAATACTGTGCTTGTCCAGCACAGTGGTCACACCCCACCTTGGACTTATTCTTTCTCTCAGCATCAGCTGCACTACAGTGAAGGGCCTAGACCACCATTTTACGCTCCTTGCTTTATGTCAACTTGACACAAGCAGAAGTCATCTGAGGGAGGGATCCTCAATTGAGAAAATGCTTCCATGGAATGGGCCTGTAGGCAAACGTGGAGGATATTTTCTTAATTAATGATTGTTGGGGACGGCCCAGCTATCCTTGGGTTGGTAGTCTGGCGTTCTATGAGAAGACAGGCTGAACAAGCCATGAGGAGCAAGCCAATAAGCAGCACTCTTCTATGGCCTCTGCATCAGCTCCTGCCTGCAGTTCCTGCCCTATTGGAGTTCCTGTCCTGACTTCCTTCAGGGATGGACTGTGATATGGAAGTGGAACCCAAATTAATCTTTTCCTCCCTAACTTACTTTGGTCATAGTGTTTCATCAAAGCAATAGAAACCCTAACTAAGACAAGTCTAATGGCCAAGTCAAACAGCAGCTTTATTACAAAACGTTATATATTTTAAAAATAGTATTCATACTAAAAGCTATCCTCATTTACATGTCTATCAGCAACATAAGAGCTTTTTTTAAGTCTTTGAAAATCTAAGTAAAAATAGCTATCATAGTATAGACAGTTTGTGCTTCTGTGTTGAAGGAAGTTCAACTTCTTTTGAATGATAAATAGTCACTTGTGTTTTAATAAAATGAGCAGGGTAACCTCTTGTCCTGACCCCATTTTGGTTTTGCTTAGACAGTTCATGTCTACCTTGGCTACACATTTGAGAATTCCACAACTCTGACCATGGTCTGATGTATTCACAAAACTAATTGTTTATACAAATTTAAACTAAAATAACTGAAGATGTAAATCAAAAATTATTGGCATGCTATGTCTGAGATAATGATGATGATAATAATAATAATAAATTTTGAAGTTATTCTGACCCTTATCGTACTTTGATGTAAATTATGATCTTTGTGGGGTTTGCCTTTTAAAAATGCTATACACTCGAGCTTTGGCACCTAGAGACTCTGAGGCATGAGCCACTCTTGGTAACCCATCAATTAAAAGACTCAATCTTAATTGCTTCCATTAGTATAGTTGTCTGTGTTTTTCTCACATGGATGTGTTTCAGTTTTTCTACAAATTCTCTTTAAATTCTTTACTCCATGTTTTCAGAAGGGCTCCCAGGATTTGTTCCTTTACTTAATTGCTTAAGTAGAATCACCAGTGTGTATAGGACTTGACATTTCCTCCGACTATGCTTTATTTCCCACATAGTTTTTCATGCTAAAACAATTTTTTCATAATGTGAGGTCTTTGCTCTCAAATAAGATTTCAACACCCTTAAATTGAGTATGGCGTCACATGTCTGTCATCTGAACTATCTAGCTTTTTAACGCTATTGAGACTTAGTCAGGAGATGTGTGGAGCAGAGGAAGCCCTGATTCAGTGACACTTTAAGTGTGCATTGTTGACATGGGCACATCCATGACAAGGTCCAAGGCCTCAGGCCCCATAGTAAATTGCAAAGTCTTGCCCCATATGGGTCAGGCTCAGAATTGGCTGGCTTGAGCACCCAGAGGACTCCAGGGAGCTTTCTTTGCTTCGGAGGTAAGAGCAGCTCTTCAAAAGGAGGGAGAGAGGAGGGGGAAGGAAAGGGGGCAGGATCGGGTGTGAGAGGAGACCGGGGAGATGCACAGAGGGTCAGGAAATTGAATAGAGGTGTGAAGCAGTAGGGGATGAGGAGCTGGGGGTACCCATCAGAAAGTCCCAGATCTTACATCGTCAGTTATTTTAGTTTAAATTTGTATAGACATTAATTAGTTTTGTGAATACATCAGACCACGGTCAGAGTTGTGGAAATCTCAAATGTGTAGCCAAGGTAGACATGAACTGTCTAAGCAAAACCAAAATGGGGTCAGGACAAGAGGTTACCCTGCTCATTTCACTGCTAGGAAAGCAAGAGACTCCCAAGGGATGACATTAGCTGAAATACCCCACAGAGGGTAGAGAGAACCTGTAGAGACCATATCCAGAGGTTAGGCATGGTCCCTGGTTGAGGGATGGGGCCACCCACCCATCTCAAAAATATTAACCCAGAATTGCTCCTGTCTAAAGGAAATCTGGGGACAAAGAATGGAGCAGAGACTGAAGGAAAGGCCATTCAGAGTCTGCCCCACCTGGGTATCCATCCCATATGCAGACACCAAATCCAGACATTATTGTGGATGCCAAGAAGTACTTGCTGACAGGAGCCTGATATAGCTGTCTCCTGAGAGGCTGTGCCAGAACCTGACATATACAGATGCAGATGCTCACAGTCAACCATTGGACTGTGCATGGGGACCCCAATAGAGGAGCTAGGGGAAAGACTGAAGGAGCTGAAGGGGTTTGCAACCTCATAGGAAGATAGACAGTGTCAACCAACCAGACCCCAAGAGTTCCCAAGGACTAAACCACCAACCAAAGAGTACACATGGAGGGACTCATGGCTCCAGCTGTATATGTAGCAAAGGATGGCCTTATCTGGTATGGATGGGAGGGGAGGCCCTTGCTACTGTGAAGCCTCAATGCCCCAGTGTAGGAGAATTCTAGGGCAGTGAGGCAGGAGTGGGTGGGTGAGTGGGGGAGCACCCTCATAGAAGCAGGGAGTAGGGGGGATGAAATAGGTGGGTTGTGGAAGGGAAACCAGGAAGGGGGATAACATTTGAAATGTAAATAAATAAAATAACCAATAAAAAGTTTATATATAAAAAAAGGGACTGCCCTGCACAGCCACCCAGGTAGCTTGGTATGATGGTTTGTATATGCTTGGGCCAGGGATTGGCACTATTAGGAGGTGTGGCCTTGTTAAGAGTGGGTGTGTCACTGTGGGTGTGGTCTTTAATACCCTGCTCCTAGCAGCCTGGAAGCCAGTCTCCTCTTAGAGGTCTGCAGATGAAGATGCAGACTTCTCAGCTCCTCCTGCACCATTCCTGCCTGGGCACTGCCATGCTCCTGCCTTGTTGATACTGGACTGAATCTCTGAACCTGTAAGCCTGCCCCCAAATAAATGTTGTCCTTATAAGAGTTGCCTTGGTCATGGTGTTTCTTCACAGCAGTAAAATCCTAAGACACTCAGTTACCCAGTATCCACAACCGTACATAGTGGCTTCTGTCAAAGTTGGATCTTGTAGTGTATATGACTTTCTTATTATTTCTAAAGGGCATTCGTTGTGACTTCCTGTATCCTAAATGCATGAGGCATCTCTCCTCAGCTTTACACATTAACCAGACAGCATTCCAGTTTCTCAGCTGCCTTTTGTCTTTTGGTAATATCGTGGCTTGGTTTGTTTTGCACATCCTGTGGTATCATGTCTATCACTCTTTTTGTTGGCTTGTTTTGTTGTTGTTTTTCAAGACAGGGGTTCTCTGTGTAACAGCCCTGGGTGTCCTGAAACTAACTCTGTAGACCAGACTGGCCCAAACTCACAGAGGTTCCATGACCTCAGCCTCCCAAGGACTGGATTGAAGGTGTGCACCGCCACACCAGACTCTTACTGTTACTGAATCTGAGGTTTGGAACCACATCCAAACCATAGAGAATATCACCTGTTCCCCTCTATAGTGTATGTGATTTTATTATCCAAACCCATGGCTAGTCTGTTTTTAATGTATTCACTTGTATAAGAAGAGGCAGCTGGATACCAGTTAGCCCAACACCATCCAGTGAAAGCTCATCCTCGCCTGGGTGAGTGGAGACAACATTTATTTTGCAGTGAACGCCGGTATATGCAGTTCCCTTCTGAGGTTTCACCCCAACTTTACTGGTCTCTCTGTCTCTTTACTGTTCTTATTTTAGAAGCTTTTAGCTGTGACTCATTGACTATCCGAGTCCCTCTTCACAGTTTTTGTTTTTCAGAAATTAGTGTCAATGTGTATTTCTCTTTGTTCGTGTGTTTAATGTTAATAGTAGCTGCATTGCTAACCATGCAGGGAGCATGATCCAACATGAATATCAAGAAGGTTTCAGAATGATGTCTACCTTGTGTTCACTTTTAAAAGTCTTTGCAGTACCTCATATTGGGCCTATGCCGTTCCTCACAGTTGTGAGCTGCCCCGCTGTCCAGACAAAACGCAAAAGCTTAACAATCCATTGATGTGGGAGTGGGTGGCATCCATGTTCTGGGAACTTCACACAGAGATCTGCCACCACCATTGGTGACTAGAGTGGCACTTCCATTTTTGCAGCACAGACCAGTGTCTGAGAGGAAGTGGGTGTACACTGCATCATCTTTTGCAGAGATTCACGAAGTGACTAGGAAGGCTTTCCCCAGAGCTGGCTTCTCTGGCAAGACGGCTCACATTGCCACTACAAATGGCAGCCATGAGCACATCTGTTGTTCTGACTGCTTGTGGCCAGTATATTTTTGAGTGTGGCTAGTGGTGTCCAGTTAAAGTCTAAAGTCCCTACATGTCATGCAAGGAAAATAGTGTATGATCTCAATAAAGCCAGGATTCTGAAGCAGCAACTGCGGTCAGACTCCAAATCCAGACTGATCATCCTATAACCTGAGCTTCGGGCAGGGTTCTCCACTAGCGAGACCACCAGCCACTCTGCACACTCTGACTATTGCTTTTGCTTGACTGAATCTAAAAATGTGAACTCTTACAGCCTGGCCAAGAAGAAAGTGCTGTAACATCCTGGCAGGAATGAAGAAGATATCCTAAGGAGACACATGTGCCCATCTCTTTGACTATACAACTGTTGAGACAGTGTATCACAAGGAGTTGGCATTTCCCTTGAATCTCATGCTGGAAAAAGGAAAGCAGAGGTGGAGAGTATGGTGAATATCCAGAGTGACAGCTGTCTCCTGGAAACAGTGTTGTGGATTGCCCTGGTGCTGTTTGTATTCTGATATTAATTCTGCTTCCTCAAAAGGGACTGCCCCTACCAGGAGTGGATCAGGTGATTTCATGTGAACCTTCTCCCCTTTCTAACTGGTCAAATAAAGGCTAGAGCCTGTGGTTGGGCAGTGGAAGGGAAAGGTGGGATTGGAGGTCTTAGAAAGTGGAGGAAAGCCGGGTGGTGGTGGCACACGCCTTTAATCCCAGCACTTGGGAGGCAGAGGCAGGCGGATTTCTGAGTTCGAGGCCAGCCTGGTCTATCGAGTGAGTTCCAGGACAGCCAGGGCTACACAGACAAAACCCTGTCTCGAAAAAACCAAAAAAAAAGAAAAAAAAAGTGGAGGAAGGGAAGGGGAAGGCCAGAGGAAGAAGTAGAAGAAAGATGGAGCAGAACCACATGGCCTGGAGAAGCTGCAAGTAGCAAGGGATCTCATAGCTGGGGAACAGATGAGTGTAGTGGTGCATCTGCTCAATCTAAGCATACAGCTTATAAATATAATAACTGAGTCATGTGGTTTTACACAAGCTTATTGGGGTTAGAGATTTACTGCAACAGAAGAGATTTTTACGCTGCTCTTTCAACACCTCAGACCACCTTGCAGAAAAGACAAAAATAGAGACATTGATGGGTCCATGATGGGTGGAAGCCCCATGACCAGGACCACTTAGTTATACACAGCAGCCTTCTATTTAAACCTAAAGGGAGAAGTTTAGTGAACATCTCTGTTTCTCTTCCCAACATGACCACACCAAATAAATCTCTCCCTGCTTTTCACCATTCCTCATCTCTTTAAACCGTCTCATTGAGGAAAGTGGGTGAGTCTAGTTTGTTGGGTCTGTAGGGGACCTAGATACGACCCTAACAATATTGGCAACAGCACAAAGGATAAAGAATAAACATTCATTTCTGATGTTGTACCCTTCAAAGTACCAGGTCAAGACAGAGGTAGCAGACAAAAACAGCATCTATCCTTCTAGAACATTCTTTCACCCTCACCTTAAAAACATGTAAGAGACTTGAAAAAGCAAGATAAGGTGTGTCCCCCAAAAACTCCCCATACCAAAGTAATGCCCCCAAAAAGAATGCAGTAGATGAAATTTAAGACAAATAATTCAAAATAATTATCTTAAATATGTTCAAAGAAATCAGAGGACCAAACTCCTAGTGAATTCCAAAAGAAGACACAAAATAAAGAATATAAATTTCATAGAGGATATGAAAATGGAATTCTATTAAGAGATAGAAATACTGAAGAAAAAATCTGAATTCTATAAATGAAGTTTTCAGTAAGTTAAATAAAAAGTTTAGTGGGAAGCCTCATCTGTAGAATGGATGATGGAGAGAATGGAATATAAGGGCTGGAAGACAAGATATGGCAATTAGATCACACAGTCAGTCAAGGACAGAGGTAAAGCAATAAAATTGTGCATGGACTCAGCAGAAATTTCCACATGTCTGAGAAAAGAGATGACATCCAGGTAAAAGAGGCATTTAGAACATCCAATATATAAGGCTAGAAAACAAAGTCTCTACATTTGTTTTGTAAAGACGCCCTCAAGAGGGTGCTGGAAAGACGCCTCAGTAGGCAAAGCACTTGCAAGCATGAAGACCGGAGTTCTTGGCATCCACAGAAAGCTCTGATTGTGGCCTGCATCCATAGTTCATGTGCTAGGGAGGTGAAGACAGGTAGATCAAAGGAGCTCACTCAACCTCCAGGCCTCGCTGGACTTGTGAGCCATAGCAATAAAAAAGCATTGTGCTGGCACAAACTTATCATGGAGTAGAACAGAGGAGCCAGGAAGAAAACCACTCAGCTGCAGTCAGCAACGTGTACCTCTTCCTCCTCCTCTTCCTTTTCCTCTACCTCCTCTTCCTCCTCCTCCTTCTCTTCCTCCTCCTCCTCTTCTTCCTTTTCCTCCTCTTCTTCCTCCTCCTCTTTTTCCTCTTCCTTCTCCTCCTCCTCCTCTTCTTCCTTTTCCTCCTCCTTCTCCTCCTCCTCCTCCTGCTGCTGCTGCTGTTGCTGCTACTTCTGCTCTTCTGCTTCTGCTTCCTTTTCTTCTACAGGTGGCAAAAGCACACATTGCAGAGCTGGGGACTTGGTTTGATGGCAGAGTGTTTTCTCAGTTCACACAAAGTCCCAGGTTCAATCTCCAGCACTGCAAACCGGGGAGCTCTTTCACAGATGTTGCTGGAAGAGTGGATATCCACATGTAGAAAAATGGAATTAGATTTATATCTTTCACATACACACCCCCAAAAACCTCAAAGTGTATTAACGTCCTTAAGAATAAGACCTGAAACTTTGTGACTGAAGAAATTGGGGAACATTTCAAGGTCTCCACACAGGCATGTACTTCCTGTAAAGGACTGCAATGGTTCATGAGGTCACCCCCCAAGACCTGACAAGTGGGACAACATTCAATGAAATAGAGCTGGAAACAATCACAAGTAAGAGACAACCTGCAAATTAGGGGGGAAAATCCTTGTCTACTCTGCAACGGGAGGGACAGAAATATATAAAGAAGTGCAAGAATTTAACACCCTTGTAAACTTTCCAGTTACAAAACGGGCCGTTGAATGAACAGATTGCAAAAGAAGAAACAAAAATGACCAATCAATATTTGAAAAGGGTTCCAACCAACTTTGTCATTATGAAAAGACAAAGTAAAAACTACTTTGATATCTTTCCCCTCTCTCTCTCTCTCTCTCTCTCTCTCTCTCTCTCTCTCTCTCTCTCTCTCTCTCTCTCTCTCTCTCTCTGCTGTAGAGATTAATATCAAGAAAACATCCTTTCCCTAGAGGCATTGCAGGTGTGGCTGCAGCATCACATGTTCACCAGTAGGTGGCAGAAGAGAGGCTGTGTCTATGCTCAGTGTGAACATCTGAATGATTAGTAAGTAGCCTGGCATTTCCTGAGGAAAAGAAGCCTGAGGCCACCGACAGTCCAGCACCAGGCCTGGAAAGGGAGCTAGCCTGAGAGAACCACCAATCCAGTGCCTTGGTGCTGCGCAGGCCCAGATGCCTCCCAGGGTGAGGAGTGAGCTGGAGATTAGAAGAACCCCGCCTGGGACTGTTGGCCCCCGAATGAGAAGCTAGCCTTAGATGACCACCAGACTAGTGCCACGCAACCTGGGGGGGGGAGGGGTGGCACAGACCATATCTGAATTGACTCCTACCAGGTATCATAATGCACAAGCAAGGCATAACACTTATGGAACCACTTCTGAAACAACCTCAGACACTCACGACCCTGGTGCCACTAAAAGGAGCAAGTTAGTGGTGGAAAAATGGAAGAGAAACAGAAACAGAAGGATATGGGCACAATGAATGAGAAGCAGAACTCAAGAGTCAAGTGGCATGAAGAACACCTGATGTGAGTGGCTCGTGATGCCACCTGGGACCATGATGGAGTCCTGGCCTGTGCTGCCACAAGGGGCAGGTGGTGGCATGTGCGGCCCTACAGTAGCAAGGGTTTGTTACCTCCAAAGGCCTGAGATGTCCCTGGTCTGAGATGCCACCTGGGGATTTGCTGATGTCTGAGGGCTGTACAGAATTGGCCCCACCCCTCACCTGGGCTTTGTGGAAGAGCTGGCCCTGAAGGCATACGAGCAGGAGAGCTGACTTTGCCCCTAGCCAGCTGCAGTACTCAGGAAAGTCCCCCTCCCCAGTAAGCAGAAGAGCCCTGCTGCCCCCTGGCCCCCAACCCCAGCCCAGTTTTGAGTGTGGGAGAGCTGGCCTTGTTCTCTGTGTGGTGGTGTGGACAAGGAAATGCCACCCTCCTCCCTCTCCCCTCACCACCTGTGGCAGGTGGGAGAGTGCACCAGTCCTGCTGGTGAGGCGTCCGACAGTCTCCTCTGAGCAGAGAGTGAGATGATTATAGGAAAGGAAGACTAGGAGACAAAGGTTGGAAATCAGGAGGGCTGCAGGTCTATACCACTCCAGCCCCAAATGTATTTCTCATACCTTTATATACTTTACAGTATCGTGGGAAACAAAGTCACAAGCTAGTCAGAGACAATGACTATGTACATTGGATACCTATGCCCATCCAGAGGCCTCCCTGTTCCTTCACCCAAGATTAACAGAATATATTCACTTGAACTTCAAGTGTATTCCCTTATCATTCCATTCATCAGCAGGCCAGGAAATCTGCCAGCAGGTCCTGGCCTGCCTTGACCCTGCCTGACAGAATCTGGAAAAATGGCTCCCACAGGAGAACGGGCCGGTCCTGAGAGCAGAACTGGTCCCTCTCCTCACCAGCTGCACTCAGGAGTTGCAGGCCCTGCATTTTGCCTGAACAGCACAATAGAACTGACCCTAGTGTTGGGAGCATGGGCAAGCTGGTCTAAGGGCATGAGTATGGGAGAGCTGGTCCTGCCTCTTGTCTGCTCTGTGGTATCATGAAGGAGAGATCCCTTCCCCTCCCTTTCGCCCTCACCACCCATGGCAGGCAGGATCATGAGAGTGGGAGACATAGCCATGTCCCTTCCCGGCTTCAGCACTTGGGGGAGCTGGTCCTTCACCTTGCCTGGACAGCAAGGTAAAGCTGCTTCTGGTTGTGGAGGTCACTCATGAGTCAACCCCGAAGGCTTGAGAGTGTGAAAGCCAGCATGCTGACCAGCTCAGATACCTCTAAGGCCCAGATCCTGGCTTTGAATTGGCCCACCCTGACATCTACCTCATCGATGAACTTCTGAAGTGTATCAATATGGAAAGATTTTATGGAGACCAATATGGAAATTTTTAAAATAAAACTAGAACTACCCATGGTCCAACTATAGCACTCTTAGACAGTGTCCAAAGGAATCTAACTCAACACACCCCAGAGATGCTTATACATCCGTGTTTACTGTGCTGTTCACAATGGCTGCAACATGGAAAGGGCCTAGATACCTATCACCAGACTGAATGAATGAATAAAATGTACATACATCAGATGGAAATGTGTTCAGTCTTAAAGATAAATGGAATTTGACATTTGCAGGGGAAACAGCAGGACATAGTTAAGGGAGTGTCTACTTGGGTTCCTGCCCTTGGGAAATACATCGAGCCCCAAGCCCCTTTTTCTCCTCCCTTCTCCTCTCCGCCCCCTCCTCACATCCTTCCTCTCCCATGACTGATGGCCACTCTCCTCTACCACACTCTCCCACCACAGTGGGAGTTTCAGCCTCATTACAAACTGCAATGTGACAGAGCCAATCAGCCATGAAAGCGTCCCAAAGCAAACTGTTCCCTTGTCTGACTGACTCGCTCACAGCAACTGAAACGTGTGTAACATACATGGGATTAATATGTATGGCAGAATGTGTATTTATGATGCAGAGAGCTCCAGACTGGCAGCACATTCCTGTTATCTGTTGAAAAGCTGGGCAGGGGAAGGGTGGCTAGGGAGGTGGACCAGTTTACAAGGATCCCTCGCTGCTCTTGAACAGGCCTACAGTCAGTTCCCGGCATGCACATCATGGCTCCAACCATCTGTAACTCTAGTTCTGGGGATTCAGGGACTTCTTCAGTCCTCCAGCACCAAGGAATGACATGGCACAACACATACCTGTAGGCAAAAGACTCACAGAAAATTTCAAAACAAAAGCTTTTAAGAGGAAAGAGAGAGAAATTAATCTACCCTTGAAGATATGCAATTGGTTTGTCCTGAAGACAGAAAGTCTGGCATGTTGAGAATAACAAAAGATACTGTGTTAGTTACTTTCCTTATTGTATGGCCAAATGTCTGGCAAAAACATGCTAAGGTAGAAACATTTATTTTGGCTCACAGTTTGAAGGGGTGCAGTCTGTCATGGCAAAAAGGGCATGATTCTGCAATGGTTGGCCAGGCACTGGCAGCCACTCGTGGTAAGAACAAGGAACCCCAAATAGTCATCACCTTCAAAGTTTTCCCCAGTCATTAACATCTGCTACTAGGCCACACACCCCAAACATTCTATGAAATGTCACAGAACCAAAACAATGCCAACAACTAGGATGAAGTCTTCAAACACGTAAGCCTGCAGGGGGCATTTCACATTCCCATACTTAACATGCTGAGGATAAAATAGTACCCTAAATGTCTAACATCAATGACTAAACATATGTCCTACAGAACTCAGTTTTAATAAATCTTTTTTAAATGTCTTTTATTACTGTTCTGTGTCCACAGCTCCCTTCCATCCACTTGTATTTGTTTTGTCCCCTGTTTTGCATGTATTCATCTATATGGTATCTGCTGGTCTCCCTACCCAGATGCATGGAAATTCTGCATTAAAGTCAATTCAAAAATATACACATTATATATTTCCTCAATACAGATTCCAATAAGGATTGAGAGAATCAGAAAAACAGATAACATGAATGGTTCTAATTTGTTTTACAGTTACTTATGCATTTATTTATAAATGAGTGTGTGGTAGGGTGACAGCTTGCAGAAGTTGGTTCTCTTCTTCCAACGTGTGTGTTCTGGCAATGAAATCCAGGTCGTCATGCTTGACAGCAAAGTCCCTCTACCCTTTAAGCATTTTGCCAAACCCTAACTGGAAAGTTTTTAAAGAAGCCTTTTAGCTTAGTAAAGGAAATACATATTATAAATCAAGCAATAAAAATGGTGCTCGTAAATTTGTGAATCACAAACTGGAGAGAAAGACAAACCTGATTCAGGAACAGCTATGGGGAATATCAATAATCACGCTCCATGTGGGCTTTAGATTTACTGTCTGCTCCCAACATTGCCCTTTCCCAAGCTTCATGAAGTGTTTTTCCTTTGCCAACGGTACGATGTTCACCTCTGCCAGTAGATGGCGAAGGAAAGACATCCAGAGGGAGGGGTTCCACCTTCTCTAGGGCCAAAAGGCTACTAAGCTGCAGCATAGCTTCACAACACAGGTTTTCAAACCCATGCTGTGTTCTCTTCTAAGTAAAAGAGAGGAACCAGTCATAGAGCATCCATATATGCGTGCATGTGCACACACACACACTCCTCTGGGGATGAGAAGGTTATTTTTAATGCCACTGGAATGTCAGCATGCGAAATATGAACACTCCTCTACAGAGCATAGAATGTCCTTTAAAAACTAGGACATTCCCCAAGTGGTGCCAACACTCAGCTTGTCAGAACAGAGAGGGACTATTCAGAAATGACACCCCCATCACAGATGAGCACAAGGAACTCACTAGCCCCTGGTCCACTCTGCCACCTACTCCAGCAGGAACTGTTCAGCAAGAACTGCAACAGTGCAGAGTTTCATGTGGCTCGACTCCTCCTCCTAAACTCACACACATGGTTACCATCCTCTGCTCTGTATTTCAGCATGGGTACACATTAAGTGACCTGATTTGGTGAGCATGTCAGAAAGGCTGGTGACCTACGGCCTGACAGGCCTTCGGTTTGCCTCCACCATTCCTCACTCCCACGCTTTAAACCTAACCATCATAATCGATTCCTGCTTTAGGCGTTTAAAACGGAGACAGGTAGGGAAGCATCAGTTTAAAGCCAGGCAGGGCTGTATACCAAGCCCTGGCCAAAAAGCAGTGGTATCAGTTGTCTACCTAACTTATATTGAGAAATATTCTATAAGATTTCACATAGATTTCCCTCACTCTTACGGTTTATATAATCTTCCTTATTCTTCCGCCCCATCATATATCATGAAGTATATTTGCCCTAAATTGCAGTGCATTGCACGCAGCTCCAGTAGTCTGTTATTACAAAAATATGTTTTGCAATAATCTTGAGTACAATAACTGTGCTGTTATCTGAAGTAATTGTGACTTTAGGCTAAGGAGGGATTCATGCATTAAAGTAAAAATGAACTTTGCTAAGTATTGCCAGATTTTCTAGTTGGTATTGTTGCAGCATTTTGTGTTACAAAAAAAAAAAAAAAATCACCACTTTAGCATGATGCTGGAACAAAAACAGAGAGGTAAAGCAATAAGCTAGAAAACCCATAAATAAGCTCACTTAACTGCAGTCTCCTGAGTCTAAACAAACAGGCCCAGAACTTGTTGGAGAAAAGAAAGTTCCTCTAACAGACAGCCGTGGGTAAGCCAAATGCATGATATTGAAATTAGATTCCTATCTCTTTCCTATATGGAAATCATTCAATAGATCAGAAACCTCAAGGCCCAGAACCTTGGGACCACTAGAGAAATATATATTAGAAGCATTTCAGACATAGCGACTTTTAAAATAGGACTTCAATTCACTCAAGAAGTAATTTCAAAAATTAGAAAATGAAGTCACATGAAATAAAACAGCTTCTGTGAAGCAATCTCCATAATGCAGAGCCCAAGAATGGGGGGAAGAAATCCCTGCCAGATATTCATCTCATGCAGGATTAGTATCCAGAATGTTTTGGTTTGGTTTTTGTTTTTGTTTTTTGTTTTTTGTTTTTTGTTTTTTCGAGACAGGGTTTCTCTGTGTAGCCCTGGCTGTCCTGGAACTCTCTATGTAGACCAGGCTGGCCTCGAACTCAGAAATCCGCCTGTCTCTGCCGCCCAAGCGCTGGGATTAACAGAATGTATATTTCTAAAACTCAAAACATTAACACACACGCACACACACTTGAGGAGGGGGATTTAAAGACTCCATCACATCCCAGTCAAGAAAACAACTGGGCTGCAGAAACGGCTCAGAAGTTAAGAGCGTGTGCTGCTCACAGTGGACCAAAGTTCAGTTTCCAACACCGGCAGCTCACAACCCCTTGTAACAGCATCTGCAGGGACTCTGATGCCCTGTTCTGGCCTCTGAGGATGCTGAACTCATGTGCAAACACCCCCCCCCCAACATACACACATATATATCTAATTAAAAAATAAAAATAAAGTATTTTGAATGAGGAAATAATAGTTCTAAGTTTTTTAAAGTTGAAATCATTCAGTTTGGGATGGACTTGTCCATATCTTCCAAGCATTCCTGGGATGCTCAGTGGAGTCCTGACACTGTCACAAAGTCACTAAGGTCCTGTGGCCAGTGGATGTCACTCTAGGACTACTTTCATCGCTACAGCACTCTCTGGCTTACTTTAGGATAACCTTGTCTTTGAAAACCCATGCATTCGACAAGGGATGGGTGGCAAAGGGGAAAGTATGTAATTATATTTTAGTCTAGAATCCTTTAAACAAAATGCACGTGTTCAGTAGACGAATAAGGCGGGACTTCCTGAGGGTTGAGTTTGTCTTGAGAAGCCCGGGGCTCCCGTGCTTCAGGAGGAAGCCCGGTTGAGCTCAACCTCACAAAGTGTGTGGTGGCCTGGCCTCGATAACTCAAATTATCTAAATAAGAGCAGATTCCGTGGTGGCGTGACTAAAACCATAATCATGTGATTTTAGCGTCTGTAATGCTAACAGCTTGGCATTTCTGCCCTTCGCTGAAAGATCTATATAATAAGCACAGAGAGAAATCTCTCCGCAGTCTTCACCTCTCCACCATCTTAGAGAACAGTTGTCAGTGATGGCAGGCAAACATTTTGGGGCTTGCAGTCCTTCTCCTAATGGAACCTTTAAAAAAAAAACAAACAAAACTGGTCTTTGACCAGATTTCTAAAGCATTGATTGATTGAAGGACAAAAGTAAAGATGGAGCCTGAAGGATGAATCAGAGAGAGAGGGCACTTGCCACCAAACCTGAGTTCCATCCCCAGAAGAAAACCAACTCACACAAATTGCAACCCCCTACACACACACACACACACACACACACACACACACACACACAGCATACAGCCAGAGCTCGATTTATAGACTAAGCTGGCCTCAAACTCACAGAGATCTGCCTGCCTTTGCCTCCTTGGTGCTATTAAAGGAACAAACCACCATACCCAGCCTAAGTCGGTTACTGTGTATAAGAAGAGAATTTAAACTTAAATTTAAATTTAATATTATGGTACTGTATGTTCAGTGTACCCAGAACAATTTGTTAAAAAGGCTGTTTTCTCCCAATGGTGTTGTCGGGATGCCCTTGTCAAAAATCAGTAAACTAAACCACAGTTTATTTCTTGTCTGTCAATTATATCTCATTACTAGGTATTTCTACTATTTTATCAATATTACAGTGTTTTGTAATAAATTTTTGAGCAAATTATTGTAATCCCTCCAAAGTGTTTTATTTTTATTTTTTTATTTTTATTTTTGTTTTTATTTACCCAAGAGTATCTAGCTATTACAGGTCCCTTGCATTACCATATGTATTTTATAATCAAATTGTCAATCTCTGTTTTCTGGAATTTTGCATAATAACTGACTTGTCTGTCATTTGGGAAGTAATGCTATCTTAACAACATTCAGTCTTCTGATCTACGTGCATAGAGTACATTTTCATTTCATTGAATTTTTTAAAAATGTTTTTGCTATTAATTATATAATTGTCAGACTGTTACTTAATTTTATTTCCAAATATTCTATCTAGCCTCCCATTCAATTTGTGAACCAACTTATTTTTTAAATTTAATTTTCCAATTGTTCCTTACTAGTATGTGAAAATATATTCATTTTTTTACAAAAAGTTGATATTATATCCTTCAAAGTTACAGACCTCATTTGTGCATCCTAATAATTTTAATGAGTTTCTTGGAATTTTCTATACACATAGAACATAAAAATAATTTGCTGCTTGCTCCTATTTTTTTACTTTGACTTTGAGAGATTTATTTGTTTTATGTTATATATGAGTATTTTTCCCACTGTATATATGTGCACCATGTGTGTGGCCAGAGCCCTGGGAGGCAGCAAGCAGATCCCTGTACCTGGAGTTAGATGGGTGTGAGTCACCACGTGAGCTCTGGGAACTGACCCCTTTCCTGTGCAAGAGTGGAGATGCTCTTTGCCACTGAGCCATCTCTCTAGCTCTGTTTTCTCTTTTAATCTGAATATCATTACTCTCTTTTCATGCCTAACTTCTCTGGCTAGCACCCCCAGCACAGTACTGCATAAAGGGGTAGCATTATTTCATATCACCATCCCGTATTATGTCAGTCATGGGAGTTTTGTGATATGTGTCCTTTATTGTACTAAGAACTTTTTTCCTAGTTATTTAGTAATGTTTTTATTGTGAAAGAATGTTTTGTTGTCTACAGAAGTCATCATTTGATTTTCCCATTGTTGCATTATTATAGTATAACGTGCTGCTTAAATTCATAGACTAAGCTAATCCCACACTGCTGGGACAAGCCCTACTTGTACATGGTGTGTAATTATTTCTCTGCATTTCTGGGTTTTGCTTGCCAGTGATCTGTTAGCTTTCCCCTCTGTGCTCATGAGAAATACCAGTCCACTGTCTTGTCTTTTTTTTTTTTTTTTTTTTTTTTTTTTTTGCCAAACCTTTGTGTGACTTTGCTATTAGGCTGATACTGGTGTTTGAGAATGAATATATTCTGTATTTGAGAATGTAAGTCTTTGTGCAGTGTTTGATTACACATCCCTAAAACATGTATTTATTTAGTTTCAAGATGTATTCTGGTACCTATGTAACTAATGCCTATTGTGATGATGAAGCACACACAGGGAAGACAATTTTTGAAAGTGAAATTTTAAGCTAAATAAACAATATTTTATATGTCTTGTTGGGGCTGGAGAGATGGCTCAGCAGTTTAGAGCACTGACTGTTCTTCCAGAGGACCAGGGTTCAATTCCAGCCACCCACATGGCAGCTTACAACTGTCTGTAACTCCAAGATCTGACACCCTCACACAGACAAACATGCAAGCAAAACACCAATGCACATAAAATAAATTATTAAAAAATTAAATGTCTTGTCATTATCGATGTCTCATAGCCACAGTACAGTGGGGGTTTTGGTGTTGGATTGTGTTACACACACACACACACATTTGCCTGGCTGCTCTTTTTGTTCACTTATCCCTGTCATATAATTCAGCTGAGGATATCCTCCTGAATCTAAGGCAGAGAGAAGAGCAAAATGACAGGCCAGATGGCTGCATGAGAAAGCTGTACACCACAGGTCTGGGGTGCTATCCTGAGTGCTGGTCCTAGAATGGCATCAGTGGAGACAGATTTCCCGAGAGGCACCACTGCTGACTGGTAAGCCTGACCTCATGTAGCTACACTCTCTGTGAAGTATGAGTTTATACTGATCACCGTTTTCCTTCTGTTAGTCTGGGATCAGGCATATGCAAGACAGGAGGTGCTGTGACAGCCGCCAGTGAGGACCGTGGGCAGGGGTCTCCAGTGAGTTTGGTTGGAAGCGTTTTGCACACATGTTGCAAATTGCTGCTGTGGGAATTGGGGGTGTCCTGTGTTCTTCACCAAAAAGAACTCCCGGGGATTCTGCCCGCTTCCCTCCAAGAGCCAGCCTGTGCTCCCATCTCTGTAAGGACCACAATTCTAAGACTGATTTATGCTGGGCCCCATGGGACCCCCTGGAGACACTCTGGGATGGCCTTAGGGACCTGTGACACCACCTGCCAGCCCTTCCCAGAAACATATGCCAAACTTCAGACCTTCCTCCCCTGAGGTGTTTTGAAAGCAATTCTCTTTGTCGAAATTTCATTTTAGTGAATAGAAAAACATTAATCACACAGGCACTATATCAAGAACTGTAGCACAAAAAGCACTCCTCTATGTCAAAAAGACACTTAAATGCATGCGCCAAACCATGCAGGTTCCTTTCCTCGGTGAAGTTTGGACTTACTGTGTATGCACGGATGACATCAGTAAGTGATTATAATGTGAGATGTATAGATTTTTCAAATGCAAAATGAGAACAATCTTTATCCAAACTTTTGTCCAATATTTGACTAAAGTATCTCTTAAATCAGTGTTAGGCAGATAGGTGTTCTTTGAGCACAGTGCTTACGAGCTGGACTAGCGCTATACCTGTGAAAACTTACTGAAATGTGGCTTAAAAATAAACCCTCCTTACTCAACAGAGTGGACTCATGGTTGTAAATAGCATTCTCTTGTTATGAAACCACCTTGACTTTAGGTGCTCTGGGCTGTGTTAAGTAATTTTAAGTTAGTTCGATTATTCAGCCCTGGCAGTGACTATGATACTGAAACAGGTTATGAAACAAGCCACACAAAACTAAGCAGACCTCCAGGGAATCACACTGAGTTTAAAATAATACGGAGGCCAAGCTCAAAGGCTGCAACCTATATGATTCCATTTATATATCAATCTGGAAAGAACAAAATTCTAGAGATGGAATACAGATTAGTGGCTTGCCAGGCTTGAAGATTTGGGGGTCAAGGGTGGAGGCAAAAGGGGTAAACAGAATATTATTATTAATCGAGTCTTTACAGAGATGAAATCATATATATATATCACTTTTTACATATTTATCATTATACATTAGATCTTTTTCATTTCCAACCACATACGGTTTTCACCTTGGCTGTGACCTTGCTGAGTGGGAAGCATAATATCTTTAATACATGAGTTAAACCTAAGATGGTGTTCAAATGAACTACAGGTAACTGTTTATGTCAATAATAAATACAGTAGATTACTTTTTAAACCCATACTTCGGACTTTTTATTACAGATGCAATTGCTGACTACCCATACATCAATGTGCTTAAAGTGCCATATGATGTCAAATGTTTAGCCTAACAGCATAAAATTGAGCAGAAACTGTAAAAGGTATTTTATGGGTGCCATAAAAGCCTAGGGCTGGAGGTCCTGTCTTTTGCATTACTCTGATCCATCAAGTCCACTGGAAATTCTAGATAGCCAATGCACTTGAGAATCTAAATTGGCCTTCAGAATTTTACTGACTTAACTGTAACCTCCAAGACAGAACCTACCAGAAGTGCACAGGACAGAGTGCAGGCTCCTTCGGGATCCCACAAGGTTAAAACATTAAACCTTATATAGTCTTTCTCTGCAACTATGTCTCCCCAAACCAAGCCAGTTCTCCCTCTCAGAGTACACTGACTGTCTCCAGTTGTGCTCTGCAGTTCTGCAGCGGGCGAGACAAGACAGGGGAGACTAGGTGAGGGAGCCCTGTGAGGGCTCTACAGGAGACAGAGGGACAGAAAGTAAAAAAAGCAAACAGGAGAGCTGAATTCCTGGTGTCTGTGTGAATGGTGGTGCTTCTTCCTAAGATGGAGAACAGAAAAGAGCCAAGGACAGCAGGCAGCAAGGAAGGACAGCTACCTTTGTTTGGAAATCTGCATGTCATCCAAGTGCAGTGTTCAGCAGCAAAAAGTTCTACGAATCCAAGCTCGCGATGTGAGGACAAAACGGAGTTAACACATGGACTTCCTCCACAGGCCACGATATTCAGAAATACTGTTTTCTTACTGGCTGAAGCATCTTTCTATGAAGAATTAAAAAACACATTCATTTCCAAAGCTCCTTTGCAGTTAAGACATTTGACCTAATTCTGGATACAGCTCCATAGAAAACCTAAAATGTTTTTAAAATGCTTTTTTTTTTCTTAATCAAAGGAACTTCTCTGAAAAGGAACTTCTCTCTTTCTCTCTCTCTTCTCTCTCTCTCTCTCTCTCTCTCCTCTCTCTCTGTTGGCTTTAAATACAATTGGTTTAAATATCATGGTTGATGTCTGGTGTTACGGCAGCCATCTTACAATCATGAGAATTGAAGATGTTGGATAAATTAAATACATTTAGAATGGCAGAGCTGAAAGACAATAAAACCTGGATCATAAACATGGTTGCTGAATACTTCACCATGCTTAGAGAAACTCTGGGTCTGGACTCTTGGGATGTAGCATTACTTAAACCACTTTAAGTTGGATTTGCTTGTAGTTGGAAATATCATAGCTAGTACGTTGACAAAGAAGTGCGCGGAGCTGAGCAAGTCCCTCACTGGTAGGATGCTTGCCTGAGCTGTGCAAGGACCTGGACTGAATCCCCAGCATTGAAGAAAAAAGATGTGGACAAGACATAATCTTTTTTTTTTTAAAGATTCATTTCTTTTTTAAGTATGTGCGCACACACGCACATGCACACATATGGAGGGGTGTCGGTGGAGGTTAGACAAGGGTGTTGGAGTCTTGGAACTTTAGTTGTAGGTAGTTATGAGCCATCTGACAAGGGTGCTGGAAACCAAACTCCTGTGAAAGAACAATATACATTCTTAACCACCACCGAGGCATCTATCCTGCCTGAATAATTAAGGAAAAAGCTAGTCATTTTATGCTTATGTTCACCAATTCATGAAATAACCTGGTGAAATCAAACTTATTAGGGGATTTTCCTTTCAAAGGATTGACTGGGAATTGAAAGAAGGTGCAATGTCTTTGAAATACAAACCGAGATGCGGAATGTTGCTCACAGTTGTATGGAGCGCAAAAGTGACCTTTCTGAGAAGCCAAAGGGCGAGAGAGACTAGGTCAGAATACGTGGAATAGCTCAGAATATCCGGAAGTGGTATGCCTGAGGTGATGGGCAGGCTGGGAGCAGCAGGGTGGGAATGTGAAGCCTAGTGCTGAAATCTCAGTCATGACCTCCATGGCTTGGGAGGTCACAGGCCTGGAGCAGAGGCTGCAGCTGACACTCTTCTAAACTGCCATGCTGTCAAGTGGCCTTCTAAATATCCGTGTCTGTATACCCAGGCTGTTCTCAACCGTGGTCAGAGAAGTCTCTTCTCAAGGTGGGCAGGCGTCAATGTGAGATGCGGAACTGGCCAGGGTGCCAAGAGTAAGTGACCGGGTGCTCAGCTCTCAGTGGGCATCTCTCTCTCAACCCTGTGTCCCACCACTGCCACCAGGGTTCTGGGAACATTCATAAAGAGAAAGACTATAAGGGCTGGACGACAACGAGGAGGGCTGTGGAATGCAAACTCCTGGGCCTGGCTGGCTGTCACACTCACCTCACACCAGCTGTGCTGACCTGTACAAGATCAAGCCAGACCTCCAGCTTGCCTGCGTGGGATAGATGATCTCCAAGATCCATCCCTCATTAAAGAGCTATTAGCAGTTGATAGTTGTGGGGGAAGAGCAAACCTTTTTATTTTTACCGTGTGGCCACTAGTAGATCTCTCATGCTTCAGAGGATGGCCCTACTCCTATATGTATGTAGGCAACACTAATTGGATTTAGGGTGTTTAAAAAAAAAAAAAAAAGACGACATGAAGTTGGGAAGCAGGCATGTAGGGAAGAATTTGGGGGAGGGGAGAGGGAGAGAAATGGTGACGGCTATGGTATTTCCTTGTATAAATGCATAAAATTCTCAAGAATAAAAAAGAAGTCCTTTTTTTTTTTTTTTTTTTTTTTTTTAGAATAAACATTTTGCTACTTACCACTCAGGCACCCTCACCAGACAGAACAGTGAAGACCCCAGGATTGAGTGAAAAGGTTCATAAATATGGATAGGATTTTTATAAATACTGCTTTCCTTCCAGCAAGACCATCACTCAGTTCCACGGTGTCACTGGCAATTTGTGCCTTAACAGCTGCTGACTCTGGAGGCTCTTTTAGCACGCCAGTCATGTACGGTGTGAGCCTGTGCCCGCTCCCTAACGCTCGCTACCCTCTGCGCTTTACCCTGCAGCACAATCCCCTTCTCCGGGGACAGGAAATGACTCGTTACACTCACCCAGCCTTCACCTTCCATGACAAGTTCTGGCCTTCCCCTGGCACCGCAGTCTGTACAGCCTAATTGGTAGCCCAAGAAGAAATCACCCCTGGGTGAGATTTCTTCATTTGCAATTCATTTGCAATTTCACTTCCTCATTATGGCCAAGAAGGCGGCGTGAAGGCTGAGGGACGCTGGCATGTAGTGGGATGTTAACTTACCGTCGGTCACGTGCTAGTTGTGAAACGTATATCTGCTTATTCTTCTTTTCTTAAAACTATGTAAAGGGCGCAAAGTTCGTTGGGTAAGGAAGAGTGTGGATCTGAAACTTAATGCAAAAAAAAAAAACCCACATATTTAAAAAATTTCCATTGAGTTAAAGTCAACCAACAGCGCGTTGTCAGTACTGCCCCCCTTTTTCAGTGTGTTATGGGGTACAGTATGCACATATGCATCATGTGTGTCCACATGCACGCGAAGACGAGAAGACAACACTGGGTGTTGTTCCTCATACGCTGTCCCCTTTTATTTTATTCATTGAAACTGAAGTTATTTTTATGCAATACACTCTGATTACAGTTTTCCTCACATCTCCCAGATCCTCCCCATCCTCTTCCAACTCAACACCTTGTTTCTTTCTCTCTGAAGAAAACAAAGAGGCAAATAAAAACAGCAGACAAGAATAAAACAAAATCAACAAAGAAACAAATAAAGAGCATGAAAAATACACACAGAGACGCATACAGACACCCTAAAAATACAAATTCAGAAACCATGATACACAAGCAAAGACCAGTAAGGTTAAAAAAAAAAAATAAAAAAGACTAATCAAAGCAATATAAGACAAAAAAAAAAAAATCTGTAAAACACCATTGAGTTCCTTTGGTGCTGACTTTTACTGCTGGGCATGGGGCCTACCCTGAAGTGTGGTTTGTATACCAGGGAGACTCCATTGGAGAAACTGATTTTCCTTTTGTTAATTGGAGATAGTGTCTTGGTTGGGGATGTGAGCCTCCTTCTTCCTCCAGTGCTGGAACCTGGCTTAGACCTGTGCAGGCCCTGTGCATGCTGCCACAGTCTCTGTGAGTTCATTTGTGTGTCAGACTTGTTGTGTCTAGACAGGCTTGTTTCCTTGGTGTCCTCCATTCCATCTGGCTCTTGCTCCTTCCACCTCTTCTTCCCTGAGCCCCAAGGGGAGGAGTTAGTTTAACGGAGACATGCCATTTAGGACTGAGTGTCCCAAGGCTTCTTACTCTTTGCACATGGTTCAGTTGTATTTGCTGCCATCGCTATGGAAGGGAGCTTCTCTGATGATGGCTGAGTGAGACGTTGACCTATGAGTGCAGCTGAATGTTGTTAAGAGTCACTTTATTGCTGTGTTCCCTTGGCAGAACAATAGTATTTGGTTTTCTCCTAGGTCCATGGCCTATCTAGTCTCAGATTCTTAGTCACCAGAGCAGTGTCAGCACAGCATCAATCTCATAGAGTGGGCCTTAAATCCAATCAGCTAGTGGTTGGTTTCTTCTTCAACATCTGTGCCTCATACCAGTTTATCCTGCAGGCAGGTCACCGCTGTAGACTGCAGGGTTTGCAGCAGGGTTAGTGTTTATTGTTCTCCTCTAGTAGTATGCAGAGTACTTTCCAGTACAAATCTAGTTAGGCACCAGCTTCTCTGTATCCAGTGAGATATTTAGATATTATCTTTAGCAATAAAGCCTTACCATCAGTTTGTGGGAAACAACCAGAAGTCTCAGCAATCACTTGAGTTGTTTGCAGGTTTCCATTGGGACCCTTTGGCCAACAACTTAATTAGATGTAACCCGTTCCTAACACTGAAGGTTTCGTTTGGTGGCAAGAGATGTTTAGTTGAGATTTTGTCTCCCTGCATTATTCGGCAACTCCATTTGTTTGGAGTAGAGATCTGGAAAACAACTCAAAGTTGCACATTGAAAGCCAGTGACTGCCTTGGAAAAACACTTCTCCCAGAGCAGCCCCAAGTGCAAGTTACAGCAAGGTTTTTAAAGGCAAAGAACAAGAAAAACTACATCTTGGTTGGCATTTGCAGGGGGAAGCAAGAAAGAGGCAAGCAAACAGGAGTCAAGAACATGGACTTAGCTGGGACATTTCAACCCTGAGCTTCTAGAACAGGATTGGGTGCTTTCCCACGGGGCTTTTCATGGTGGAGTGAGAAAGGGGAAGGGGTCAGCTTCAGTTTAAAACAAATCGTGGCTCCAGCTGAGACAAGATGGAGAAAACTTTGTCCTGCTACAGATATATATTTCCTTCATATATGTATATATTTAAAGAACCTTCTACTGTAGTAGGTTTCCATATAAACTCTCAGAAATGGCTTCTAGTGTTGACTGTCCCCCCTAAACTTCCCCCCTTACACCTCCCTTCTCCCCCATCTCCATTTAACCCTCCTATTCCAGTCTCGATTGACCCCCCTTCTCTCCAGCTATACATTCTATTTCCTCTTCCTTGTGTGGTCCCTCCCTCCCACCTCATTCCTTATCCTAACCTCTCTAGTATCCAGATAGTGCCATGCCTTCAAAGACTAAAAGCTAACCATCCACATAGAAGAAATGAATAGCACACCTGGCTTTTGGGGTCTGGGTTGCCTCAGGATGATTTTCTTTCCTAGCTCCATCTATTTACCTGTAACATTTCATAATTCAACTTTTAACAGCTGAATAATATTCCAAATGTACCAGATATTCCTGATTAATAATAATCTGTTGATGGGCATCGAGGCTGTTTGCAAGTTCTGGCAATAGTTCTGAATAGAACAGCGATAACCATGGTTGAGCAAGTGACGTCTGTAGTAGGATACCGAGTCCTTTGATATATGTCCAAGGGTGACATAGTTTGATCTTGAGATAGATCCATTCCAGCTTCCCAAGGAGCCACCACACTGATTTCTGTCCTGGTTGTACAAGTTTGCAGTTCCGTCAGCAGTGGGTGAGTGTTTCCCTTACCCCACATCCTCAACAGCCTGAACTGCCAGTTGTTGTTGTGTTGTTGTTTTCCTGAATCATTCTGACTGTCTACAAGCAAGCTAAGCTGACTTGCTAGTGAGCTTCAGAAACTGTCCTGTCCCCACCTCCCCAGCTCTGGATCACAAGCGCACCCCGATGCACTTGACTTTTTGAACTTCCCTTTTAAGGTGATGAGCCAGATATCTTCAGAAGCAGGTCTAAGATTAAAATGAGCCAATCCCGTGGCCGGGTGCGTCACTAGTGTGTGGAGCACCCTGAGAGGAACAGTGAGCCTAGACATGTCATATCTTTCCACTCTTGGATATCAGAAATGAAAGATTTAGCCACTAGATGACTTCTGCAGATCATATGGTTTAGCTTTGAAAGCTTCTGACTCCGAATCAGGTCCCACATCCGCCTGTAAAACACCATTAGTCCAGGATGCCCCGCCCTATGGCCAAAGAATTTGTCTTTAATTACGTTATTTCTCCAAACATCTCGGGAATCATGGGTCCCTCACGGGATCCACCCTTTCCCAGCGGCCCTCATGCCTAAGTCCTGCAAGACATTCTTCCTCCCCTTCATTCCCCTGCCTCTCTGACTTCCTTTCAATGCTCTAGGCCTCTCCTAAGCAGCATTTCTCAGATCAGGCACAGGCTCCACTTATGTTCCCAGAGAAGATAGCAGAGCTTCCCCAGTACAGTCACAGAGCAGCCTGGGGCAAGAATGGGCAATAGTGCCCAAGAGTCCTGCCATACCCTCCTTAACCTCGCTGGTTTCCTGCTAAAAGACTACATTTCCCAGCGTCCTTTGCACCCAGAAGGGCGGGACTATGGAAAGTAGACACCTTTTTCTTAAAGAGGTGGAAAGGAGGAAAAACAGAGGCCTGTCTGACCTTAGGCAGGTACCTAGCGAAAGGCATAATCTCAGCCTTGTAGTTGGTTAAGCCTTGCATCACCCACACCATGATGGAGTGGAAGGGAAGTGAGATCTGGTATAAAGGATATTTACTGGGGAAGGGAGAGGAGTGAGCCTGGAGATGGGGTAGAGGCAGAGGAGTGGACATGTAGACAGGAAGACAGATGGAAGTGGAGCTATGAGGGCAGAAAAAGGGGGTGCAGCACAGAGGATAGAAAGGGGGAGAGTGGGAAAAGAGAGACCGGCTGAGAACACGTGGGAATGGAGAGGAGAGGAGGGAAGAAGGAGAGAGGGAGAGATCTGGAGCAGCGAGCAGTCCACAGCCCATACCTAGTGCGCTTGGCAGCAGCAGATGATAACATAATCTCTTGCTAGATCCCTAGGAGGAGCCTAGTGCAATCGCTTGTAAAGTAACACCCTGTGTTAAACGAGTCTCCAAATCTTCCTCTGTAAATTCGCCAGATAGGGCAGACTCTCATGTAGGTTCTGGAGTAATATGGAGAGGAAAGAACAAAGCCCAGAAACCTGAAACTGAAAAGTGGAAGCCATTGTTCTTAACAGGTTCTAGGCCGCCCCTGCCTTGGGGGCTTCTTAATGGCAACCCTGATTTCTGACCTCTTATAGCATCTACCCACCTCCAACCCCTACTCCGCCTTTCCTATCCTATCTCAGTTCCCTCCGAAAGCTCCAAATGAATCTTTTTCCACCGCGCAGTGACTGGGCATTCAGGGTAGTACTGTTTACCACCTGACTGCATCTTTACCATTTGAAAATAGAAAGCAAAGCTAACCAAAACAAAATCCACATTTGTTTGTTTGTTTGTTTGTTTGTTTATGTTCATGTGTGGTGTGTGCATTATTTGCATGTGTGAGGTACTAAGACCCTCATTTTGGTGTCTTGGACTCTCATGTGCCCCATAGGTCTGTTGGAAATGTTTTTACATTCTCACAGGCTAGCCCCACAGGGCCCTGAGAGGTATTGGAAGACATTGTGTATTAAAGTCCTGTACTGAACACAGGTGGGTGCTTGTGCTGGGTTTGTTCCCCGGCATCTCTTAAGTGGGGTGTGGTGGAATATGCCTATAATCCAACACTTGGAAAATAGAGGTAAAAATATCTGAAAGCCAAAGTCATCCTTGGATACATAGTGACTTTGAGGCCTGCCTACGATACATGGTACTCTGTGTTTTAATCTTTGGATGAATGGATGGATGGATAGATAGATAGATAGATAGATAGATAGGCAATAGATAGAGGTATATAGAAAGACATATCAGAAGAAAAAACAAAGAACAACCCTATAGAACACAAGTGCACTTTGTATCAGAGGATTTAGAAGATACATCTCACCAAAATGAGTAGAACAAAGCAGAGAATGCTAACACAGGACTCAGCAAAGACGATTCAAGTTAGGAGCCACAGGCCCATGGACCTCTAATGAAATGTGCTAAACACTAAAACACGTTTCCTGATGTGTTTGAACTATGAAGAGGGCTTCAACAGTTCTGGTGAAGCATGGGAGCAGAGTTAGGGTTATGTGTAAATTAAATCATAGCATTAGTTTTTGACCCCAGTGAGAAAAACTGTTAGATGACAAAGAAAATATCAGCTTTCACTTCATGACTTAGCTAGGAAAATAATTACAGTAACCCCAAGTGTGTCAATTTAGGTTTATTTAACAAACAAACAAACAAATTAGCGGCAAACACTGGAAGAAGGGAGAGAACCGAAGTGTTAAATTTCACCTTTCAGAGGAGGAAGCAAAGAGTCCACACTAAATCTGAAGAATCACCACAGGATCTGGGGTTTGAAGGGTCGGGGGGTTGCGGGGTTGGGGGCTTGGGGGTTGGGGGAGGTGAACACATGTAGTGGCCAGAAGCCAGAGCTGTTGAAACCCGGTTTCGTTTCTCTGAAGTCTGAAGGTGGAGGCTGGGAAATAGTCATCTTTCAGCCCACAGGGATTGTTTGTTTTGTTTTGTTTTGCTTTGCTTTGCTTTGCTTTGCTTTGCTTTGCTTGTTTGTTTTGTTTTGTTTTGTTTTGTTCAACAAACCCCACACATCTGTGATTCTTTCCTTCCAATTCACCTAGATCAGTCAAAGTCCTCCCTTGAGGATCCCATGTGCAAGCTCTGGGGATTTCACAACCAGTACAGTAAACTCCAGATGAACTCAGCTGATCCTTTTTTCCTAATCCAACAGCGTCAGGACAGACAGGAAGGGGACACTGCTGTGGGGAAGGAGTAAAACGTCCTCTTCCACAGGCTTTTGTTACCGATCTGATGAACTGTGAGTACCTTCTCTGTTGACAGAGAACTCCCTACAAGTTGGAATAAGTAAAAACAGGAATGAACGACCGCCACATTATCCTTCGCCCACTGTGAGGGCTGAGTTGGTTCTAGGCATTCTTTCTGATTCTCTCTGAAGTGCTCTGACCTATTGAAGGGCTCTAGTAGGCCAGAGCACGGCAAACATGGCTCTGGCAGGCCTTGACCTTCCCCCATTCCCTCTGCCTTGCTAAACTGTTAGGTTCCATTCCTAAAGCCAGCCATGAGGGTCTATTCCCTTATTGGGCCACTTCCTCCTTCTGAGGCTGACCACCAAGGTCCAGCTCTCAAAGTACTGGATCACCTAATTAACATGCTCAATCAAAACCAACCAACTTATCCTTACACAGGGTTTTCCTTTTTCCCTTTATAAACCACAACTGCCTTCTCTCTATCCAGAGGCAGTCCCTTGTTCCTACAGGGCAAATATCCCTCCCCTACCCTGCCCCTTTTTTCTCCCTTGTCTTATATCTCCTGTCTTTGTCTCTTCTTCTCTGCCTTTTGTTCCTCTGGGGCAAATAAGTCTCCTTAGTGCTGATAACTTAGTCTTGGTGTGTCTTGTGCCAGTTCAGGTCCTTTTGCCTATTATGCAACATGTTATACATGAAGTAGGCATCCCTCATGCTCACTCCTGCTTTCAAAGATGTGACAGTGGTACTGTGTAAAATGTGAATGAAGTACAATATCAACTTATGACCAAGCAGCCATGCTGTGAGAGCAGAGAAGGGAACAACTGTGGACCTTGACCTTACCCCCTCAGTGGAGACTGGGAAAGGTGTGGATTTCCCACAACTGGCTTCAGAAGTCTAGCATCTTTCTCACAGATTACTTCATGCCGAGTGGAACATGGTGTTCTACCAAGGGACATTGTTGTTGACAGGTCAACAAAGGACAAATTTAGTTGACATCATGTTTTCTCATGTTTACTTTTGTGCTTTAACTGAGGCAGAGAAATGGCTGTTCTTTCCTTCCCAGCATAAGGACAGCAGGAGGGGACCCTGCCTGGTGCTTGTCATGTCCTGTCCCTCCTTAATGGTGCTGATATTCATTATCTTTTATCACACTAAGATAATGCCTATGCTCAACCTTCATTTGTATAGCTCCATTTGGTGATTTCTAGCTTTGGAATATTATATATCCATCCCCCAAACCCCTAGGTACCCACCACCACCACCACCCCCTTCCCTGTCTCTAACAATTTCCAAGACTCAGTACTGGGCCCATCAGTTCATGTCTGTCCAGCTCTTCAGGAGAACTCGTGGTCTCAATGAGCACTTGTTCAAACTCTCAATTCGGAGCCTTCACCTCACCTATTTCTTTGCTCTAGTACTTTGCTTTCATTCACATTTGTGAAATGTCAGGAGCTACAATGTTCTTACTGTTTTATAAGTATTTCCCTTTAGCAAGTATGACCCCAGCATCTGAACTCTGGGAAATAAGACAACTGCAAGAACAGCACAATCTTTCCAAGGTTCTTAAACTCTAGAAAATGATTCCTTGTGAGTGTGAGTGTAAGTGTGTGGTGTGTGTGTGTGTATGTGTGTGCTGGAATGCATTTTTTTTCTTTACTACATGCATCCTAAACAGAGATCTTGGCATTCATCAGATTCACTAGTAGACTCACCAGAGGCAATTTAGAATGAAGAAAATTTTTAAATTTTGCATCTGGTCATCAATAGTTTATCCTATCCCAGTCAGACCAGTTAGGAAGCTTTATCATGAGTTCTGTTCTAAATGGGTTTGGCCCATCCTGTCAGCATATCAGCACTCCACTTACTTTGCTTGCACTTGCCCTAAGAACTGATAGTATAGTGTCTCTGAGTCTCAGGTCTGGGGCGTCGGGAAGCCTGCTCTTTCTGATTTCCTCTAGGAAGTACCTAACAAGAGGGTGAGACTCCAGCTGCAGTTTTTCACAATTTCTCCCAGCTCTATAGTACGATTTGATGTATAGGAACATTTTTGTGTGGTCTCAACTCACAGCAAAATTGTCTCCATAAGCCCTGCTCCAACAAGCCTCCACATTGAGGCAACTGACATAGAGTCCCTGCATTCAGGAAACAGTCCTGTGGAGAAGCTGGGAGTTGCAAGGTTCTATGGAAACACAGAGAGGGCAGTGGTCCAGACTACCAAAATGTAACCTGAGCTGAAACCTGAGAGGAGAGAGCTTTAAGTATGAATGGCCTAGGGAGTGGCATTATTAGGAGGTGTGGCCTTGTTGGAGGAAGTGTGTCACTGAGGGGGATGGGCTTTGAGACCCTCTTTCTAGCTTCTTGGAAGACAGTCTGCTCCTGGCTTCCTTTGGATGAAGATATAGAACTCTCAGCTCCTCCTGCCCCATGCCTGTCTAGATGCTGTCATGTTCCTGCCTTGATGATAATGAACTGAACCTCTCAACCTGCAATCCAGTCTCAATTAAATGTTGTCCTTATAAGAGTTGCCTTGGTCATGGTGTCTATTCACAGCAGTAAAACCCTAACTAAGACAAGGAGTCATTAAGCCACAGTGAGCAAGTAGAAAGCAGCAAGTATCAAGGACCCTTGGGGACATAACTGGAGACACTTCCAGAAGAGCACTGGGAGCATGTGGGTGCTGTTCCCTGAGCAAGAACTCCCAGAAGAGCAGCTCCAGAAAAGCTGTGATGACGCCTGTAGTCTGATCCTGTTGTCTTCATGTTACCTGAGGAGACCGAGTTCTGTTAATAGTTATTGAAAACAAAACAAATAAACAAAAAACCCAACTGGGCATCCATTTCACTGCCATAGCCTCAAGCAACTAATTGCTTAGCATTTTCATCTCATTAATTTTCATTCTGAGGATGTGTCTCACCTCTTCCAGAACCAGAACCAGAACTTAGAGAGATCTGATGAAAGACCACTTAGATCAAAGCAACTCATAGGCGACCCACTGGGAAGGCGAGCAGGTGGCCTGGGGACAGACCAGAAGGAAAAGCTTCGTGTTGTGCCCTGACCTTACAGGTCCATGGTCCACGTTTGTTCTTTTCAACACAGATATCTGATACCTTCCTAAGAAGACAGGGAGTTTACAATTTTGCTTATTTTTTCCGTGAATTTGAGACCTTTATGCCTACAGGACACATGGGTTCTGTGCCCAAGGCCTTGGCAGGAAGGCAGCTTAGGAATTTAGCATGAATCCTGTTGATCTTTCCATCCGTACTCAGAACCTTTCTCCTGTTACTCTGGCTTTGTTTGGTTTGCCACTGAGAGTTTGTGTTTTTCTCTGTGACTGTACATTTATGTTTTGCCTAGATAGAATTTAGTTTTATCTCCATGCCAAAAAGAGACACTTGCTCATTTTTTTCTTCCATTTCTTGCCCCCTCTGTTTCCAGAGCTCCCACTAAAAGCAAAAATGGCCTCAGACCACAGCCTTCAAGATACATTTGCTGTTCCAGATGGTCTCGATGAGTTCCAAGATGGTGGAAGAAGTAAAAGAAATGTCTTCCAATGTGACAAACATCTCCCTTTAAATTAGCGAACAGCAAGTACTTTTTAGTATAATTTGTTTCCGTGTAAAATGCTCGATTGCTGAATCCAACATATAGTCGTCATAGTTTCTTTAAATTTAAAAACAAGTTCCTAGAACAAGCTTTAAATTATAGAAGGTTGGTATCATATTAATAGTGATTAAAATTAACACTACAAAAATAATAATTCAACCATTCTATTAGATATAATAACTGAACTTTCCACTATTAAAATGTAAAAGAAAGTTTTCTTGGAAGTCTCAGAAAATTCATAATTAATCCCCAAAGATGTAAGAAGTCCTGGAGGTCAACCTGAGAGACATAAAATGGATTTCATAATCCATAAAGCACTAAGGTTTTTGGAGATGTGGTCTTAGGTCAGGCCCCTTTGGGCTATAGGATTTTCTCAAGCAAAACAGAACTAGAGTTGCAGAAATCTCAAACAAGCCACTTCTAAAACAGTACTTGGGGTATACCAGGACATGGGCCTGTGTGGTTCTGGAAGGCTCATTTCCATACGTAAGTAACAATATTTAGCACTCCTATGGAGCTTTTGAAACCTTAGAAGACCCTCAAAACCTTTCTGCAAACTCAAACAAGTTGCTGAGAAGGATAACCTCTCCAAATGTCCTGTAGCTTGATGTCGTCTACATTGGTGAGCATAGAGAGGAAGAAACCCCCCCACTGACTGTCCTAAGTGCCATGTTCTCACTGAGCCTCAAGCAGCCTCCGCCTTCGGGTGCATGTCCACTGCAGGAAGCCCATTTGATCCCTTCAAGACACGGGTTGATCTCAGCCCAGGTCACATCCTAACAGGATCTTCTGAGCTTCATGTCTGTCCAGCCATTCATTCTGCTCTAACAGGATGCCTTAGCTTGGGTCACTTACACATAACAGGCACTTTTACACACAGCTGTGGATGCCAGAAAGCCTAGTATGGAGCGCCGGCAGACCTGCTGTCTGGCGAAGACTTACTTCTGGATGGAAGCATCTTCATTAATCTCATACAGGTAAATAAGCTCCCTTAAGTATTTTTTTGTAAGGCCACTGATTTTGCTTTCATGAAAGTCCCACCTTAATCACCCAACTCCATGGAGCAGGGAGAACGGGATGTGGTTGGCAAACATTCAGCCTGCAGTCACATGTGACTCTTACTCATTCAGTTTATTGGGTCTTTCCGTGTCCTGTCCTTGCTACATGAGCCTTCTGTGAGCTTCTCAAGTACTCCATATGGCTACTCTGTGAACATGAAGCCAGTGCTCTTCTACCTGCACCTCTCTCCCATTCCCACCCCCTTTACCTAGTCTCATAAGCATGGTCACTTCTCTTCAGGAAATTTTTTGCCTTAGATTAGCTTGCCTTTCCTAGAACCAATGGCCCTTCCTTCAGGAATTTATCACAACATACAACTATATAGAATTGCTTGTTAACATCCTCCTCTCCCACTAAGCTTTGATTTCTACCATATCTATTTTGATTACTGTTTTATTTCATAATGCCTGGCCCAAGAAGGCTGAAGATTGGATGCTCCAACGTCTTGTAGCATAGGGACTGTCCCGGTGTTCAGCGGTGTCTATAAATTGACTAAGTTTTAGAAGCTATGCTTTGTGCTTCCCATAATTTGAGTTAATTCAGTCATTCTGGATTTCTGAGGGGTTGGCGACTTATAGTCTCATAGACGATCCCAGCTATTTACTTTAAGAGAAAAGACTTTAGAGGATGGTTTTCAACTGATATTCATTCTAAAGCCAAGAAAAAAGCCAGGTTCAGAACTAAGTCTTTTAGTTAGGAGAGATGACAGAGGTTCTAGTTAGTCAACAAAATGATGGACTGGGTATTAGGTCTATCTTGTACCTTACTGATACAAATTGGTATAGTTATGCTCTAATTATATTTTGAGAGAAAAGTTTTATCTTAACAGAAAGGGTGATATGTAGGATAAGCTAGGTGGGAGGAGTAGGGAGAAGAAGAAGAGTAAGGAGAGGAGGAGGAGGAGAAGAAGAGGAGGAGCTAGGAGATGAGAGAGAGGGGAAGTGGAAGTGGGGAAGGGAACATGGAGGTGGATGTTCACATGTCTCCGCCAGTCAAAGGTAGTTGGTATATCTAGGTTGGGTATTGGGTTACACTTCCGATTGTATGGGCATCTTGTTATTGAGCATTACCAAACTTATAAAGCCTTTGATTAATATTTTTAAAAAATTACTAATAAAAAAAATAATGCCAGGCCCAAGTACACCAGAATCTCTCAGTAAATGCTTGATGTGTGGATAAATGTTTCTGTGACAAACCATCCTTTATAAATTGAGTATCTGGTTCACTCTCTACCATCCAGCATAGGACAGAATCATACAAATCTCTATCCTAAATACAGCTGGAATTTTCTCTTGCATCATGTTCTCTAGAATTTATTAATAAATTTTGATTATTTTAAACCATGCATCTCTCCTCTGTGAGAAGAAAACAAATGAAGACTTCATATATCATTAAAGGGTTATCTCATCTATACAGTTTGCATGTTGGCTAAATGTTGGATGAATGATCCAGTTAGTATGACTGAGCTTCCTCAAGTTTTCCCCTGTTAGAGCCTTGATCCTTGCCTTTAGTCAGAGAATGAAACATCCACCAGCATCTTGCTGAGAGTATAAGACAAAGAGGAAGCTTGTTTGAGCTGTGCACTAGACAGTTGTATGACAACTTGACACAAGCTTGAGTCACTGGAGAGAATGAAGCCTCACTGAGAAAAATCACTCAAGATCAGGCTGTCACAAGCTTGTAGAGAATTTTCTTAATTAGCGATTGATGTAGGAGGGCCCAGACCATTGTAGGTGTGGCCACCTCTGAGCATAGGTCCTGGGTTCTATAAGAAAGCAGGCTAAGCAAGCCAGGTGGAGCAAACCAGTAAGCAGCATTCTTCTATTGTCTCTGCATCAGCTACTGCCTCCAGGTTTCTGCCCGGTCTGAGTTCCTGTCCTGACTTTCCTTCAGTGATGAACGGTAGTATGTGAAAGTGTAAGCCAAATAAACTTTTTTCTTTCCCAATTGCTTTTTGGTGATGGTGTTTCATTGGAGCAATTAAAAACAGGTTGCCTCTGTGTCAGACTAGCATTGATTTAGAGTGAACAGAAGTCTATTGGTCTCTTAGTGGTAGAGGCTGAAGTTCACCATGTGGAGGCTCACATCTGATGAGATGCTGTGGTGGGTATTCTTTGTTGTTGACCACATATGGAATTAACTAAAATCCTAGGGGTCTGCTTGCCCTCACTCTTGCTGAAAACTCCATTCCTTCACTGGCATTAGAGCCTACTTCTTCAGAATTCTGACATTACTGAAGATGGGCTGAGACATCCAGCCTCATGGACTGAGCAACTAGATTCTTGGACTTTCTGTTGGTAGACAGCCATTGTTGGGCTATAAACATGCTTATATATATAAAAAAAAATACACACGCGCACACACACACACACCACACACACACACACACAACACCATATAATATAATATATATATATATATATGTAGAATACTGGCTTCCAGGCACTGAGAAGCCCACACCCACAAGTGACACATTTACTCCAACAGGACCACACCTTCTAATAGTGCCACTCCCTAGGCCGAGGACAGACAAACCATAACAAGAACCCTGACTAATACAGGGTTTTATTTATTTGGTTCTGTTGTTGTTATTGTCATTGTACAGTAACATTGCTGAAGGCATCAAATGGATGAGAGAGAGCAGGAGTGAAGAAGACCAAACACTCACCTATACAGCAAATCCACTTCCTAGTTCACTCATGAAGAAAGTCTTCAGGATGTAACATCTCCCACTAGAATCAACTTTCAACACTGTTGCATTTGAGAATTAAATCATTCTCACAAAAGAATGATTCTCCAGATTCTCCCAATGTTCTCTCATTACTAAACATTTCCAGGTCAAGGTTATGGACAGAGCATGCTGAACACTACAGGGTGAACTAGCAGATCAACAGTTCATAAGGACTCGGGCCTTGACAAGTTCCAAATGCAGACTAAATGACCTGCTCCCAGCTCACAGAGATGGCATGAGGATCACATAGACTCTAGTTTAAAGTTCGTAGTCTGGTGCCTGGTGCAGATGCTTGGAAAATGTTAGCTCTCTCTCGGTGATATGACTTCTGTGCTCCAGCTGTTACGACACTCACCTTGTGGACACTATGTGTCTGAAGCTGCCGGTCAGGATAAGCAAACAATCCTGCCAATCAAGCACTAAACTGCATTCCTTTAAAGATTAATTTGATTGACAGGAATGCTGGCAAAAGTAAGTGCAGTTGCAAGTTAAGGGGAAGAGAGAGGAGCTGGGAGCAGATAGGATGGAGGCAGATTAGAGACGGAACTCCTTGACCTACTTTAGGGAGACTTTCTACCCATCCTTAGAAGGATAAGTGAGTCAATAGGCAAGTGGAGTTCAGGGTTATGCTAGATTAAACTCAGTGTGACTCCGTAGTAAGGATGAAGTCAAATGCCTTCAGCACTCAAAATGATTGCCTTCATCAAAAAGTCAAAGGGAAATCCTGTGTTTCTACATTTAAGAAAAAAAAAAAATCAGCCTAGTTCATTTCTACTTCCCCCAAACGTAGCACATTGTGGTTATTTTGTTTCTTCATTCAAAGTGATTATAATCCTGAATTGGGACCTATCACAGTTTCCATCCACCTCTGAGGATGCCTGGAGGTCAAATAAACTGCAATCTGCTCAGTAGGTTGTAATGTATAATGACACAGTAGAGGAAATAATACAATTCCTGTTCCATTGATTATATAGTTTCTGTTTTGCTTTTGTTTGTTTGTTTTTTAATCAGTAGAAAGATCTTCAGACTACCTAGTTCTCAACCAGTCTGTCTTAAGTAAAGCTGATATCTGTTTCTGGGAATACAAATCAATGATAAACAGTTCCTTTCAGTTTCTTAAGTACAGAGTAAGTTATTCAGGATAGCCCTGGATGAGTCAGTTAATGGCTGAAGCCAACTGGGTGGAGTTTTAAAATATCTCATTAATGATTCTGTCAAGTTCAAAAGATGTTTGCAATGTACTAGTCATGTGCTACAGAGAGAACCAAAGCCTGCTGTTGTGTGGGGTGTGATCATTAGGTCTCCATGACCCAACCAGGTATCCATGGGACATCAGCCAGTCTAATCAGTCTAAGAAATGTAGTATAAGCCAGGAACTCCATGAAACGGTCTGGAACAGCTATGCACATACACATGCCTCACACCTACCTGACGGGGGTGGGGGTGGGGGTGGAGGGAGGTTGTCATCTGCCTGTGGATCTTGAATAAAGCAGAGTAAATTTCCTGCTCCTTGGTGTTTGTTTTGCAGCACTGAAAATGGAAGAAGATTTTTCTATGTGAACTCAAGCCCCAAGCCTATCCTACTTATGCAGACAGAGGTCACATTTACATTTTTACTAGAGCTCAGGAATCTTGATCCAAAAATGTAAAAGGAATGCTGGTCTGGGACTTCCCAAACACTGAAAAATTAAGGAAAAAAAAATAACGTGGGAGACTACCATGAAGGAATTAAGAACTAAATTTTTAGACAAGTGGACTGTGTACCTAACATTATAGATTATTTTCTGTCACACCTAAAACCTTTAAAGAATGTGAAGGTTTCCCAAATTAATCATAGACTAAGGAACAAAAGTTATCTCCTAAACATCTAGATTCAAGGCCAGATGCAGAGAGTACACCTGAAGTTAGAGCACAGGAAAACCATGAGTTCAAGACTATCCTCAGCTATACAAGAGATTCAAAGCCATCACAAACAAAACCAATTTCAGTATTATTCAGATCAAGGTCTCTAAGTGCAAAAAAATAAAGAAAAATAAAGAAACAAGAAGATTCAATGTATTTCACTCTTTTCTAAATATTCATGAGTTAAGGAATAAATATTTTAAAATAATAAAAAAGTTTACAAATATACAAAAAAATCCCACTCTCATGAGTGTGGCTAACAAAGAACATAGATGAAAATGGACATTCTCAAAGAAAAGAAAACAATTAACAACAGATTTCAGTTCAAGAAATTATAAAGCTAATAAGAAAAGCAGAATGAGCTAATAAAGAGAAGAATGGAGTAAAGGAAGAAAGACAAAACCTAAGAACTAAAAAGATAGATTTAATAAAACCTAAGGCTGGGGTTTATTAAAATCCAAGGCTGGAGTTTATTAAAACCCAAGTTTCTTTTCTGGTTGTTGAGATAAAATAGTCAGAAAAAGCAACCTAGAGAGAAAGAGTTTATTCTGGATCCAAGGTCCTGCTTACAGTTCATCATCGTGGGAAAGTAATAGAGGCAGGAGCTCCAGGCAGAAGCTGGTCACAATACACCCATTATCAAGAAGCAGACAGCAACAAAAGCCTGTGTCTGCTAATGCTCTCCTTTTCATTCAGACCAGGACCCAACCTGTGAAATAGTCTCACCACAATTAAGATGTTTCATCCCACTGGGGTGAAGTGCAGCTGCCCTTCCAGAGGATCCAGGTTTCATTCTAAGCACCACCTTACAACCAGTCTGCAACTCTAATTTCATGGAATCCATTGCCCACTTCTGGCTTCCATAGGCACTGCAGGCATGTGTTGCACACACACACACACACAGAGAGAGAGAGAGAGAGAGAGAGAGAGAGAGAGAGAGAGAGAGAGAGAGGAGAGAGAGAGAGAGAGAGACTGGCAAAAAACACATACACATGAAATAAAAATAAAGTAAATCTTAAAAAAATAATAATATCAACATCCTTATTCACCAGAGAAATCCTAAGTCATCAGGGAAATGTAAATCAAAACAACCTTGATATTCCACCTTACACCAATCACAATGGCTAAGATTAAAAACTCAAGCAACAGCACATGTTGATGAGGATATGAAGAAAGAGGAACACTCCTCCATTGCTGGTGAGATTGCAAACTTGTAAAAACACTCTGGAAATCAATCTGGTTGTTTCTCAGAAAATTGGAAATAGTTCTACCTGAAGACCCAGCTATACCACTCCTGGGGTATACCCAAAAGATGCTCCACCATCCCACAAGGATGCATGCCCCACTATATTCATAGCACCCTTATTCATAATAACCAGAAACTGGAAGCAACCCAGATGTCTCTCAACCAAAGAATGGCTACAGAAAATGTGGTTCGTTTACACAATGGAATATTTATTATTCAGCTATTAAAAACAAGAACATCATGACTTTTGCAGACAAATGGATGACACTAGAAAATATTATCCTGAGTAAGGTAACCCAGACCCCCAAAACATGTACGATATGTATTCAGTGATAAGTGGATATTAGTACAGAATACCCATGATACACTCCTCAGACTAAGAAGTTAAACAAGAAGAAGGGCTCAAGTGAGGATACTTAAATTGCACTTAGAAGGCAGAACAAAATAATCATGGGAGGCAGAGGGAAGGGGGACCTGGGTGGGAGAGGGGAGGGGAAGGGGAAAGGGAGCAGGATCAGGTATGGTGGGAGACAGGAGAGAGGCCCACAGGGCCAGGAGAATGACTGGAAATATGCAGCTGCTGGAGGTGGGGGTTGGGGCAAGGGAAACTCTAGACTTGATCCCAGGACTCAATGTGGGTGACCTTAGCCAAAGTGCCCAACAGTGGGGATATGGAATCTGAAGAGGCCACCTCCATCAGTCAGACAGGACCCCCAGCGTTAAGATGGGGACACAAACCCGCCTACAAAATTATCAACCCCAAATTGCTCCTGACTAAAAGAAATGCAGGGACAAAAATGGAGCAGAGACTGGAGGAATGATAACCAGTGACTGGCACAACTTGGAATCCATCCTGTGGTCAGGCACCAATCCCTGACACTATTACTAATGCTGTGTTGTGCTTGTAGACAGGAGCCTAGCATGGCTGTCCTCTGGGAAGCTCTACCAGCAGCTGACTGAGACAGACGCAGATAAGTCCACGTGTGGTAGCTTTGACAGAAGCATTACATATAGGAAATCATAGCTGGAATAAGTATCTACCCCAGTAATGGCAAAGCATTGTCTTTTTCATGGAGGAAGTGGTCCAGTGTAGTCAACTGGGCACCAGGTCACTGGCTAGTCACCCTGGGGAATGGTGCCGTATCTGGAACTCAGTGTTGGTCTCTGCTGTTGGCTGATCTGGCACTCAGCAGCAGCCATAGCCAGGCCAGCCTTGCTGAGTGGCAGTGCATATTTGTAAGCTCATGCACAAGCCCCATCACTGTACCATGGCCACTTTGCTCATGGGCCCACTGGACAATTACAAGGATGGCTGGAGAAGAGGTTGACTATCCACAGAATGGATCATCCTATCTACTTGATTACTGAACTCAGCTGAGTCACCTTTTGATGAGCATTTACATGGGACACAAATATCTTCACATTTTCATCCATTTGGAGAGATCGATCCACATACCCTTTCCCTGATGTTTTTCTCACCAGTTTTCCAATCATGCTCTTTACAAGTCCCTGACCTGTGGAGTGAAGACTATTATGATTGGAAAGGCTAATTGGAAGCCTTTGGAGTTGCCTCTGCCAAGAAAAATAGTGAATCAAAAACAGTGTCATACCCTGAAGGAACTGCAGTCATTAGTGCCACCATCGAGGACTTGAAGATGCAGGGCGGGTGGTTCCCACCACATTTCCATTTAACTCTCCTATCACGCCAGTGCAGAAGACAGGTAGATCATGGAAAATGACAGATGACTATCAAAAACTAAATCAGGTAGTAACTCCAACTGCAGTTGCTGTATCAGATATTACTTGTGCATTACTTGAGCTGATTAATGCATCTCCTATGCTATGGCAACTATTGATCTAACAAATGCCTTTTTCTTGATACCTGTCTGTAAGGACCTCCGGAAGCAATTTGCTTTCAGTTAGCAAGGCCAGCAGTATACCTTTACAGTTTTACCTCAAAGATATATTAACTCTCCAGCTCTGTGTCATAACCTAGTTCAAAGGGATTTTGATAGTCTCTTTCACAAATATCATATTTGTTCAGTATATTGATAATGTAATCCTGATTGGACCAAGTGAGCAGGAAGTAGTAATCACTTTGGACTCATTGATAACACATGTGCAGCAGAGGATGAGAAATAAATTCAACCAAAATTTAAGGGCCTTTTACCTCAATGATATTATTGTGTCCAGTGGTATAGAGCATGCAGACATATTCCTTCTAAGGTGAAGGGTAAGTTATTTCACTTGGCTCCTCCCACCACTAAGACAGAAGCACAATGGTTAGTTGTCCTGTTTGGATTCTAGAGACAAAACATTCCTGACTCATGTATGTCATATAATCCAGTCCATATACCAAGTGACTTGGAAAGCTGCTACTCTGAATGGGTCCTGGAACAGGAGAAGGCTCCTCAACAGGTCCAGGCTGCTGTGCAGGCTTCTCTACCCTTCGGCCATATGATCCAGTGGACCTGATGGTACTTGAGGTGGCAGTGGCAGATAGGGATGCTATTTATAGTCTTTGGCAGGTATCTATAGGTGAGTCATAGAAGAGACCTTTGGTATTTTGGAGCAAGGCTCGACCATCATCTGTAGACAATGATTCTCTCTTTGAGAGATAGTCTCTTAGCCTACTATTGAACCTTAGAGAAAACAATGTTTGACAATGGGCTACCAAGTTACCATGTGACCTGTCTCCCATGTCCTTTATATAGGCTGCCAGCAGAAGCTGTGACCCAGATTAAAGGTCGCTCTCCACACCTCAAAAATACAGATTAGAAATGGGTCTTCCTGGGGCTGAGGAGATGGTTCAGCAGTTAAGAACACGGACTTCCCCTGCAGAGGTCCTGAGTTCAGTTCCAAGCAACCACATGGTGGCTCACAACCAGCTGTAATGAGATCCAATGGCCTCTTCTGGAGTGTCTGAAGACAGCTACAGTGTACTCATATAGATTAAATAAATAATAAATAAATAAATCTTTTAAAAATGGCATGACCTTACAAAAAATGGGTCTTCCTACTTCACATGATTTAATTAAGCAAAAATTCCTCACAGGTGTACACAGTCATTTGTGATAGTTAATTCCAGATGTGGTAAAGTAACAACCATGAATAACCATCACAAAAAGGACTATTATCTATAGATTCTCAGTCTTTATTGCAAATATTAATCATGGTGGAATTCTTGCTCTTTAGCCGGGGAGAGGATTCAACTTGGATGAGCAGCTGCTTTCCTTTCTCAAGTCCCCCAAACTTGCCTATCTTTCTATCTTTCCTCATTTCCAGAGTTTTCTTCACGTTACTGTCCTAGTGATAAACAGGGAATGGTCCTTTCAAGATGACATTATATAGCCTTGTCTTCTGCACACCTGAATGGGCCTGTCTATTTCATTTCCTTCCCCAAGAGCAGCTATGCCTATTTCCAAGGCCAGGACTCAGTATAATTTCTCTTATTCCACAAATACAAAGGTATAGCTGCTATGACATAATCAGAGAAGTGCCAGCAATGTGGTCTCCACAAACAGTGGCCAAGACAATCAAGCCATCAGGTGGACTCTACTCTTGCATCCATGAAGGCTTCTGTGTCTGGAGGCCTCATGGAGCAATTCTGTCAGCCTGAGGTTGTGACCATTGGTTCTATACACCCATGTCCAGGCAGAATGCCCCATTGTAGGCTTGTTTTAGTTTTATGATAGTACAGGTACAGAATAAGTGTTTTCATTTGTAAGACTGAATAATTCAAGAGTATCTGACTTGGGAAATGTGGGGGAAATGGGTAGTAGTACCAGGTTACCTGTGCCATCAAAGACAGGACAATTTAAATTTTTAGATTTATTTTTATCTTATGTGTATTAGTGTTTTGGCTGCACACATGCTTGCAAACTGAAGCTACATGTGACTGTACTGGGCCATGTGTGTGCTGGGAACTGAACTTGGGTGCTCTGCAAATGCAGTGAGTGCTGCTCATAACTGCTGGGCCATCTGGCTAGTCCCTGGGTGTTTTTCCTGAAATAGCACCCGAGGCCTGTTAAGTACACACACAGCTACAGCCAACAGTGTGTCAACAGATGTTAAAATGTGAACAGTCACAAAAGTTCCATGTAATGCCATACTGAGTCTTCCCTTTAATTGCAGATGATACATGCTAAGAATAACTGGCATATGAACCCTGAAAAGGGGCACCCAGATGGTAGATGTAGACACCTTGGCTATCTCAAACATTTCTGGAGGTGGTATTACTTAGCATGAAAAAAAAAAAAACAAAAACAAACAAACTGTGATGTTTTGTATATGCTTGGCCCAGGGAGTGGCACTTTTGAAGGTATGGCTTTTTTGGAGTATGTGTGATCTTTTTGGACTAGGTGTGTCACTGTGGGTGTGGGCTTTTAAGACCCTCCTCCTAGCTACCTGGAAGCCAGTATTCTGTTAGCAGCCTCCAGATGAAGACATAAAACTCTCAGCTCCTCCAGTGCCATGCCTGCCTGGACACTGCCATGCTCCTGCCTTGATGATAATGAACCGAACCTCTGAACCTGTAAGCCAGCCTCAATTAAATGTTGTCCTTTGTAAGACTTGCATTGGTCTTGGTGTCTGTTTACAGCAGTAAAACCCTAACTAAGACATAAACCAAAGCAACCAACCAACCAAACAAACAAAACCAGAAAACCAGGTCTCTAACCAATCTTCCTGGTTTCGACTGAGTTTCTGGACTCACTCAGAACTTTCCATGTAAAACCTTACTTAGACTCTGTCTGAGGTCAGAATGGAAGCAGAGTGGGTAGCAGCTAGCAGGTCTGAGGCCCCAGGGGCTTTCCTGAAGACGGTTCAGGGGAAAGTCTGTGTGAGCATGAGCTCCTGACTCCTTCCATGAGAAGACCTTTAAATACATTCACCTACTAGAAAGCTCAGTGTGGTCAAACGTCCAAGTTCAGTAATGCCTTATTAAAAAATCCACATTATATGGCCATAGTGTTATAGTCTAGAGGTCTTGATTCTCTTCATTTTCTCTGCCAACTAAAGAATTGAAATTAAAAAAAAAAAAAAAGAATTGAAATATGGGAAGAATCTTGAGCTCAAAAGGCATCAGCAGAGAAATCTCAAACACGCCTAACAGAAGCTCGCAGAATCAGCAGTTGAACAAAGGCTTTTATTGGATGTGAGGCAACATACACATGCAGCAGGCACACAGAAAGACCCTCCACAACGCAGAGGGGGGACTTGGAAAGCCAACTATCTGGTCTCTTCTCAAGGGATGCTTGTTTGTTTAAGTCTCTGAAGGATCTTCTTCCTCTAACTTAGGGTTGGTCAGTTTGAAGAAAGGCAGGATGGTTGATTGGCCCACAACTGTTTGGAAAATGTGTTCTGATTCCACCCGCCCTTGAATGTGTACAGTCCATCAGAAGAGGACCTACGGGCAGGGCTTTTCGTCTCTGGCCAGGAGAATGAGGAAGGTCCTCACTTTTGTTACCTAGCTATGGCCCCTCCCTTATCCTTTTACCTTCTGAGAATCTGTGTAACTCATAGTCCCTCAATGGTCTTGTAGTCTTGATACATTGATGCATTCTGAACATACATGAGCATGTATGTGGAAGGTATTATTTAGTGCAAGCCCCTTCCCACACACCCTTCCTTTCATGCACAGTTATCAGGGGACAGAGTGACCCTGAGTGTTGTTCAATACCTTTCAACTCCATGGGTCTACACTTTACAGATGCCACACACATCTTCCTTTATAACACACACAGCCTCCATGTGCTGCTTCAGTTTACATGAGACTCTTAGGAGTTCTGGAAAGTGCCATTAAACAGAACAGGGAAGGAACAAGTTGAAGATCAAACATGCTGGTAACACCAAAGAATCAAAATTCTGAGGGACTCAGATCTTACCAGGCACTCAGATCTACAGGACAACCTTCATTTCCCTGTATCCCTAAAGCCAAGAGGAAACAGAAATTGATACAGAATGTAGATTTATTTATATAAACAGAGAAAAATCTATTTCCTCTCCAATGTGCAGGTGGCTGTTTTAAAGTGGATAGAAAACCATGAGACAATGGCCAGAAAGCAGGTAGCTTTAGCTGTGAGGTGGGCGAACCATCCTTTCCTCTCAGAAGAAGACTGGCCTCCCTTGTCTCCCTTCTCAGAGGCTGCTTCCATTCTCTGAAGCACAGCATCTCCTTTTAGAATTTAGTATATCTTGGTGTCTTGCCTGAGTTCCAGGCCATTCTCAGCATGGGAGCATGGACTGAACCTTTCCTGTTCTCAGTCCTGATAGGAGGGTAAGAAAGCAAACAAGGGACAAGATGGTGAATAGCATCCTCTAGGAATAACCAGATCGATGGTGGGTGGGGGAGGGGCACTGGAATGTCAAAAGCCCTGGGATAGGGATTCAAGAAGGACATTGAGGTGGATTTTGGGGATATAGCATTATTAGAGAAACCACTGACATCACAGACAGACAAACAGACAACAACAGCACGGTGGAGCTCTAAGGAGAGTTCAGGCCCAAGAACCTGAGACAAATAGCATACCAAGGGACTCTGAAGAAAAAAACATCAGGACCCACATGGCAGAAGTTAGAGGATGGAGATGGTTCTACAGCAAGACTCTCGGATACACAGAAGACAAGCAGGGAAGGAGCAGGGGATAGGATGTATGGCCACCAACAGCCACTTGGGTGTAAATTCACTTCCTCAGATAAGAACCTTGGCCCCTGGAAGTCTACCAACTTGAGATTCACAAGCAATGTCCAGTGGGCTGCTTGTGAGTATCTGTGCGAGGGAATGGCTGATGCTGTTGATACTGGGGCCTGAACAGAGCTGGATTCGAACATTACATTCTCAAAGAGTAGAGAAGAGAGTATACCCCAGTCTAGCCCTGAAAGAACAGCTGTTATGCTGAATGAAGGAGTCAGGAGAGTATCCTGTATCTGGATGGGGTATACACAACATGGAAGACAGAGCTGTGAGCCTAAGACATGATAGATACCAAAGACAGACCCCGGAGATTGAACCTGCAAAGTCTGGAGTGCTGATGTATGGGTTAGATGGATGTCAGACTCAGGTCTGAATTTAACTCTGCCTTTCCAGCTGTAAGACTCAGATATGCTATCAACATCTAAGCCTTAGGTTCCTTGTTTGTAGGCTGACCAGTCAAGGGCTAGGCATCCAGCTCAACCGGAAAGTGTTGGTTAGCACTGCTGTGATTCTGCTGTTTATCATAACCATCAGTAGGGACACTTACGTGACACTCCAACTCCTTCTCTTCTTTCTCAGACTTCATACTGCCAAGGCAGAGTCTGCAAACAATGTTCTGTGACCCTTTTAGGAAAGATGCTCTAAAGAGAAATGCTTGGGCTATTCGTTCTCACTATCAGATTAGAAAAACAGTGGACTCTAAAGAATTAAAATTCCCTCTTGGATCCCATGCTGGGTTAAAAGGAAGTCTGAGGCCTTTATGCCAACAAGAGAGGAGACTTAGCTCCCAGGAAGAGATTTTACATTTATGTTAAATTAAATTAACGTATAAATATTTCCAAGCTTTGGTTTATTTTTTTTTTCTACAAAATCGAAGCTATAACTCACATACAAGAAGACAGAAAGAACCTAGGGCCCCTCCCTCTGGTTTGGCAAAGCTATAAATAAATCTATTTTCCCTTATTAATTCTCCTCCAGGTTCCTTTTAAGATGTGCAGGATTTGTGGCTCTTAAGAGCACTCCTGTAATGCCATCCCAGAGAGGACGCAAAGACTTTAGGAGGGGAGTCAGGTACAGGCACAGTGTTGTGCTTCACAAAGAACTCTAAGACTTCCAAAGAAGAGGGGCCAGTTAAACCTCATCCTGGGGCCCAATTATGAGAAGCAGCCACTCTGGAACTAGGAAAAAGAATTAAATCTTTTTTTTTCCTCAAAATTTTTGTGGACTTTGCATAATGTTTAAAAAGAATGTTCTACTGAAACCTTCTGTTCTACAAAGAAGAGCAAAGCAACTGAAGGGTGAGCTAAGAGGAAGCAGGCCTTGTGAAGAGGGGTATTACCTGGTTTGTGAAGAGATTGAGAAACACTGGAGTGGGGGATCTGCTTGGGCCCTTTCTGGCTCACAGTCCTGACTCCCTGCTAACTTTCGTCCAGTTGCCTGTGGCATCTCTCATGTGCCCAAACATACAGAGCTGGGGAAACATAGGAAGATGTTTTCCCAGAAGTTCACCTACAATGTCCTGCATGGCACTCCTTGAATGCTTGTGGCCAATGGGGACCAACAGCATCAATCTCTCCTAAGAACTCACCAGAAATGCAGTATTTTAGCCCATTTCAGATCCACTGACCCAGAGTGCCCAGGGACAGGTCCACCAATTTGTGTTTTGCTCAACAAAGGATTCTGATGCACACTCAAGACACTAGCTGAAATCTGTGTCTAATTATAAATATTTAATGAAAGTAACCAGTTTATGATTTTCTAACGTATAGCACAAAATAAATACTAAAATCGGTTTTTAAAAAAAAGTCTATTGTAGGTATCCGGCCAGTATAAAGTCACCCGCCATTGGCCTGCTCCAGAGCTCTATGACCTGGAAATCTCTGTCCCCGTATCTCAGTGTCAAAGGCCAAACACTGTTTCAGAGTTACCAATCAAGCCATACTTCAGTCATGCTCGACTTCTCCACTAGCTCACTGCACATGCTCAATAAAAGACAAGATCCCACAGGTCCTGAGCAGGTCTCCTAATAATTAGAAAGAGCTCGATGCCTCTGGATAGTTGACAGTTGAGCATGGAATTGGATACTGCCTTTCTCAACCCCCTTCTCCTCCTCTTCCTAATCCTACTAATTCCACCCTGTCTCCTAAACTTCTTGTCTCTTCAACAGCAGAGCCAAGAGACTTCTAACCAGACATTTAATCTATTGTTATTATAGGATTATCAGCCCCTAACTACAGGACCAGAGGCCTACAATCCCTGATTATACCCTGAAGATGAAGATCAAGCATGCCCCAAGGACTTCAATGCCCCCATATAACAGGAAGTAGCCTAACGATGGCATTGCCCCTAAGCTCCTAATGGTCAATGTTTGAGTTAATGGCCAAGCAATACTTCAGGCCACATTGTACTTTTCTACTTGCATACTTCACTGTGCATGCTCCAAAGACCCTATAAAAGTCTGACCCTCTGCCCTGCCCACTGCCGGCTTTGTTCCTGGTTAGAGGCAGCCACCATTCTGTTCTGTCTCCCCATAAATCTTTTG